>BLSH010372761.1:793954-828504 GCA_018402905.1 Glandirana rugosa | reverse complement strand
TTTTTAGGGTATCTTCTTTTCTGATTGAACAACAGGAGCAGAGTGTTCAGCATGCAGTATATAAGAAAACAGCTCAAAAAGATATGTACCCAGTTGAGCTGTAAAAGTCAATATAGTCCATGGGTAATACCAAAGGAAAAGTGCAGTATTAAACAATTAGACTTATTAGTTAAACATACTCACAGGAAATCAATGAAAACTCGCTTGTCATGAGATGAAAAGTGTCCGCCACTCGTCTCCGGCCTGCAGGGGCCATCTGGGGTCTGGATTCCCTGGAGATGTTGGGAAGAAAGGGAATGGATGCCCTGTGAACAATCAGAAAATCAATGCTAACCAGTGGTGGGATAGGATTTCAGCTACCTACCTACCAAATTTGGAGTCTCTGTGACCCTAGGTCCCTGAGCTACGACCCTCGAAGTTGATCTTTTTTTTTTGGGGGGGGGGGTTTATGTACATGGCAAGTGAGGCTCTGCCTCACCTGCCTCCCCTGAATGCACGTCCCTGATATATAGGCTGCATTCAGTGTAGACTATATATACAGCGCATATACTGTAGACTATATACAGTGAGTGCAGGCAATGTAAGAATACAATATAGCATATATATATACTGTATCTATATCTATATCTATATCTATATATATATATATATATATATACGCTGCATTCAGTGTAGACTATATGTACAGCACATTCAGTGTAGACTATATACAGTGAGTGCAGGCAATTTAAGAATACAATATAATATATATATATATATATATATAGATATATATCTATATATACGCTGCATTCAGTGTAGACTATATATACAGTGCATTCAGTGTAGACTATATACAGTCAGTGCAGGCAATGTAAGAATATATATACAGTATAGTGTATATATACATATACAGTATATACGCTGCATTCAGTGTAGACTATATATACAGTGCATTAATATATATATATATATATATATATATATATAGTCAGTCTATATATTTGGGTCTGGTATGGATTTAGGGGGGGTGCCAAAATTTTAAATAAGAAAATTGCCCTTCGGGTCTGGTATTGATTTTAAGGGGAACCCCGCGCCAATTTGTTCTTTTAAAAATGACGTGGAGGTCCCCCCCAAAATCCAAACCGGCCCTTCAGGTCTGGTGTGGATTTTAAGAGGACCCCCGCACCAATTTTTTTTTTAAATGGCATGGGAGTCCCCCAAAATCCATACCAGACCCTTATCCTAACATGCAACCTGGCAGGTCAGGATAGGGGGGGATGAGCGAGTGCCCCCCCTCCTGAACCCTACCAGGCCACATGCCCTCAACATGGGGAGGGTGCTTTGGGGTCCCCCCAAAATACCTTGTCCCCATGTTGATGGGGACAAGGGCCTCTACCCAACAACCCTGGCCGGTGGTTGACGGGGTCTGCGGGCGGGGGCTTATTGGAATCTGGAAGCCCCCGTGATCCTGGCCCTCCCTATGTGAATGAGTGTGGGGTACATTGTACCCCTACCCATTCATCAAAAAAGTGTTGAAAAAGAAAAAAACCACAGGAGACAATTTTAGACAAGTCCTTTATTAAAAAAAAAAAGTGTCCCCCCGATATAATCCATCCTCAATCACCGGAAAAATATGAAAAAGAAAAACCAAACAGCTCCAGGCCCAGCCACTGATCTCTCTTTATGATGACAGTTTACTTATATGCAAGGGTGGGGCAACCGATGACATAAGCGGGTGACCTTGCCCCTTCTGTCATGTGCCGTCAGAGGGGGCAGGGTCACTCAGTTACGTCACCAGGTGGCCCTGCCCTTGAGTATAAATAAACTATGAGAGCAAAAATAGGTCAGTCGGCAGAAGGAGCTGTTTAGTTTCTTTTCTTGTGTTTTTTTCTTTTTTGACACTTTTTTGGTGAATGGGTAGGGGTATGATGTACCCAATACCCATTCACATAGGGGGGGTCGGTATCTGTAGACCCAGATTCCGATAAGCCCCCCCCGCCTGCAGATCCCGACAACCACAGCCCAGGGTAGTCGGGAAGAGGCTCTTGTCCCCATCAACATGGGGACAAGGTGCTTTGGGGCCCCCCCCCTGCCCCAAAGCACCCACCCCCCCCCCCCGTTGAGGACATGTGGCCTGTTACGGGTCAGGAGGGGGTTTGTTTGACCCCCCATCCTGGGCCAGGCTGCATGCTCGGATAAGTGTCTGGTATGGATTTTGGGGGGAACCCCACGTCAAATTGTTTTTAATTTTGGCGTGTAGTTCCCCTTAAAATCCATACTAGACCCGAAGGATCTTCTATGGAGTGTGGACTCCCACGCCATTTTTTTTCATCTATATTGCCGAGAGCCGGCAATGCATTACAGCCATGAGTGATTTTAAATGACATTTTTCCTTTAGAAATGTAATTTTGCTCCAGCACTGTTCTAAACATCACACAGATGCACCACTTTATAGGCAGACTAAGGGGACGCCCCAGGCACGATATTTAAAGGAATATTTCAATTTTATTTTTTCAATGTAATCATTATTAAAATCACTGCTCCTGTAAAAACAATCAATTTAAAAATTGTTGCATTGCTTCATGTCCCCTAGGGCAGTACCCAGGTCCCCATACACTTTTAATGGCAATAACTTGCATAAAAGCCTTTAAAATGAGCACTTTTGATTTTTCATGTTCATGTCCCATAGACTTTAATAAGGCTTGCATGTTCAATAGAACTTATTGCCTGTTCGCAAGTTCTGGTGCAAACCGAACCAGGGGTGTTCGGCCCATCCCTAGTCAACAAAGCATTAGGCACATGAATTGAAAATTGCAGTCCATGGATCCCAGATCTTATCAAACTTGAGGGGACCATCCACTGGCTTCATACATCAACTTATAAGGCGTCAAAACCTGATTGATAGAGTTTTTCCTTCTCTTCTTATCTAATGTTCTGGTTGAATATCCTTGTGGTATCTTCTCTTCTGATACAATGTTCTTAGGCTATGTTCTCTTCTGAACCAAAATTCTTAGGGTATTTTCTCTTCTGATTGAATGTTCTTAGAGTATTTCTTCTTCTGATCAAATATTCTTAGGATCTTTTCTCTTCTGACTGAATGTTCTTAGGGTATTCTCTCTTTTGACCCAATGTTCCTAGGCTATGTTCTCTTCTGATCCAATACCCGTAGGATATTTTCTATTCTGATAGAACATTATTAGGATATTTTTTATTCTCATGGAACGTTCCTAGGGTATTTTCTCTTCTGACTGAATGTTCTTAGGGTATCTTCTCTTCTGACTGAATGTTCCTAGGATATTTTCTATTCTGATGGAATGTTCTTAGGGTATTTTCTCTTCTGACCAAATGTTCTTAGGGAATCTTCTCTTCTGATTGAATGTTCTTGAGGAATTTTCTCCTCCTATCCAATGTTTTTAGGGTATCTTCTTTTCTCATTGAATGTTCTTAGGATATTTTCTCTACTGATTGAATACTCTTAGGGTATTTTCTATTCTGATGCAATGTTCTTAGAGGATTTTCTCTTCTGATCGAATGTTCTTAGGGTATCTTTTCTTTTGATTGAATGCTTTTAAGGTATGTCCTCTCAAGATCGAATGTTCTTAGAATGTGTTGCATTCAGTACTGTTTATATCTGACAAAGTAATCTACACAATAAACAGGATATTAGAGGTTATTAAATAGAGCTTAGAGACTTGGATGGGTGAGCGTGGTCTGGATATTAAAAATGAATGCAATAGTGTTTTCAGTTTGTGGTGTTAAGATACTGTTTATTCCCTCTTTAAGTGCAATGTCATGTCAAAAATGTGCAAATGTGTGCAAAAAAAATCAAAAGTATTCTGTTTGTATCTGTAAGAAGCTAAGTATTGTGCTAACTGGACTGCAATCCACTGAGAAACGTGGGCCCTAGCTTTTGTTCACCAGGGAATTTTGGAAGATGGTGCCCTTTTCATGCTACTACATGGTGTGAAAGAAATGTTGAATTCTGTTTATACACTGATCAGCCATAACTTTATGTCTTGGCTCTACTCTGTTTGCTACAGTTTTACAAAGGCTAAAAAGTATGGATGTAAACCTTTGGATGCTGGAGCACTGAGAATCTCCTGTGAGAAACGGCTGATGAATATATGATCTGTTGGGAAGTTCCCATCTCCGTGGGAGGAGCCTCTCAGTGTAAGCCGTCCAGGAAGATTCCTGCAAACTGAGTTATCAGAGTGCCCCTGGACAATCGTATCAGCATAAAGGATTTTCTCCACTGGGATCCTTCTGACGTCCGGGATTTCGAGCCCCCACCAGATTCTGCTTTTTATGACCCACTGACTGAAAAGCAGTGGGTCCACGCTTTCTGGTGAGTGCGGGCACCAAAGGGGGTCACCATCCTATGTGTGTCACTTCATTGCACCTATATCGGTTTTAGGAGCACGGATTTGCACTTTATTTCCAGCACTTTAAAGCACTTATCACTTCAAGGAAGGATTAACTCATTGACTTATATATATTTGGATTATAATTTAGATATTTTGGTTTAAGCTGTATGGAGGGCTGACCACTTTTTCAGCAGCCCATATTTATGTGACGTATTTTGATTATTTGTTTTTCACATATAGATTATTCACAATGATATTATATATGCAAATTTGAGTTTTTGGCATATGCACTTTATTGAGTGATCTCTAAGAGGGTTGGGCGCTGTTTGATAGTTTAATAGATAACTTTATGTCCACCCACCTAATATTGACTAGGTCTCCCTTTTGCTGCCAAAACAGCCCTGACCCATCAAGGCATGGGCTCCACTAAACTTCTGTGCTATGGTATCTGCCACCAAGCTATCAGTAGCAGAACCTTGTCTAAGTTTTGAACCTTGACTACGAACCTTGACTAAGCCTTTGGAGGTGTGAGGTTCCCATAGTGCATCCCGGTACCATCACTTCCTCAGATAAGTGATGCACACACACCTGGCCATTCACAAGATGGTCCAGGTCTGATGCTCACGTGCCCATTGTAGGCTCTTTTGGCTGTGGACACGGGTCAGCATAAGCACCCTGACTGGTCCGTGGCCACTCAGCCCCATACACAACAAACTGAGATGCACTATGTGTTCCGACACCTTTCTATCAGAACCAGCATTACCTGTTTTCAGCTTTTTGAGATACAACAATAACTCTTCTATTGGATCAGACTACACAGACCAGCCTTCGCTCCCCATGTGCATCAATGAGCCCTGGTCGCCCTTGACCTTGTCACCAGGTCACCGGTTTTCCTTCCTTGGACCACTTTTGGTCAGTCCTGACCACTGCAGACTGAGAAAATCCTGCAAGAGATGCAGTTTTGGAGTTGCTCTGACCCAGTCGTCTTAGCCCTTGTCAAAGACACTCAAAAGCCTACTCCCATTTTTTCTGCTTTCAGCACGCAAGAGGGTCTTCATGTTTGGCTAATTGGCACCCAAACACAAGGCCCTAGTCCCCCCTGCTGAGGCCAACCCTTTCCCCATCTTGTGCCCTGCTCCTCGCCATGGGCCTTCTCACAACATTCCCAGCCATAGACCTTTATATCTCAGAGGAGGAATGTCCACACAATAGTTGGCCTCATTGCTCTTTACTGATCTTGTTTAGAGAATGGCAAGACAATCAGATCACTAGGACAAATGTTCTGGAGTCACTTGACTTGCACAGTCAATCTTATATAGTGAACAATCCACGGTAATCACTACAAAAAGCATGAAAGCATGTGCAGCACATCACATTCATCTCCTCTAGTCTCTCCTCTGCCCTGGGTCATCAGTAGGATTGTGTTCTCTGTAGACCCCTCCTAGCTGGGTACACCTCTCCCGGGAACCCTCCAAGGAAGCAGTCTCAAACAGGGATCTCCAATATGACTTAAAAGGAAATCCACTCTCGCCCCCACCCTCTTAAGGGACAGAATGTCTACAGCTAGCTCCTCCTGCATACAGGTCCAGTCCACTTGGCCTCCTGTCTTGGGGGATACTTAGTTCCCATGTCCCAAGAGAGTGCATGCTCCTCCCCACCTAATTAATACTGTATATGGGTGCTGACTCACCCCTGACATCACTGTAAGAGGGCTCTTGGCTAAAGCGGAAGCTATCACTTGCGTCTAACTTTCCTCTTCACAAGCTATCATGAGAACAGAGCTATCTAGTGGCCAGACAGCTTACTACACCTGCTTACAAGCAAATCAACTTCAGGAACAACATGTTCACTTGCTGCCTAATATAGCCCACCCCCTTTCAGGTGCCATTGTAATGAAATAATCAATGTTATTTTCTGCAGTCAGTGGTCACAGTGTGACGGTTGACGGTGTACATGTGTTTCATTTTGAATGTCCACTGCAGCTAGGGTTGCCACCTTTTCTTCAAGTCAAACCCGAACATTTTCACGGACACAGCAATTTTTTTTTATAGTATAAACTATACATATATTTTGCAATTAAATAACATTTCTAATCATATAAAGTTAATCACGAGAGTCCCCCTTTACATCACAGAGTTCCCTTTTTATATCTGAATCCACAGCGTTCCCTTACATTGTAAGGGGGGACTCTGCAAACTCTGATGTAAGGGTGAACTCTGGGGACTCTGGCATAAAGAATGCCCTGGGAATCCAGATTTAAGGGGGATCACTGAGAACGCTGATGTATGGAAAGGACTCTGATGTAACGGGGAACACTGCGGCCTCTGGTGTAAAGGGGAAATATAATGTAAGGGGTGCTCTGAGAACCCTGATTTAACTTAGTGTACTCACTCAGAGGCAGGAAAGATAAGGGGGCAGACACAGAGGAGTAGGGGTGGGAGGAAGAGGACCAAATCGAGCCCTCTCTTCTCTCCTGTCCCCATAAATTAATTCTCATCGTTTGTAAACGCGGCAACTATTGCGCAAACCAATCAAAAAACGCTGATTGTGTTTTTTTTTTACCAAAAATATGAGGAAGAATATATATCGGCCTAAATTGATGAATACATTTGTTTTTGTATATATATATTTTTTTTTTTTGGATTTGTAGTTTATCAAAAAGTAAGAAATATTGTTTTTTTTGCAAAATTGTCGCTCTTTTTTTGTTTATAGCGGTGATCAGAAATGACGCAGAGGGGATCAAATACCACCAAAAAAAAGCTCTATTTGTGGGAAAAAAAGGACGCAAATTTAGTTTTGGTACAACGTCCGCGCAGTTGTCACTTAAAGCAATGCAGTGCCGAATCGCAAAAATTGCTCTGGTCCTAAAGGGGGAAATCCTTCCGGGGGTGAATTGGTTAAACAATGCTGAGGATTAACCCCTTAAGTTCCACAGTGATTATAACAAGCATGATATACTACATATACAGACTGATTTTACTGTTGTGGGTTTAGTAACACTTTAAGTGGTTAAAGAGCTAAAAACCCAGAAGTGATCAAATACCACCAAAAAAAAACCTCTATTTGTTGAATGACCGCACAATTGTCAGTTAAAATAGCGCAGTGCCGTATCGCAAAAAAATGGCCTGGTCATGAAGAGGGGTAAATCTTCCAGAGATCAAGAGGTTATGTAAAAAAAAAAAAAAATACTCAAATGTGCCAAATAAAGAGAACAGAAATTTGGAAAGATTCTGGGTGCATCTTTTTGTGTCTATTCCTTACTGCAGTAGCTATTATTAATTTGGAACCACTGATCAATATTAGGATAGAAGTTGTTTATCTATAAAATTTCTAAGACGACGAAGAGACTCCAAATCGCGGGACCCCTGACTTCTTGGAAAATCCCCTTTACAGAATCAATGACTCCACAGGCGCCCCGGATGGTGCATGCGGCACATTTACAGAACATCACATTAACCCCCATTAGCATTTTGCCGGTAGATTTAGAGAAAGCAATTCCCCCTTCAAAAGCCGGTCAACCTTCTGATGCCTCTCATGTAGATCAAGCTGGGTAAACTCTGCCAGGGGACAAATTAGGCCATGTGAAATAAATAAACCTGAGAATTTATGGAAGTCGTGGAATTAGGTGGATACGGCCAAGGATTGGAAAAGCATAATGGATTGCGCATTTCAGGCAGTTATTAAGCCTACATTGTTTCTGCAAGAGCCTGTGGGCTTTAAGCCTTATTAGTGTTCTATATAAAGCTGGCATATCGCCTCACTTTGGCATTTCCTGTCTTAGTTTAAGGAGGAAAAAATAAAAAAATATATAAGCAATTTAAATATACTGGAGATGAAAATTACAGCATACAAGCAAGGCTGTGTCTCAGAGGAATGAATGGAAGAAAGCCTACATAAGACATGTATACTGGCTGCCTTGATAATTGCAGCTTATACTCCCTGAGCCCGAACAATTCTTGCATGAAGAAGATGATGTCATGTATGTCTGACACTGAGTATGATGCCGCGTGCGATGCTGAGAGAGCCGCAAATAACTCTATCTGTGTTAAAGGGAAACTACCGTCTATTTTTGTTGTTATCAAAGGGTGGCTCAAGCCAATCAGCTAAATGAATAATGCCTGCAATGTTGGTTATATGTGTGAAATGTCTTCATCTACTAATTGCCCATCGCAGGACGAGTGTTAAGCCTTAAAGGAGTTGTAAAGGCAAAAGGTTTTTTTTATCTTAATGCATTCTATGTGTGTAGCAGCCCCCCTAATTACTTACCTGAGCCCCTTTTCTCTCCAGCGATATCCAGGAGTGTCTTAAGCGTCCGGGACTCTCCTCCTGATTGGCTGAGACACAGCAGCAGTGGCATTGGCTCCCGCAGCTGTCAATCAATGTCGGTTAGCCAATCAGGAGAGAGAGGGGGCAGGGCTGGCTTGCAACTCAGTGTCTGAATGGACACAGGGAGCACTGACTCGGCTCGGGTGCCCCCATAGAAAGCTGCTTGCTGTGGGGGCATTCGATAGGAGGGAGGGGCCAGGAGCTGCTAAGAGGGACCCAAGAGGTGGAGGATCCGGGCTGCTCTGTGCAAAACCAACTGCACAGAGGAGGTAAGTATAATGTGTTTTTATTTTAAAGAAAAACAAAAAAAAACACAAGACTTTACAATTACTTTAAACAACTTGCCGCCCACCCACCGCCAAATGATGGCGGAGCGGTGTGGCTCTCGTTCTGGGTGGACGTCATATGATGGCGCACCTGAACGGCCACTCCCACACATCCGTGGGGGAGCGCAGCACGGGGATCGTGGCCATGCCGCATTGCTAAGACACGGTGCGACCCCGATATGTGTAAAGAGCTGCTGAAGCGGCTCTTTAACCATGTGATCGGCTGTGTCCAATCACATATAAATACAGGAAGTGTCGGTAATTAGTGTACACTGACAGTTTGTGTGGCGAGGAGAGCCAATCAGCGGCATCTGCTCGCAGGGGAGAAGAGGGCATGTAATTAGGACACTGATCATCAATGATTGCAATCCATGCCTACCAGTGCCAGCAATCCCTCCCACCAGTGCCAGCAATCAGTGCTCACCAGTGCCAGCAATCTGTGCCAGCAATCAGTGCCCATTAGTGATGCCAGTTAGTGCTGGCTTTCAGTGCCCATCAGTGTCTCCTATCAGTGCTGCTCATCAATGCCTATCAGTGCTGCCCATCAGTGCCACCCATAAATGCCCATCAGTGCTGCCTATCCGTGCCGCCTATCAGAGCCCACCAGTGCCGCCTATCAATGCCAATCAGTGTCACCTATCAGTGCCACCTATCAGCGCCCACCAGTGCCACAGATCAGTGCCCACCAGTGCCACAGATCAGTGCCGCCTATCAATGCCACCTATCAGTGCCCATAAGTGAGGCATATTAGTGCCTCCTCATCACTGTCACCTAATCAATGCCCATAAGTGCCGCCTCATCAGCGCACATCAGTGAAGAAGAAAAATTACTTATTTACAAAAATGACTTATTTACTGGCAGAAACTAAGAAAAACTCTTTTTTTTCAAAATTTCCGGTCTTTTTTATTTTTTTGTAAAAAATAAAAAAAAACCCAGCTGTGATCAAATACCACCAAAACAAACCTCTATTTGTGGGAACAAAATGATAAAAATGTAATTTGGGTACAGTGTTGCATGACCGCGCAATTGTCATTCAAAGTATGAGAGCGCTGAAAGCTGAAAAAAAAAAGGGAGAGGGTGAAAGTGCCCGGTATTGAGGTGGTTAAGAACATTCAACCAGAAGAGTTAGGCCTCATGCACACTAGGCTCTTCTGAACGCCTATCTCTTGACAGAAGAGAATGAGCCTTAAAAACGCACCTAAAGCCGCATTTTGCAATGCGTTTAGGTACGTCAAACGTTTGGGCATTCATTTATTTCATTGCCCAGAATAGTAATTTATTCTGGCCATTGAAATGAATGACTGCTCAAGCGCTAAACACACCAAGCATCTAATAATTGGTAAGAAGCAGTATATAAAATTTTTGGTTTTGGGTTTAATCTGTTGCTGCTTGCGCTATAGCCAAATGATGGCTACAGCCTGGGTTTACTTTGCCAGGAGGGTGTCTATTGATCGATGTGCCCTCTGTGATTACCGAGTCTGAAGGACTCAGCTGATCACAGATCGGGGTAAAGGGCCAGTCACAGAGGCCTTTTACCACATGATCAGCTGTGTCCAATGACAGCTGATCACGGATGTCAACACAAGCCGGTTTTCGGCTTTTCTCTCCTTGCGCTGTTAGCGTGAGGAGAAAAGAAGAAAACAGATAACCGGCTTGTGTTAAATGGACATCTGCAATGATTATCAGTGTCCTGATAATCAGTGCACTCCCAACAGTGGCCACCAGTGCTGCCAATCAGTGCTCATCAGTGCTGCCAACCAGTGCCTATCAGTGCTGGCAATCAGAGCCCATCAGTGCCACCTGTCAGTGCCGCCTATCATTGCCATCCATTAGTGCCCATCAGTGCTGTCTATCAGTGCCATCTATTAATGCCCTTCAGTGCGGCCTATCATCGCTCATCAGTGCTACCTATCAGCGCCCATCAATGCCACCTATCAGTGCATCCTCATCAGTGCCACCTCATCAGTGCCCATCAGCGCCACCTCATCAGTGCCCATCAGTGCAGCCTGTCAGTGCCTGTCAGTGCAGCCTTATCAGCGCACATCAGTGATGGAGAAAAACCACCTGTTTGCAAAATGTTATAACAAACTATGAAAAAAATGTTTTTTTTTCAAAATTTTCATTTTTTTTTGTTTGTTTAGCAAAAAATAAAAACCCAGTGGTGATTAAATATCCCCAAAACAAAACTTGGTTTGTGTGAAAAAAAAATTATAAAAATTTTATATGGATACAGTGTTTCCTGACCGCGCAATTGTCATTCAAAGCGTGGCAGCGCTGAAAGCTGAAAATTGGCCTGGGCAGGGAGGGGGTAAAACTGCCCAGTAGGCAAGTGGTTAATACCACTTTAACCACTAAAGCCCCGGAGCCCTTTTTTTACACTTGTTGTTTACAAGGTAAAATCTGTTTTTTTTTTTTTGCTAAAAAAATTACTTAGAACCCCCAAACATTATATATATTTTTTTCAAACACCCTAGAAAATAAAATGGCGAATGTTGCAATACCTTTTGTCACATGGTATTTACGCAGTAGCCTTTCAAGCGCAACTTTTTTGGAAAAAATTCACTTTTTCTAGTTAAAAAATAAGACAACAGTAAAGTTAGCCCAATTTTTTTGTATATTGTGAAAGAGAATGTTATGCTGAGTAAATAGATACCATACATGTTACAGCTGAAAATTGCGCACACTTGTGGAATGGCGACAAACTCCGGTACTTAACAATTTCCATAGGCGACGATTTAAAATAAATTAACGGTTACCAGGTTAGAGGTGCAGAGGGGGTCTTTTGCTAGAATTATTGCTCACACTCTGGAGATCACGGCGATACCTCACATGTGTGGTTTGAACACCGTTTTCATATGCGGGCGTGACTTACTTATGCGTTTTCTTTGCTGCATGAGCTTGCGGGGATGGTGGTGCTTTACATTTTTTTATTATTTATTTTATTTTATTGATTTTTTTTTAATACTGTTCCTTTAAAAAAAAAAAATCTGATCCCTTTTATTGCTATCACAAGGAATGTAAACATCGCTTGTGATAGTAACAGGGGCGTAACGATAGGGGTTGCCCTGGCATTTCACCACCATGAGAGGACCCAAAGATGGCAGAAAGGGGGCCTGCTGCAGAACTTGTGAAAGGCCCCGCTGCGGTACTGTAATAAAGGGACCCGCGATGGGAGTAAAGAGCCCCAGGATCAGCGGGTAGAGGGAGGGCCCTGGCCAGGGGTCCCTTCATAATTTCTTGCACCGGGGCCCTGAAGGTTCTATTTATGTCTCTGGATAGTAATATATGGTGACAGGTACTCTTTATGGAGGGATGGGGGTCTAAAAGACCCCCCATTCCTCCTTTACACTTCACAGTATTCAGATCGCCAAAAATGGGGATTCTGAATATTGTCATTTTTTTAAAACCGGCACCGTTAGCCGCCGAGTAACCTGAAAGTGACGTTGTGACATCGCTTCCAGAAATGTATTAAGAAGTCCCGATCAAAGCCGATTCCGGCTTCCACAGCGACTTCACACAGCCTGCGGACGTGCCGGATCGGAGCTCCGGTCTTCCGGTGGGAATAACTGTCAGACTGCAGATCGCTCATTCTGGGAGGCACAGCTGTGGCAGCAGGGTGAAACAAGAAGGAGGAAGATGAAAACTGAAGACGAAGAGAGGAAGCAAGAAGACTGAAAGAAGAAGCAGAAGACCAGAAGGATCGGGGCAGGAGAAGATGGAGGAAGAAAGAAGAAGAGCTATCTTACACAATAAAGGACTTGTCAAAAACTGCCTCTTGTTTTTTTTTAACACTTTACTCCTTTTTTGGTGAATGGGTAGGGGTACAATGTGTGTACCCCATACCTATTCACATTGGGGGGGTCGGGATCTGGGGGCCCCCTTATTAAAGGGGGCTTCCAGATTCCGATAAGCCCCTGGCCTGCAGACCCCCACAACCACCGGCAAGGGCCCTTCTCCCCGTCAACATGGGGACAGGGTGCTTTGGGGGTGACCTCAAAGCATCCTCACCATGTTGAGGGCATGTGGCCTGGTATGGCTCGCTCGTCCCCACCCCCTCCTGCCATGCCAGGGCTGCGTGCTCGAATAAGGGTCTGGTTTGGATTTTGGGGGGGAACCCCACGCCATTTTTTTTTTTAATTTGGCACAGGGTTCCCCTTAAAATCCATACCAGACGTGAAGGGCCTGGTACGGACTTTGGGGGGGACCCCACGCAATTTTTTTTTATTTTGGGCAGGGTTCCCCTTAAATACATACAAGACCTGAAGGGTCTGTTACGGATTTTGTGGGGGAACCCTACACATTTTTTTTTAAATTTCGGAGTGGGGTTCCCCTTAAAATCCATACCAGACCTGAGGGACCAGGGAAGGACTGGGGGATGGGGGCGATCAACGCAATGCTTTTTCAGTGAGTTTATCTATATTGCCGGGAACCGGCAATACATTACAGCCGCGATAATAAATGACAATTTTTCCTTTGGAAATGTCATATTGCTCTGCCTATATTCTAAACATCACAGAGATGCGCCCTTTTACAGGCAGACTAAGGGGATCCCCCCCCGACATTTAAAGGAATTTTTTTTTTTTTCACTTTAAGTATTATTAAAATCACTGCTCCTGAAAAAACAATTTAAAACCTTTTTTTTTATTGATACATGTCCCCAAGTACAGGGCCTGGGTCCCCATACACTTTTTAAGGCAATAACATTGCATATAAGCCTTTACAATTAGTACTTTTGATTTTTCATGTTCGGGTCCCATAGACTTTAACGGTGTTCGAATGTTCGTGCAAACTTTTTGCCTGTTCGCATGTTCTGCTGTGAACCGAACCGGGGGGTGTTCGGCTCATTCCTATACCTTTATATGGGATTTTGAAATTTACAAATGCAGTAATTTAGAAACTGGGTGAAAGATTTAGCACTGGGAAACTTTTTGAAAGATAAATTGTGCATTTTTTTATACAACTATATAGATCAGACCAAAATGAGGGACAAATGAGGAGGAAAGAGGGACATTGCTCCAAATCAGGGGCAGTCCCTCAAAATCAGGGACAGTTGTGAGCTATGCCAGAGGGGGAAAAAGCCAAAGAAAAGAAAACTAAAGAAGCCACCACATCTAATGATTGGTAAGCTGCAATATAATACATTTTTGGTTTTGGGTTTAATACTGCTTTAACCACTTGCCAACCGCAGTCGGACGGCGACAAAGTGGCTCGATATCGCATTGCCGGAGGCGTGCTCGCACGCTCACTGTGTTCGGGGGGGGGCCAGGGAGCGGGTAGGGCAGACTCGTTTGCCGCAGGCTACCCGCGATGGCCCGCCCACAGTGAACGAACGGAGGTCTGTGTAAGTAAACGGATCTCCGTTCTGTTAGAGTGGGAAGGGCTGTGATCACAGGCTTCCTTTATATGTATATTCCCTTCCCCCAGCCAGGCCAGCCCACATACAGTTAGAACACGTCCAGGGAACACAGTTAACCCTTAGATTGCACCCTCCAGGTTAACCTCTTCACTGCCAATAGCATTTACACAGTAATCAGTGCATTTTTATAGCACTGATCACTGTATAAATGCCAATGGTCCCAAAAAAGTGTCAAAATGGTCCAACATGTCCGCTGCCATATTGAAGTACCGCTAAAAATCGCAGATCACCACCATTACTAGTAAAAAATAAAAAAAAATAAAAACCCCAGAAATTAATTCTCATCATCCGTAATCGCGGTAACTTTTGCGCAAACCAATCAATAAACGCCAATTGCGATTTTGTTTTTACCAAAAATATGAGGAAGAATATAAATCGGCCAAAACTGATGGAAAAAAATGTTTTTTTTTTATATATATATATATATTTTTTTTTTGTATTTTAGCAAAAAGTAAGAAATATGTGTTTTTTTGCAAAATTGTCGCTCTTCTTTTGTTTATAGCGGCGATCAGAAATGACCCAGGGGGGATCAAATATGACCAAAAGAAAGCTCTATTTGTGGGGAAAAAAAGGACGCAAATTTTGTTGGGTACAACGTTGCACGACCGCGCAATTGTCAGTTAAAGCGACGCAGTGCCGAATCTTAAAAAGTGCTCTGGTCCTAAAGTGGGAGATCCATCCGGGGCTGAAGTGGTTAAGGCAAAACGTGTTGTGTTTTGAAATATTTTGGGAATTTTTTAAGCACTTATTATTTGATATTTTTATAGGGTGAGTAATAATGCATAATATTGTAGATGTAATAATAAAAGAGTGCAGCGCTAATAATGCCTTCATATGGTCAAAATTAATGTGCCACAATTCAAAAACGCATAAAAACATGAACCATATATATCCATAAAGTCTAAAATATAGTCCGTGAGACAGGAAGGAGGAAAAAAACTCCTAGAACGGTGAATAGTCAGATGCACTAACTGCTTACCAGAATGTTATGGCCACCAAATGATCAAACAGCACATAGGGGTGAAAGTCTCCCACCACCTCTTCCACTATAACTGTGAACTTCTGCCTTCCGTCACTCCCCTCACACAGTATATACAGATCCGATGGATAAAAATAAACTCTTCATGGTGCAGTACTTAAGAACAGTCGATAAAGGTAAAGGTTGAACTTACAAAAAGAACACTTGGTTAAAAGCATCCAGAGCAGGTATGTGATTAAAGCGGAACTTTTTTCATCTTTCCATCTATTAAATCCTCAGCCCTTGTTGTTTTAACTTTGGATAAACATTTTTTTTTCTGCCAGTAAATACCTTATACAGCCTCGGCATTTGACACCATGCACAGCTCTCTGCTAGGAAGGAAGGGAGGGTGGATGAGTCAAAAGAGGTCAATAAAAGCTGCAGAGCTGGAGGTGTGCCTCTGTGTGTCTGTGTAAATCCAGGAAGTGAACAGGCAGCAGCTTCAGCTGCCCACAGTTAAAATAGATGCAGCCAGACTTAGTGGAGGGAGATTTCTGCAGCATATTTGGCAAGTACAGAATCACGTATATATAAAATAATATGCAGGTTGGAGGGAAGCTTCAGAATGGCAAAGATGTTCTTATTACAAATTATGTGAGCAGACTGCAGTTCCTCTTTAAAGTGATTGTAAAGGCTCATATTTTTTTTTTTTTAAATAACAAACATGTCATACTTACCTCCTCTGTGCAGTGGTTTTGCACAGAGTGGCCCCTAATCCCATCTTCTGGGGTCCTCCAGCGGTGCTCCGGGCTCCCCCTCTTCTCAAGTGACCACTACGCTTCCCTGGGGTCACCCGTGCAGGCGCGCTCCCGAGTCCTGCTGTTGCGTGTATTCACTCAAACAGCGGGACTCGGCCCGCACCCTGGCTCCTGGGTCACTGGACATGATTGACAGCAGCGGGAGCCAATGGTTCCCCAGCTATCAATCCAGCCAATGAGAACCAGAGCAGCTCGGATGAACTTCAAGGCTCATCCCCGGCGGGGGTTCGTTTTGGGCTCAGGTAAGTAAAGGGGGGCTCTGGGGGGCTGCTGCAGGTGAAAAGGTTTTTCACCTTAATGCATAGAATGTATTAAGGTGAAAAACCTTGAGGGTTTACAACCCCTTTAATATTGTAGATGGCTTATAGAATTTTTAACATTAGAGAAAAAGTTACAAATATTCAACCATTATTCTATAGCAAAGATCAGTTTTGGGAGATGCTAGTTGGTCTCCTTTGAAACAAGTTTTCTTCACCCTGCAGGTAATCAGCCACAGGAGGTATTGTGATATTCTCTAACATTTTAGAAAATGTATTGAAATAAAAGTTATATTTTAAGCCTTAGGCTGGGTTCACCGCATCCAATTCGCAATAGCAGGAGATTTTGACTGGCTCTCTATGGAGCTGGTTCACATATCTCCGGAGCGGCTCCGGTGCAAATTTGCACGGGAGTCCTGTGCGTCTTTTGGTCCGTTTCAGTTCTGAATTCAGCCCAAAATTCGTGCTGAAATAGGACCTGAAACGGTGAACTGGGACACACCGGACCCCTGCTGTGGGCTGCTCCAAAATGCAGTGTGAACCCAGTCTTAGTGGGCAAGGTGTGCAGTCATTTGGGCTCATTACCATGAAATTTCTAAACAAATCTTAGTTCAGTTAAATTGATTTGCTCATCTCTATTAATAGGTGACTACTTACTATGATGCCTGGTATCAAAAAGTCCAAGAACTTCTGAACAGTCATGTAAAGTAAATGAGATTCTTTTTCTCCCCTTGCAAATCTATCGTTGATTGCATATAAGCAGAGCTCCTTATACACAGCAAACCCCGGGCTGGCTTAGCTCTGTAGGCAGTGGACAACAAGGGAAGCCGGTTTAGATTTTCAGGTCAACCAGAAGATTTTAATTGCAACGTCAGCCTTTTAATTAAATACGATGTCAGGTTTTTGTTATCCATTTGTAGTGAAAATGTGGCAGTCTTCCATAATAGAGTCACTGTTACATAGAGAAAGAAAAAGAGAACGATTGACACAAGTGAAGTCTATTTGCATTTAAATTAGATGAGAGAGGGTAAGTTAGACAGGAAAGAGAGGGAGAAAAGGGAAAGAAGGAGCAAGGAAAGAGAAGAGGGAGAGAGACAGGGAAGGAAAACTAGGGAAAGAGAGAAGAGGAAAAAGAAAAACAGAAAACGAGATGAGAAAGTAAAGAGAAAAAGGGAAAGATGCATAGGACAAGAGAGAGATGAGGAAAAGGAAGAGCAGAGAATGAGGAAAGAGAGTAAAGAGTGACAGGGATGGAGAAGTATGGAAACAGAAAAGAGGAAAATAAAGAACAGAGAAAGAGATAGGAAAATAAAGAGGAGCAGGGATAGAGGAGTAGGGAAAGAGAGAGTGGAGCAAAACGAAGAGCAGAGAATGAGGAGTGAGAGTTAAAGAAGTATAGCCAAAGCTGTTTTGGCTATACTTCTTCTGGGGATCACAAGAGTGCAGTTCATTTTGCACTCCTGTGACTCCTTTTCAGCTGACAGCGAGCTAAACTCCGCTGTTGGCTGATGTCCCTCAAATGAGCCAGGCTCAGCAAAAATCCTGACTTTACAGTCAGGTTCCACCCACATGCTTGGACTGGCAGGCTCTCAGCAAGCCACTGAGAGCCTGAGCCAGCCCTCTCTCAGCAAGCCACTGAGAGCCTGAGCACTGGAGGGGCAAAGCAGAGAGCCGGCAGTCGCTGGCTCTCTGCACACTGAAGGCTGAGAACCAAGCGATCAGTGGTCTTTGATTGATCGGTTCTCAGTCTTAGAGCCAGCAGGGGACAGGTGCAGCATCAGATCAATGCTGCATTTATCTAGGTGAGTATAAATGTTTTTTTCTTTTTCACAAGCCCATACTTTTCTTTTAAGAGAGTCATGGAAATAGTAGTAGAGAAAAGAGAGAAGAGGGAAAGGAAAGACAGAAAACAAGTGTAGCTCTACTCCCATAGGAGCCATAGAAATTACTTGGCCAGGTCTTCCCAACTTCAGCCCCGCAGCCAGGCGCACAGGCTCATTCACTCTTTCTCCAAAAAACAGTTTAGGGCATGTTGTTTTTATTTTTAGAGAACTTGGATAGGGATGAATGAAGTGGTGGGATACTCCAAGATAATAACTGTGTACAAATGAGGACTCAATTTTCCATTCTGCCTAAGTAGTAGTACAGCCAGTAGAGCAAAGTCCCTTTTCTTTAGTTGACAAATATCTGGATAGAGCTCTTCAGGACACCAGCCGGTGTCCCTTTAATAGACAGCTGAATGAAACTAGGCACCAGAGCTGTAGCTAGAGCACAAGGTTCCCAAGATCCAGCAATGTCTGTACTCACAAGGCCCAAGGACAGATGGAGCCTCCTTCCAATCTTCCAAGCGATGCCCTCAAAATGATACCAGATTTATGACAGACAGCTCCTCTCAGTCAGCTTCTTCTAAGCACCCAGGTCTCAGCATTCCTCCCTCAGGTCGCCCACCTGAGGCCTTCACATGGCAGCCTGTGCCTGAGAAGGCAGCATGCCCTCAGGCTGGACTGCTCCACTCTGGGACAAGACCCAGTGCTCTGTGTGCTCCCAGAATAAATAGTCTCCCAGCCTGCCTCCATAGCCGGCCTCTCTGGGATAGGCCTGGAGCTGTATCAATATTCATGCTGCTATCTGCATAGCTCCACACCTATCATCCTGAAACTTCTCAAGTTGCCTGGGTACAGAGGGAGCTATCCAGCAGGCTGGCAGTAGAAGAGCACACAGATCAGGCCAAACTAAACAACTGCAGCTCACTGAGTACAGTGAGACAAACTATGCTTTTTACCTAGACCAGTGATGTCCAAACTGTGTCCCGTGGGCCAGATGGGGCTCTTTGCTTGCCTTTTTCCAGCCCTTGGGGCACTGTTCCTTCCACTGATACAAGGCTTTATTCCTCCTATTGACACCATTCCACTGACACCAACAGTGTGACATAATACCTTCCACTGACAGCAATGATGGGGGCACTATTCCTCCTCCCACTGACCACCAAGCTTTCTACTGCCACTGGCCACAGTCTGCACCCCCACTAAAGTCTGAAGGACAGTAAACTGGCCCTTTGTTTAGAAAATGTGGAGACCCCTGCCCTAAACTAACATTACAGCCACACTAACCACAGTCTGGCAACTAAATTTACCTATCAAAAACAAACACTAACATTTATCTTTCTATCCTAGCACCTACCTAGGAGGGTGCTACATAAGGAAGAAGAGAAAAGAGGGAAATGGAAGGAGGACTAGAGAACGAGAAAGAAAACTGAAAAAAAAAAAAGACAGAGAGGATGAGGAGAGAATAAAGAGGGACAAGGAAGGAGAAGTGGGGAAAGAGAGAGAAGAGGGTAAGGAAAAACATAGAGAGAAGACAGAGAGAGTAAAGGGAGACTGAGAAGAAGCAGGAGGGAATGGAAAGACACAAAATAAGGAAAGTGAGTAAAGAAAGAGATGGAAGGAGGAGTGTGGAAAGTGAGAGATGAGAGAAACATAGAAACATAGCAGTGGCAGAAGAAAAAGACCAAGTAGTCCATCGAGTCTGCTCATTTTCTTTTTTATTTTTATTTTATGGGGTTTTTTTTGTTTTTTTCTCTTTAACTTTTTTGTATGAGTATAGATATATGTTTGTCCCAAGCATGTTTGACTGTACATATTAAGTTCCTGAAGTCGCTCTTGATATGTTTTATCCCCCAGACCTTTCACCATTTTTGTTACCCATCTCTGAACTATCTATTTATCTGTCTATCTTATCAATATCTTTTTGTAAGTGTGGTCTCCAGAACTGGACACAGTATTCTAAGTGAGGCCTCACTAAAGATCTATATAGAGGAATCAGAACCTCCTTCCTCCTGCTGGTGATCCCTCTACTGATATAAAGATCTATGTAAGCAAGGTCGATAAAAATCAATGATTTTTTTAAAAAAAATCGAAAAAAAATGATTTTTTAAATTTAAATCTGATTTTTTTTTACTTTTATCAAATTTATTTTAATAAAATGCTTTGGGAGTAAAAATCTACCTAAATATAGTTATATATTTAAGATTCATTAATAATGTAGTTTATTCAGGATGAAATGGAACTTAGTTATGTAGCATGAGGCTGTATATTCTTCAATATTTACATTTTTGGTAAACTCATTCAATGAATGCAAGCTCTGCAAGCTGAGATAACATGCACTGCATTGATGCATTTCACAGTAACCATGAGATCAAACAAAGTTCAGGAATATTCATTTATCCCATTGTTTTGCAAATGTATGTACACTACAAACTGTATGATTGAATCAGTTCTGATATCGCTGTTTTAATGACCTGACAGCTTATTATTCTAAATAAGAAACCTTTATTTTGTTTTCAAATATTAAAGATGGTAACTACCAGCAAGAATAAGTCCTTACATTTAAAGAGCACCTGTCAGATCCATCATGGCAGCGCCTGTTAGCGAGCATCCACTTACCTGCTGCCGCCACGTCCCTCACCTTGTTGTGTCACTGCCACCTCACCAGCTGTCCCATTAAAGTGAATGGAACTGTCTGTGAGTCAACAGCGGGTCAGAGGAGGAGCCGCTGCAGGACAGAGATGACAGTTGCTCTTTAAAAATTATGATTTAAATCAAGCCTTTTTACTAGTGATTTAAATCAAATCCACCCTGTATATAAATGAATCAGGACTTCATTCCTCCTGCTGGTGATCCCTATAGTGATATAAAGATCTATATAGGGGAATCAGAACCCCCTTCCTCCTGCTGGTGATGCCTCTAGTGATATAAAGATCTGTATAGGGGAATCAGACCCCCCTTCCTCCTGCTGGTGATCCCTCTAGTGATATAAAGATCTATATAGGGGAATCAGAGCCCCCCCTCCTGTTTGTGATCCCTCTAGTAATATAAAGATCTATATAGGGGAATCAGGACCTCCTTCCTCCTGCTGGTGAATCCTCTAGTGATATAAAGATCTATATAGGGGAATCAGGACCTCCTTCCTCCTGCTGGTGAACCCTCTAGTGATATAAGGATCTATATAAGGGAATCAGGACCTCCTTCCTCTTGCTGGTGAACCCTCTAGTGATATAAAGATCTATATAGAGGAATCAGAGCCCCCCTCCTGCTTGTGATCCCTCTAGTGATATAAAGATCTATATAGGGTAATCAGGACCTCCTTCCTCCTGCTGGTGAACCCTCTAGTGATACAAAGATCTATATAGAGGAATCAGAACCTCCTTGCTCCTGCTGGTGATCCCTCTACTGATATAAGGATCTATATAGGGAAATCAGGACCTCCTTCCTCCTGATAGTAATCATTCTAGTGATATAAAGATCTATATAGAGGAATCAGGACCACCTTCCTCCTGCTGGTGACCCTTCTAGTGATGCATCCTAGAATTATATTAAATTTTCCCACTGCCTGGTCACACTGTTTGCTCATTGTGCAATTATCTGACATAAGCACCCCTAAATATTTTTCCACTGTAGTGCTGGCCAACACTGTACCCCCAATGGTGTACCCGCCAATCTTTTTCCCTAGATGCTTTATTTTACATTTAGAAACATTGAACTTTCCACTGCTTTGACCAATCTTCCAGCAATGCCAAATCATGTTCCATGTTACAGACACCTCCAGGAATACCAACCCTATTACACACCTAGAAAGGAAAGAACATAGAATGAGAAGAGAAAGTAAAGAATGGGAAGCATAGCTGGATAGGGAAGGAGGGAGAACAGAGGGAAAGAAATAAGAAAGGAAATAAGAGAAAGCAGGGAGGTAGCGATAAGTAGAGAGGAGCTAATTCATTAATACCGGAGAAAAGAAAGTGAGAACAAAACCAGTCAGCATTCTTGTTCAATTTTTCTTAAAATGAAAAGTAAAATATGATTGGTTAAAGAGAGAGGAAGGAGAGAAGAGAATAGAGAGGAGCATCGGGCAAATGGGGGTAAATGAGGGAGGGCAGAGGATGAAAAGACGGGCAGACAGAGGGCAGAGTATGAAGAAGTCCTCTATTCAGAAGTCCTCTATTCAGAAGTCCTCTATTCAGAAGTCCTCTATTCAGAAGTCCTCTATTCAGAAGTCCTCTATTCAGAAAGGAATAACACTTCATGAAAAACGGTTGTTACAAGTCCTGCCAACTGTCTGTTGAAAAATCACATAAAACCTTAATTAAGGGCTGCAGGGACGATATTTAACATCATTGAAGGGTTTCTATGAACTTTTGTTCTGATTAAATTATGAATCATTTTGGTCTATGTCATTTCCAAACTCGATAACACTAATTTTCCTGTCATAATCCCAATAGGCTGTTTTTATGTGTCAGAGAGAAAAATCTCAAGTAATTTTCAGCAAAGACTTTTGTGTCTCATAAAAACAATTATTTCTTAAAATAACAAACCATCACCAATGTGGTAATTTACAGTTTTCAGCTAGCATTTGATCCTGAAGGTGACTGCATGAGAGATAATTGTTCTTGAAGTACTCTGGAGGAATTAAAAGGCTGTCAGTGAGCAAACAGAAACTAAATTCAGTGTGCAGAATACTGCAAATTCTTTATTAGGTTACTCAGGACCATAAAATATTAACACGTTCATTAATACCTGGTAACTATTAGTTAGAAAACTAGTTTAAAATAAAGTAACAAAGCAGATTTGTATTTAAAAAAAAAAATCAATTCTGCTAAGCACTGAACGATTGTAAATGGGGTCACCAAGCCCCTTTTATGCAAATCTGGGCATTTTATGGCCCTTTGACTGATCCTGTCAAGCCCGAGTGAGGTCAATCGGAAATTAAAAAGGACATGTAAATAAATGTACGCCATGCACTCAATACTGCAACTTTTATTCATTGCTTTTATTTTGAAGATGACAGCTATTTTTCTCCTGTGCACCTTCACAGTAATATGTTGGAGAGCAGGTGTCTACAACAGATGGTGGAGGCTGAGCTTCTGCCCATCTCTCCCAGGGGGTGTGACAATTCTCCACGGCTCTGTGGAGGAGTGTGGGTTCCTTGGATCCAAGCTGGCCAGTCAACAAGATGGGGTGGCTCTGCTTCCACCCTCATTGTTCTGCTGGTCACCAGGATAGTGGCGGTTGCACCACCCTTCAAGCATCTGGAGCGGACCATGGGAGGTAGGCTACAAGGATTTAATGCGGTTGAGCGCATGTGGGGAGGTGTCTTCACCCCACAGATAAGGGGAGGGGCCTATGCCCCCACTAATCCATCCTACCTTCAGTCCTTACTGACTGCACAGGCCAGGGGGCATGTATAACAATGAAGAGAATATAAAAATATCCTTCGCTATTGGCCCTCCACAACAGTCCCAATTTCTCACGTGGCCCTTGGGAAAATGAATCGCCCACCCCGTCCTAATGGATGTACACTTGAAGAAGAATTACAAAAATGATGACATGCGCACGACCCACCTCCTCCCCTGCTTGTCATAGCTAAGAAAGTCTGAAAGGGAAACTAAAATGATGATGAGCTTCCGTGAGCCAATAGGAGTTTTCTTTGCTTTATATGTCAGTCATGATGAAACAATGATGGGGCTGTCATAGACATGTATGGCTCCCACTGATTCTCAGTCATCTTAGAGCAGTAAATAATACCGTATACAACCATACTATCGAATAAACCAATTTTTTTAAACTCTTATATTGGGAAAAGCAGCCATGGTTAAACGCAAGTATGGAAAGACTGTCATCCACATAGGGTCCCAACGCAATAGAAAAGCTCCTGCCACCTTAAACTCTACTATCAGTAAATTCTGGGTTTATCCTTACACTCGGGGTAGGTACCATAAACCAGCATGACAAAATTATCTGCTAAATCTCACTCTATGCATTACTTTGAATTACTTCATCTGGAGCACTTGATAAAGTCAATGTTTCCCCTTTGAGAAAGCCAATCAGGGTGCAACGCGTGAGGTGGGCAGTGGCATCATCACGCTGATCGGGACTGAGACGCCATCTTTGTGAACGGCATTTGCCGGTTTTATGCTATGCCTGTTTCTTATGGAATACATGTAAGTCCAATACCTTTTGTTATGAATAGACTTATATGAAACGGTCTGCACTATTGGATGTCTGTGCTTCCCCTTTTTTTGGTTGACAAACCGGCTGCTGAGGGAATGCTATCTGAGGTCTATAAGGTGGGAAAGTCCCCCAGTCAGGGTTTGATGGCAGCAAATGCGTAAAAAAATATTGGCTGATATCAATGGAAGTAATTATTCAAGAACTAGATTAGCAGTTATATGTTTCAAAAATGTATTGGCTTCAGCTGTACAAAAATTCATATATAAAAAACAGGAAATGTGGTCGTGCGGACATGGGACATGTACATCATATTATGTTAAGTATTTGTGCAAACCATGAGAGATATGCTATCTGAGGTCTATGACTTGAAGAGGATGAACATCTGAGCTATTGTATATAAAAGAGCATGTGTAGACCTGGCCTCCGTCTCGCAGCCTCCCGCTGCAGCTTCATGCACCTGAACTCAGTTTCTTGATTAGACTCCTTGGACTCCCACTGCCACTGGTTCCCTTGAACTTCACACAGCCAACCGCTGTATCTTCCGAGTGTACCCACTCTGACCTGTTGGGTCCCTTACTCGGCTCTTCAGCCCAACTGCTGAACTCTCTTGCAAGCGTCACCCCTGCTATCCTGCTGGGTCCCTAGCTTGACTTTCGCTGAGACTTTCCCAACTTTTCCACTGTCCCTGGTTAGTGAAAAAGGCTACTCTGGTATCCTCTCAGACTCTAAACTCTGGCCTCTGATAAAAGGAGCATTGTCCCTTGAGGGCGACAGTTTCCCTTTAACCTCTGACCCTGGTTCACACTTTGCCTCTGACGACAGGAATGGCTGTCCATTGTTGTCCAATGTTAGCAACTCGGTCCCTTCACCTCTGACAAAGAGGGGTTCTCCGGCCGGAAGAACCCATGCAATTTGGTTAGGCTTCTGACATGAAGCCCCAACCCCACGCTGCTGCTTCTTGTCCTGGGTAGGCTTGAGACTGCCTAGCAACCAGGCGCTCCCGGATAGGCCCCAGGCTTCTGGCCTAGCAGCTGGGAGCCTATAACACACATCCACCCAGACAGCCATCCAGGTGGCACAGAACACCAATCACCTGATTCCTCCCAAATAAATAGGCTCTCCCAGCAGGCTATGGGGCCCAAGAAAACCCCTACTAATTGGCTAGAGCAACTTATGCATTCATATTCCAAGTTTATAGGTACCTTATCATTCCAATGCCATAAGTAACAATGCCACCCAGTGGCAGAGGAGAGAGGTGCATAAAACTCAGAGTTAGAAAAAGAATCAGGAGATCCCCTAACAATTGGCCAGACTGGTTAACACCCAGAAAACTAGATTTGACTGCATCCCTGTTCAAGACCAGGATGCTACACCCATATTGCCACAGTCTGTTAGAAACTAATTTTTACTGGAGTGAAATCAGAGAAAGAAGAATTCTGACTGATTGCTATGGATTACTGTAGTCTACACTTTGTTCTTTGCCTAACAAAATAAGCTAGTAAAAGTAATTACTCTCCAGAAGGGCCAATAAGAATTTATTGGTTTTTATAGAAATTGGTTCTTTGAACAAACACCCTGTAGTGGAAGCATTTTATTTCTTCATTTATTTCATCACCAGTCATAATTTATAGGGGTATAGGATTCTGTATATGGTGACTTTTTTTTATTCAGTCTTGTTATTTATTTATTTTTTCTATGGGATGAACTTTTTTTTTCACCTTACTAACTATACAACTATGAGAAATCACTTGCAGTGGCGGATGGTGCTCAATTTTTTTTTTGGGGGGGGGGGCAGCAAACAAACCTGGCCACCCCACTCGCACTACCGCCCCCCCCCCCCCTGACAGGTCAGACGTGAAGGGGGTGATCCATGGCCTTACCTTAGGAGGACGATGATGAGGTGGTGGTGTTGGTGCTGGATCCCGGGTAGGGCTCCTGGAAGCTGGAATAGGCTGTTACTGCCCCTCCACCTGCTGCTCCTCACTGTACACAGCCCGCAGCTTGCGGATGGAAGAGCTGGAGCCGTTGCTTCTCCTCCCAGCTGAGCAGGAAGCAGGTCCAGAGACCCCATTGGCCGGGAGTCCTAAGACTCCCTGGCCAATGGGGTCTCAGGACCTGCTTCCTGATTGCTGGGAGGAGAAACAGGAAGACATTAGCCTAGAGTGCACAGAAGAGGGAGGACAGTATCATACCGAGGAGGAGCATTTAAAGAGAAATAAACTGTCTGAGCACTGCAAACTGAAAATGCTATTTATTTCATTTTGCTATTCAAAGCAAACTCATCCACATCTCCATACTTTATTTTATTGAGAAATCACTTTAAAAAAACACCCCCTTAGCAATTCTAGTCATGGCCATCTTGAACAAGAGCAGATGATTTGTGTAGCATTTGCTTCCAGGAATCCATCTGCCCTTAGCCCAGGCATGCAGGCAGGAGATGTAACGCCACCGATGCGTCACGTGATGTCTGCAGCCTATGCCCCTTTGACTCTACACTGTCAGCGGAAAAGTCTCGGAGCCCACACCAACCGCTGCATGTGATCCATGGCATAATGTTATGCCTGGCAGGCCGGCCTGTGAACATTTGAGGCAGTAGCTGGCTCATAAAGGGAGATCCCGGAACTTCCACAGACTATCGTTCATGCCCTGTAACTGAATCTGATCACCGGCGGTATGATCCGTGAGCACTTGGAGTGGGAGCTGAAGTGGATTAAGGACCTGATGGTAATCTCAGGCCGACATGATCGTTGTGACAGCACCTTTGGTGGATCCACATGAGTATGGTAAGATCATCTTGCTCTCCCTGAATTGGCCATACTGATGTCTGTTATAACCCGCATTGACCAGTAATAACAGGTGCAACCCGGGTCAATTTAGGAAACTGTGTGACTTTTCTCCTGTGGCACATTACTTCCCTCACACTTGTTGAAGTTGGGAGACAGGTGCCGTTTGATATGGACTTTTTTGCAAAACTGTCATACTGCATGGCCTATGGATTACCAGTCACATGGTGTCTTTTGAATTTGGAGTCCAACATTCCTGCCCATGGATACCACAGTGGCTATATCTTAGGTCCAATAGCAGTCCAACTACTACTGCTGAATAGTAAACATCAAAAGTGCAGCGCTTAACAAAACATAAATATATTGGTCCGTGACAGACAATGCACAATAAAAACAATTCAATAGGGGAACCAAACATACTGAGGTCCACTGGATATACCCGTGACGATTACATTCTCATGCGTATATAACCTTCCATTTCTGGTAAGAGTACCTTAACTTGAGCGGGTGAAGGTGCACAGTGCATGCGGGTGCATTACAGCAAACTGGAGTGCTTTGCATATATACCTTTCCTTCACGATTGGTGAAGGACTCCTTCTGAACTCTTTGTCACTTAATTCCCCTTCACAGATTTTTTTACACGTTGCACATTGTTTACGGAGAGACTATGTTTGAACCTTTTTCATTTTGGTTCTCCTATTGAATTGTTTTTATTGTTCATTGTCTGTCACGGACCAATATATTTATGTTTTGTTAAGCGCTGCACTTTTGATGTTTACGGTTCATTTATACAATTTGGGAAGGTTTTCGTGTCAGCGGATATCCATTCAATATTTTTTTAGGTAGCGCAGTAATTTTTCCTTTTTTCTTGCAACTACTGCTGAATAGCCCACTCCTGAGCTCTGACTGCCAATAATCAATGTTACCTTAGGGGTATGCTCAGCATCATAATTATGTACTTTTAGTGATCCCCGTGTACCTCAGGTTACAGGGAGATATTTGTGTAGCCCTGGGACCTATATGTGCCATACATTCCAGCTTACTACCATATGGATACAGGTATGTGGCAATTGTCCAGGCTGGACTATTTGTCACATATAGTTAATGGTGTCATATTTGTGACATTGGGGTCAATTCACTAAGAATGGAATAACGGCAAATAAAATGCGGTAAAATAATGCAACGATAAATCAGTTGTGAGAATAAGAATGCGGTATTTTTTCGATTGTTCGGTAACTACCGCATTTTCTCATGCGCTAATTTATCGCAGGTATCATTAAGGATTGTTTAAGGTCATTTCCTTGTCATATTTTACTTTTTAACATGTTTGTTATTTTTGTTTTGCAAAAAAATATTTTTTAATCTAACATTTTTTACGGTAATCTGTATTTGAAGGCAGAACTCAAATGTATGTCTCCTGATGCTTGGTAATCCAAGCTCCTTTACTAAATCCAACATGTCTTACATTCATGAAAATTTTGTTTTAAAAAAATGTTTATATTGTGGAATTTTATAATTTTTTTAAACATTATTTATTTTTCATGTTCCTATCCAAGTTTAACTTGTTGTAATGGTGTATCTAAGTAAAAGTATTACAGTGGCCACTTCAAGAGGTCACTTCTAGCTGGAGTAATTGTCATGGTTGACATACTCCATGGTTGCACTTTACTATATATAAGTTCTTGATGTTAAATATCAATTAATGTTTGCATTTAATTTGCATTGCACATCATGCCTTTTTGATTCAATAATAATAATAATAAAAAATACTTGTGTACCCGTGATGTATAATGCCACATTTTTGTGTGTCCACTGCTGGTGGAATAGTGTCAACTTTCTGTGGGTGGAATTAGACCCCTCTCTGAGGGTAGTATTGCACCCCTTCCTGTGGGTGTTCTGTGGGTCGAATTGGACCCCTCTCTGAGGGTAGTATTGCACCCCTTCCTGTGGGTGTTCTGTGGGTTGAATTAGGCTCTTGGTGGATGGAATGTCCCTTTCTGAGGGGTTGCATAGGCCCCTCTTTCTGGTACCGCACTGGTTACTGTCACCAAAAAGGTGGTGTTAAATATCACACTTTCTTTTAGTTCCTGTTTCATTTGTGAATTTGACTTTTTTTGGCACATTTTTTTTTGATATTCACAGACCACACAGACCATTTTTTTTCATTGTTTACCAAAAAAATATTTTTTCTTGTTAATGAATTGGACTTTATTTAACAGAGCGATTTGAGTCTTTCCTATCTGGACAGACTGCCAAGTTCTGAGGTCATTGTTGATAAAGGAAGTAAAAAAGATACTATGGGGTTGATTTACTAAGGCTTGAAAGTGCAAAATTTGGTGCAGCTCCACACAGAAACCAGAAATCAGCTTCAAGGTTTTATTGTCAAAGCGTGATTGAACAAGCTAAGGTTAGAAGCTGATTGCCTAGCATGCACAACTGCACCAGTTTTTGCACTCTCTAGCTTTAGTAAATCAACCCTTATGTTTCAAACGATCAAAGGGTTGAACTCCCATGTATAGAAGAGTTCAGTTTAACCATTTAAAGACCAAATCTTTTCTGATATTTGTTGCTTACAAGTAAAAATCCAGTATTTTCTGCTAAAAAATGACTTGGAACTCCCAAACATTATATATATATTTTTTTAGCAGGGACACTGGAGAATAAAATGGTGGTTGTTGCAATATTTTATGTCACACAGTGTTTGCGCAGTGGTCTTTCAAACGCAATTTTTTGTGAAAAATTACAGTTTCAAAAAAAAAACTAAACAGTGCTGTTAGCCCAATTTTTTTGTATATGAGATGTTACGCTGCGAGAATCGTGATCTTTATTCTAAGCAAAAAAATTGTGATTCTCATTTTGACCAGAATCATGAAGCTCTACAATAAAGTAACATGATACCCTTACCGTATGCGGTAAAGCTTAGTGAATTGACCCCTTTGTTTTTCTTTAGCACGTAGTCTTACTCTTTTTTGGCTCTTTTGTTAATATAATAAACGTATGCTTTTAGCCATATAGGACAAGCCTTGTTTGTCTTTTTATAACCGCTTTATCACTCCACCTGAAGGCTTCAACCGCAGGATTGGGGTGACGTTTCTCCTTTTTCAATATGCAGGCAGGAGGGTTGCTTAGCTCCTCCCGATGAAAGAAAAAAAAATGCCCATGAAGACTACTGGGATGTATGACATAATTTTGGCCTAGGCCAGAAACCAGGAAGCAACGTAAGAAATATAATAAAAACTTTAAAACAAGTAAATAAAATATACCTTCCTATCTATTTACTAATGCTAGCAGCATAAGGATTAAAAATTAGTTCATGTTAGTTGAGAAAGTTTTCTTCCGCTTTAAGATCTCTGCATTAGAAAGGCTAGTGAATCTGGCTCATAGACAGTATTTATTAAACGTTATTATATATATTTATTATAGGGTTGTCCCGATATCGATACTAGTATTGGTATCGGGGCCGATACTGAGCATTTGCCCGAGTACTTGTACTCGGGCAAAATGCTCCGATGCTTGAACCGATACTTTGTTAACCAGGGGATGATCATTGCAGCGCTGGAGGGGGATTTACAATCACTGATCTCCCGACTCCCTGTATACATTTCATTAAAGCAACTGACAGCCGCTTCTCCTCTCGCGGCTTTCAGCTGCTACAATGAAATATATACAGAGAGTCGGGAGATCAGTGATTGTTAACTCCCGCTGCACCAATCACCCCCCTTGACTGTCCCTGTATCCTCCTCCAGTCCCCCTGTGTCCTCTGATCCCCCTCATTGCTCCAGTCCCCCACATTGCTCCGATCCCCCTCTGTGTCCGACGATCCTCCTCTGATCGCTCCCTCTTCCTTCTCCTCCAGTCCCCCTTGTTCTCGATCTGTCAGGATGGAGAGAGGAGAAAAAAAACGGTAAATCTGTAATTGATCGGCTCTTTCCTTTTCTGAATGGACAGTCAGTGATCACTGACTGTCCATTCATAAATGTCACTGAGCATCGCAAACTGTGCTTACGATGCTTCAGTTTATGAATGGGGAGGAGCCGCTGTCTCCTCTCCATTCATCTTCAATGCAGCTGAGGCTTCTGAGAAAGGGACTGGGGAATCTCCATCCTCTGCCCCCTTCTCCCTGTCTCAAAAGAGAGATGTCAGGGGTCTGTTAAGACCCCCTTATATCTCACGAAAGCCCCCCCCCCCCAACAGGGCTGATAAAATAAATAAAGAAAAGAATTGTAAAAATAATAAACAATAAAATAAAAAAAACACACTGACTTCGTCCACTCCCCCCCCCCCCCCACGCAAAAAAAAAAGAAAGCATTATAAAATAAATAAATAAGTAAATAGATTGTAAAAAATTAAAAATAAAATTGTAAAAAAAAAATAAATAAATAAAATATTCGTGCCACTGTCACATGACATTCAAAAAAGTATTGGTAATCGGTATCGGCGAGTACTTGAAAAAAAGTATCGGTACTTGTACTCGGTCTTAAAAAAGTGGTATCGGGACAACCCTAATTTATTATTAATATAATTTTTTTTTTTTTACTTATAATTGATGCATTGCTGTTTGTGTGATCCAAGAAAAGACAGATATATGACAAGTTTCTTATGATTATTACATATAGTTGAACAGCAGTGGTAGCCTCCTTGACGGTATTCCCAAGTGTGGCTCGGGGTGAGTTTTCACTGCAAATAGCGGTAACCCCGAGCCACACTCGGGATTGCAATGCTGGATCCAAGGCAGCGCTACTCACCTTGTTCCCTGGATCCAGCGATATCCCCCCGCTGTGTCTGCGGGCTGTGTCCTCCCCCGATGCCTGTGTGATGCCAGGCTCCGTTCCCTGCGAGCGTCGCGTCGCACGGGGGCGGTGCCTGGAGGGAAATTCAAAAAGTGAAACACACAGCAAACATACAGTACACTGTATTCTGTGAGATTACTTTACTGTATGAAATTATTTCACATCCCCTTTGTCCCCAGTGCTTTGTCCAGTGCCCTGCTTGCACTTTTATATTATATATGTCATTCTTTCTGCCTGGAAACTTGAGAATGCCCATGGCAACCAAAAAGCGTCCCTTTACGTCAAAAGTGTGTTTTTGATCAGCTAGAAAACACCGATAGTAAATAAGAATCATTTGCAGAATTGAGTGATACTGATTTTTGGGGAATTTTATCATCAGACACTGAAAGTGACGACAGCGACAATTCTGCAAATGAGCAAATTTCAGTGTTTTTGACCAGATTACATTATTCTGGTACATTGGTACATACATTGACTCTTGTTTGGACAGATTTAAGTGAGTTATTCCTAAGAATTACAGGCCTACAATATAAAACGCCAAATTTTCATGCAAAATAATGGTACTGCTTTCAGCACCAAAAATCGGAAGTAATCATACCGCCAGGGAGGTTAATCAAAGAATGGGCTCTTTTTAATTCACCTAAATATATGCAGACAAATTTGTGCAGCCTATGGAGGATCATACAATTTGTGAATCACGATTGACAAGATTCCTGAATTGTGTAATTCTCAGTACAGCAGACACCTGCAAATACTGAGGTGAATCAGAAATTTGAAAATGGTAGATTTCTTATTCCTTTAGCATGCTGTATTTCCCAGGGCATCACAGTTATGATAAATATATAATCATTTCATGAGACTGAAGGGGTTGATTTGTGAAAGACAAATGGGCTGTTCACTATGCAATGCAAGCCCAACTTTGCAAGGGAATTATTTTTAGAGCTTAGTGAATGTGAAGAAATTTCACTTTGCAAAGAATAAAGGTGGTCATAAAGAGCTTAATAATTTTCAGATACCTCAAAGTCTCCTCCTGGAAAGCTTCTCTATGCAACACAGTCACCACCAATCGAACAGTTGTAGTGAAATCTCCAACCGAATTATGCGTGTAATGCAAACAGACAAAGAAATCTTCATAGTATAGAAATCTATTAAACATTTATTAAATAGATAAATATACTTGCATGTGATTAAAAACTGTGCATGTAAGAAGAAATCTCAGACGACATGGAGAGTCCACTTCCTGGAACACGATGACGTCAGTAGGAGGCAGAGCCCTTGGTGGATAGAGAAGCGCTCCAGGAGGAGACCTTGAGGTGTATGAAAATTGCTTCATGACCACCCTTGTGGCTGGGTTCACATATGAACCGCATGCGGCTCATAGTAGGGGTCCGGTGTGTCCTGGTTCACCATTTCAAGTCCGGTTTCAGCCCGAATTTTGGGCTGAATTCAGACCTGAAATGGATCAAAAGTCGCACAGCGTTTTTGTGCAATTTGCACTGGACCCGCTGAGAAGATCTGTGAACCGGCTCCATAGAGAGCCGGTTAAAATCTCCTGCTATTGCGAAATTGGATGCGGAGAACACGTGAGTAGGGGGTCATGGGGAGTCGGTAAGCCACCATTCCTACTATCACTCTGGGTGAAGGTGCTTGTTGGTGCTATCACATATCTAAAAGATCTTTCAAAAGGCTTCGTTTTTTATCTGCTTTGCACTTGTGGATGGAACTGTTTCTGAAAACTTTATTTGACTCTATTCAAGTGTATCATTTACAATTTATATTTACTTTCTATATTCTTATTTATTCAAGATTTAAGGTCTATAAACAGCATATTTGCCTTTAGCAAATTAATTCTATAGTTTCACTGAATAATTAAATATTTATAAGAAATGTGATGTCCTGGGAAAAACAGCACGATAAAGGAGAAAAATAGTATAAATATTTGTTAACAGAACCGTTTGTCTTGGGGAGGATATTAGTGTTCAATTGCACTGTCATGCTACACTGTACCCAAACTATATTTTTAAAATTTTGTTCACACAAATAGTGAATTATTTTGGTGGTATTTAATCACCCCTGGGTTTTTTTTTTTTTTTTTTGCTAAATAAACGAAAAAAAGACTGAAAATTTTGGGAAAAAAAATTGTTTTTTACTTTGTTACTGTTTCGCAAATAAATAATTGTTTTTCATAAATGTAGCCCACATCGTCTTATGTAAAACCCGATGTAAATACTTTTTGTTAATAAATAAACGCTTTGTCATTGTTTCATTTTTTGTTAAAAAAAAGGGTTTTAAAAGTCAGAAAAAAAGCAAATAAATCGTTTTTTTTTTTTTTTTTTGGGTCCCCACTAATTTATGGTGGTTTTATTAAGTGATAAACACACTTGTTTTAAAATTTTTATATCAAACCCATGTCACATCGTACTGTCACGTTAACTTGTGATTATAGGAGGGGTTCTGTTTGCCAAGACAATTGTTTATAAATATGATAAAAAGAGGAAATAGCACGACAAAAAGGGTCCTGTAGTGT
>BLSH010372761.1:760400-788139 GCA_018402905.1 Glandirana rugosa | reverse complement strand
CCGTAGCACATGAATAAAATATAAGCTAGTAAACCACACTTAGAGTATTTTTTTCCCTATTAAGCTCAACTACAAAATACAATTTTTTGCCAATGTGTCAAAAAGCCAGTTAGAATCAAAACTACGTTTTGATAGCCTGACCAACACGTTGGCTTTTCGACCTTTTAATTAGTTGAGTTGAGAAACCGCTATTGGTACGGTAAATAAAGTAATGAGAGGGAAGATTATAATTAGGTTGTATTCTAGAATGCCACTAGAGCAATGGCATGACTACATTTAAACCTAGTGTCTCTAAGATAATTATATACTAGTTTAGTTATCATGGATGTAATTTAGCCTTTGTATTTTGAGTTCTCAAAGGTAACTGGAGCCTTTGGTGAAAACTCATGCAAGGGCAGGAATTGCTTGCAATGTCTGTATAGGCAGTGACTCTGTCTTCGAAGATAATTGAACACCTAAGTTCTGCAAGTCAAAAGTCTAAAAGACATAAGAATTAACCATCAGTGGCCGCCCGTCCATAGAGGGCACACGGGCACCGCCACCACTATCCATGCATCCAGCCCCCTGATCTACATACAGGGTGCATGAATTCCAATGGGCGGAGGGGTTTTTTTTGGAAGCACGTGATTAGAGGGCTTCAAAAAAAGGTGGGCCTAGGGCGCAGAGCACTACGCTCCGAGCCCACCCAGTTGTGTGACAACAGCGAATGAATAGTCGCTATTCTCACAGTAATCTTCCTCCCAGCCAATCAGGAAGAGGGTTATGAAATGCTTTTCCCGATTGGCCAAAACGCCAGGCGATCCTATTGAACGCCTAGGAGGAGGGAGGAGAGCACGGCCAGAGGAGAAGACCCACCAGCCGTCACTGGTAACCATATATATTTCAAGCTCATAAAACATTACAAGGATAGCATAGGATTCTACATGCCCCCTACCAACCTTGATCCTGGGGCTTACAATGACGGAAGTCTGGTGACAATAAGTATATACAATGGCTATGGTACAGATTGACAAAAAAGGGATCTTATTTCAGAGACTTCCATTAGTTCCTGTTTGAAGTGGCTATATGTGGGTACATATGCTGGGACACTTAATTCCCATACCTTATCAGTGGCTTTGGTGCAAATACTCCTATGTGATATGCAAGACACCTGGCGGCTTGTTTAAGAGTGCAGGGGAGATTGGAATGAACATTTAGCCTGGGTTCACACTTGTCCCACAAACGGACCGACATTGTGAGCACAAGTCGCATGGCATCACCAAATCAATGTTTCCCTATGAGAGTCGTCTTAACTGGTCTGACACAAGTCGGTCGGACTTTAAAAAGGTTCCTGTACTACTTTGGTCTGACTTTGGTCCTACTTCAGCCCTTTGAATATCATTGAAGTAGGATCAAAGTTGGATCCTTGTTCTAACCTTCCGACTTATGAAAATAATTGGTAATTGGTGATTACAGCAGCAGTAAAAGGAATTTATCTCACACTGGGATTGTTTTGATTGGCCAAAGGACAAGTCATTATCTCAAAGTCTGAGCAAAATCTTATCTTGTTCGTTCAAGTCGGATGGAAATTGGACCAAAGTAGGACCGATGTTGCAGGGCAAAGTTGGATCAAAAGTCTGACCGTTTTTGTGTCGGATAGTGGGAACCCAACCTTAGGCTTCATGCACACAGAAAGTTAAAAAAACATCCAAAAAACGTCAGTAGCTTATCAGTGATTTTTTCAGCTGTTATTAGCGTTATATTACCAGCGTTTTTGCGGGCCAGCGTTTTTAAAGGGGCAGCGCTTTTTTTCCTCAATTGATCTAAAACATCCAAAAACATTGGGGATCAATGTTTAGACGTGTTTTTGCGCGTTTTTGATCGTTTTTACAGCTTGGGGTTTTTTTACAGCTCTTGGGGTTGATTTACTAAAGCTTGAAAGCGCAAAATTTGGTGCAGCTCCACACAGAAACCAATCAGCTTCAAGGATTTATTGTAAAAGCTTGATTGAACAAGCTGAGGTTAGAAGCTGATTGGCCAGCTGCACCGTTTTTTGCGCTCTTCAGCTTTAGTAAATCAACCCCTATGTCGCATGAACACATAGGTTAACATGATGGAGAGTTTATTGACTGTAGAAAAAAACATCTGCAGCTAAAAACAGCTGCTGTAAAACAGTCAAAAAATGTCCTGTGTGCATGAGGCCTCAGGCCTCATACACACGGACATTTTTTAGCGCCGCGTTTTTTAGCGTTTTTTTCAGCTCTCCATGTAATTCAATGGCCCCATAAAAATGCTGACATTTTAAGCTGTAGATGGCATCGGCATTAGTGAGCTGGAAGTAGAACCCACGGCCAGTGTGTTCCGAGGCTGTAACGTTTTGGCGTTTTTGACGCTGAGCCGGCAAAACGCTCACTAACGCGCTGTAACGCCATAGCGTTTTAGCACCGGCGTTTTCAGGTTAAAAAATAGCAGAGGAATGTTTTTTTCAAACAAAACGCCTATTGACACCGGCGCTCACTAATGCGCATTAACGCTGATGCAAAACGCAGACGAAATTGCGTTTTTGATGCCGATTTTTTCCCTAACATTGGGCCCGACGTTAAGCTTATTTTTTTTTATATGCCCATGTGTATGAGGCCTTAAAGCCGCAATCTTGAGTTCTCCTCTAGACCACACCATATATGTGAAAAACAGTCCTACTGTTAATGCTGTTTTTCCTCAACCCCTGTATAGCGTGCGAGGGAGGTTGGAATGAACAATTTCAGTCTCAGGTTTGGAGTCCTCCTCTAGACCACGAGACCACCAGATATAATATCCTGTTGGAGGTGACTTCTGCACCCATATATAACTTTCCAGTTATTGATACAAGTGGAACATGCATTAGTTATCCCTGGCCTTCCCAATGGATCACACCAAGGAACTTCTTATATGTCTCTTTTGCTCATAGCTAATATTACATAGTTACATAGTTAGTCAGGTTAAAAAAAAACACAAGTCAATCTAGTTCAAACAATAAAAATATATATATATATAACCATATACACAATCCTTCACCCACAGTTGATCAAGAGGAAGGCGAAAAAAACATGATCCAATTTGCTATAGCGGGGGGAAAAAAAATCCTTCCTGATCTCCCGAGAGGCAATCAGATTTTCCCTGGATCAACCTTACCTATAAATGTTAGTACCCAGTTTATTAAGGAAAGAATCCAGGCCTTTTTTTTAACGCAATCTACTGAGCTGGCCAAAATCACCTCTGGAGGGAGTCTATTCCACATTTTCACAGCTCTTACTGTGAAGAAACCTTTCCATATTTGGAGATTAAATATTTTTTCCTCTAGATGTAAAGAGTGCCCCCTTGTCCTCTGTGATGATCTTAAAGTGAATAACTCAACACCAAGTTCACTATATGGACCACTTATGTATTTGTACATGTTGATCATATCCCCCCCTTAATCTCCTCATCTCAAGAGAGAATAAATTCAGATCCTCTAATCTTTCCTCATAGCTAAGCTCCTCCATGCCTCTTATCAGTTTGGTTGCCCTTCTCTGCACTTTCTTCAGTTCCCGGATATCCTTTTAGAGAACTGGTGCCCAAAACTGAACTGCAAATTCCAGATGAGGTCTTACTAATGATTTGTACAGGGGGGCAAAATAATGTCTCTATCTCTGGAGTCCACACCTCTCTTAATACAAGAAAGGATTTTGCTCGCTTTGGAAACCACAGCTTGGCATTGCATGGTATTATTAAGCTTATGATCTACCAAAACCCCCAGATCCTTCTCCACTATGTATTCCCCCGGTTGTACTCCCCCTAGTATGTATGATGCATGCATATTCTCAGCCCCCAAGTGCAAAACTTTACATTTATCAACATTAAACTTCATTTGCCACACAGTCGTCCAATTAAACAGTACATTGAGGTCTGCTTGTAAGTTGGAGACATCCTGTAAGGACGTTATTCCACTGCATAGCTTAGTGTCATCTGCAAACACTGAAATGGTACTTTTAATTAAAAGTAAGGGTCCCAACACTGAACCTTGGGGTACACCACTGATAACCTTAGACCATTCAGAATAAGAATCATTAACCACTACTCTCTGAATTCGGTCTTTTAGCCAGTTTTCTATCCATTTACAAACTGATCTTTCCAAGCCTGTAGACTTTACCTTACACATTAGCCGTGTGTGGGGAACGGTGTCAAACGCTTTTGCAAAATCCAAGTATACCACGTCCACAGCCACCCCTCTGTCCGAGGTTTTACCTCCTCATAAAGAGAAATCAGGTTTGTTTGACAACTTCTGTCTTTCATGAATCCATGCTGTCTGTTGCTTAAAATATTTTTTTTCCAGCAAGAACTCATCTATGTGGTCTTTTATTAAACTCTCCAATATCTTCCAGACTATAGACGTTAAACTAACAGGTCTATAGTTACTTGGTAAAGACTTTGATCGCTTTGTAAATATGGGAACCACATTGGCCCTACACCAATCCAGTGGTACTATTCCAGTTATTAAGGAGTCCCTAAAATTAGATACAATGGCTTTGAAATGACAAAGCTCAATTCTTTTAGGATCTGTGTATGGATGCTACCTGGTCCAAGTGCTGTATCTGCCTTTATTCTGTCTAAATACTTCTGGACCATTTCACTTTTGAGCCATTGTGGATCATTTGGGGTTGTGTCACTACCACCCCCATCGTGGACATGAGCTCCCCCATGCTCCTTCGTATACACAGAGCTGAAGAAAGTATTTAATAAGCTTGCCTTCTGTTTGTCCCCAGTCACCCACTCCAGATTATTTGTAAAGGGCCTACATGTTCAGACTTGACCTTTTTGCTATTAATATACAGTATTTGAAGAATTTTTGAGGGTTTGTCTTACTATCTTTTGCAATCTGTCGTTCGTTTAGAATTTTTGCATCCTTGATTTCCTTTTTACATATTCTGTTATATTCTTTGTAACATTTAAAAGATGATAGTGTTCCTTCATTTTTTTTTTCATTCTTCACACAGAGAATAGGAGGATCAGGTCCACTTTGTGCAAAACCATTGCACGGAGCAGGAGAATATAACATGTTCTTTATTTTAATTTAAAATATGGTTTCTCTGCGGCTGTGTTTTTAGAAAAGGTGCAGGGATTGTTTCCCTGCATTTCCCACAGGGACAGCAGCCCATTCCCAAGCAAACGCAGGCCACACCGCATGCATAGGTGATAAACTACCCTTAGCCTTGGCCTACGCTATGAGTCACACAAACTGCATCACATTTCTGTGCAATTCACATGCAATTGTTGAACAGGCTTAGATTGCACTGCATTACACCAAAGTCATGCATGCACCAATTTTAGGAACACATTGGGGCAGGCAAACACACTGCATTTGGGTTGTCTTTAAGATTTCATTGACACCCACTGTAGATTGCAAGGGCAGTGCAATCTGAATGTGGTGTAGGACCAGGGCCACCTTTAATATTGATTGGACCCTGGGCAAACATTTTCTTCGCCTCCCCCATTCACATCATGACTGCTTACTAATTGGTTGCTGGAGGTTATAGCACATCATTACTGCTCACTCATTGATTGTTAGAGTTTACAGTACATCATCTCCTCACTGCCTGCCCACCATGGACTGAGGAAGTGGGGGAATCACCAATAGACAGAAAACTCCTAGAACGTGTTATTAGCAATGAGCAGAGCACACACAGAGCTATGAAAGTAGGGACTGCCGTGTGTGTGAAAGAGGCCTTCATGGTGATAGGTCTACTTTAAACCAGAACAGCTTGTTCTGACTCTCATACACACATTTATTGTGTGGATGTATAGCTTGGTTTGGGACTGCATCCCAGTGATGGTCAACTGATGAAGTTTTCAGGGCCTCAACTGCAGCCCCTGACACACCAAAGGGTTGTGCATATAATTTACTGCCAGACATACTACGTCAGAGACTGCAGACGTACTACAGGAGATGGTCAGAGACTGCAGACATGGTACAGGAGACAGTCAGAGACTGCAGGCATACAAGAGATGGTCAGAGACTGCAGGCGTACTACTGGAGATGGTCAGATATTGCAGACATAGTACAGGAGAAGTTCAGAGACTGCAGACATAGTACAGAAGATGGTCAGAGGCTGTAGGTGTACTACATGAGATGGTCAGAGACTGCAGACATACTACAGAAAATGGTCAGAGACGGCAGGCATACTACAAGAGATGGTCAGAGACTTTAGACGTACAAGAGATGGTCAGAGACTGCAGACATACTACAGGAGATGGTTAGAGACTGCAGGCGTACAAGAAATGATCAGAGACTTCAGGCGTACAACAGAAGATGGTCAGAGACTGCAGACATAGAACAGGAAATGGTCAGAGACTGCAGGTGTACAAGAGATGGTCAGAGACTGCAGGCATACTGCGACAGATGGTCAGAGACTGCAGATGTACTATAGGAGATGGTCAGAGACTGCAGGTGTACAAGAGATGGTCAGAGACTGCAGATGTACTACAGGAGATGGTCAGAGACTGCAGGCATACAAGAGATGGTCAGAGACTGCAGGCGTACTACAGGAGATGGTCAGAAACTGCAGACATACTACAGCAGATGGTCAGGGACTGCAAACATACCGGAGGAGATTGTCAGAGACTGCAGTTGTACTTCAGGAGATGGTCAGAGACCATCCATGTACTGTCTGATCTCATATCCCCGTTCATTGTCTGCTGAACTCTCACAATGGTCCTTCCTGATCACCATAACAGGTGCTGTCAGTGTCCCCACACACCACACATGTCATTTACTTACTGTGTGACACCGACAATGAGGTCAGGTCCCAGACTTTCAGCATGGACTGTACAGAGGAGGGAGGAGCCATCCCTACCTCTCCTCTCCACTGATCATAGGTCTGGTTGTTAGGGGGTGGAGTGATTGGCTGTTAGGGGGATGTGGAGGTCACTTGACGGCAGGTCAGGCAGTGACTGGTTGGGAATTGGAAGAGATGACGGAGCACCAAGCCAGGAAACAAGCCACACAGCTGTAGTCCAACTCCACCCCAGTAGTATTTTGCCGCCATCTTTTTTATGGGCAGCACAGGTGCAAGGGGCAGCTGCTTTTGTGCCCCACAACAATGACTAGGGCTGGGCCCAGGGCAGCTGTCCCTTTTGCATCGCGTTAAAGACAACAGTGCATTGCAGGTTTTCTGCACCACATCCTAGTGTGAACCAGGGCTTATTATTGCCTTTTCAACACAATTTAAAATGGGCCAGGGAACTGAGGGCAGCAAACAGTCCAGCCTGGCTCTGGCAGCAATGTTGTTGTGCCTGGTAATCCCTCAGCCCTTTGGCTCTGCAGTCAGCACCACAACATAGCTGACAGAGCCAGGCTAGACTGTCAGTACCAACCAAGCAGTGGAAAATAGTAACCCACAATTCCAGCGATTAGTGAATAATTTTGCCAGCTGCCACACAGACTCACTTACTTCAATGGCAGCACAGCAGTGGTGATAAGTGGTCTGTGATGATCGTCTCTTAGGCAGCAAGCAAGCCAAAAAGGCAAGAGGGAGCTCCTCTAGCTCCAGCTCCTTAGCAGCAATACTGCTACCTTGCGAGTTCTCCGCTCCATTCTCCTCCAAAGTCCAAGGCGGGAAGTAAAGAGTATAAAGACAGTCGGGCACAGTGGGCAGGACTCCAAAGCCACCCGTTCACACTGTGTCTATAATCTGTCCGCCGGGAACCCAGCACAGCCTGGTCCTAACAGCGTGACCTAAGTGCCTGTGACAGTGTGCCTTACAGCTGACCTGCTGCATTCACTTCATCCGCAATACTGACTGCTGTGCTCCGCTGTTTGTTGTTGCAGTGCTGGTGCCATGAGAGGCGACAGGGCAGAGACAATTTTTATTTTTGGCAGGATGCTCTGGCGGGGTTTGAACACCCCAAACCCCCCCTTATCTACGCCCCTGAGGCTGACCCCTGTCTGACTTGTCTGCTCCATTATAATTTAATTCACCCCCCCAATCCTAGTTTAAATACTCCTCCAGCCCTCCCATAAACTTCTCCCCCAGCACAAAAGACCCCCTTCCATTTAGGTGCAAACCATCTTTAGCATACAGGTTGTACCCCAATGAAAAATCAGCCCAGGGCTCTAAAAACCCAAATCCCTCCTACTTACACCAGGTCTTTAGCCATACATTCAGGTCTCTAATCTCCCCCTGCCATTCCTGTGTTGCTCATGGCGCAGGCAATATTTCAGAGAATATCGCCTTGGAGGTCCTTCCCTTCAACTTGCAACCTAATTCTTTAAATTAGTAATAAAAAAAGACTCACCCATGCTCTACCGCTTCTATGAATCAGATAAGGTATGCAGAGTGCTTTGATGAAGGCCTAAGGCTGAAACGCTTCAGAATTTATGGATGTTTTACTGATATGATGCAACAATAAAGTTCTTATAAGGAAGCCATCGAGTTGCCGGGATTTTTCTACTATGTATCTACTAATTCTTTAAATTGGTTCTTAAGAAGCCTCCACCTTCCATACATTTTGTCATTGGTTCCAATGTGGACCGAGACACCTGGGTCATGCCCAGCCCCTCCCACTAATTTATCAACCCGGTCCACTACATGCCGAACCCTGGCACCAGGGAGATATCAAACCATTCGGTTGAGGTGATCCTGGTGACAAATTATTCTATCTGGAATCAACCTCTACATATTCTACAAGTTTAAGGATGAATGAGAATTTGAAATATTTGTGCAATGTGGATATGGTGATATGGTGTTTATGGTCGGTTTTATACTTGTCTATGTGTTATATGTATAATAAAGTTGTTTTTTTATGATGCATTGTTTGGCTTTGAGCCCATAGCTTTTTGATTTTTCATGACTACTTGCTAGGGGTTCCCAACCTTTGCAGATTAATATAAGAGCCCATTTTTTGGAGCTGAGTGAATTTGGGGGCCTGGACTGAATTTTGAAAGTTTTGAGTCTCGTAAAACATTTGCCATGTCATTGGAACAAATTATTGACACACTGGGGTCAGCTAGCATAGATCAGCCTTTCTCAACCTTTTTACCCCAGAGGAACCTGGGGTAAAAAGTTTGTTCTCCCTTATCGTTTGTTGCTAAAACTATCTTTGGATAGATATACAGTATCTCACAAATGTGAGTACACTCCTCACATTTTTGTACCTTCTGGCAGCGGAGGGGAGGTTGCCCGTACTGCTGGGGCACAACAGTGTTGCCTATTGTATGTCACTATGTCACTAATGCTACTACAGTATATTAGAGCACACACAGTGGCCGCATGGTTTTGTAATGAAAATAGTTTGTTGGGACACTTTGGGTCAAACATACTACACTACTAAGTAATCATAAATATAATTTCTATTTTAAAGTGTAACTAAAGTCACAAATACTTTCCTTAATTCCAACGATCTGATGCCTGCACAGTCGCTCGCTGGCATCTTCTCCCAAAGTTCTTCCAGGTGACGGTCTTCAGCCATTTAGATTTGTCAGCAGGGAATTATGTCACTCCCTGTTATGCGTCAGAGTGTAGTCATGCCGGCACAATGGTCCTCTTCCTGTGAGAGCAGCACCATGTCATTACCAGCTCAAACCTCAAAGAAGGCTCACCACAAAATCAGAACCTGTAGAATTATAAAGAAAAAAAAAATTGGTGGCATTTCTTCTAGTGGCCAAAGGTCGAACAGAGATATATGCATTGGAAGAAAGATAGTCAGCAGAAAGGGTTGAAACGGAATAATAGTGCTGGTTATATGAAGATAATTACCTGTACAAGTTAATTAAAAGAAACTCTAACTCTAACAAATCAAAAGTTGCTGAATTTATGTTGTTGAGAACAATAGTACGATTTGATAGAGGAGGTGCTTTTAAATCCCAGAAGTCATATGTGTGAAAACTCTCTTTTTATTGATTTCCAGTAAGTGTTTCCTATCTTCTTTGCAGGTTTCGGAATGACCACGCCAGCCACCGTCACAGGAAAAGTGGTCCTCATCTTCTACGGCCTTTTTGGATGTGCTGGAACCATATTGTTCTTTAACCTCTTCTTGGAAAGGATGATATCTCTTTTGGCTTTCGTCATGAAAGCCTGCCATGAAAGGCGGTTACGACGAAGCGGGCTTCTACCTCCGACTGTCCGTCGAGGGTCATCTGTGTCCGAAGTGGACAGCCTAGTTGGCTGGAAGCCATCTGTCTACCACGTTATGCTAATTCTGGGAATTTTTGCTATCACTCTCTCTTGCTGTGCATCAGCCATGTACACCCCAGTGGAGGGCTGGAACTACATAGACTCTTTGTATTACTGTTTTGTCACTTTTAGCACCATTGGATTTGGAGATCTAGTAAGCAGCCAAAACGCAGTGTACAAATATCAGGGATTATACAGGTTTGGAAATTTCATGTGTATACTGTTGGGAGTTTGTTGCATTTACTCTCTTTTTAACGTCATATCGATTGTAATCAAGCAAGTTTTAAACTGGATTCTAAAAAAATGTAGGTGCCGATGCTGTAACAAGTGCCATAAATCCAATGCCCGACTTGGGCGCCGCAATGCCATCACTCCCGGAGCTCGCTTCCGCAGGAACCAATTGTCGATAGAGACCGACGGAAACTACGACAGTGATACTGAAGGCAGGAGGCTGTCGGGGGAGATGATCTCAATGAGGGACCTTACGGCGTCCAATAAGGTTTCTCTTGCCATACTGCAGAAGCAGTTATCTGAAACAGCTAATGGTTACCCTAGAACTGTGTGCATCAATACACGACAAAATGGCTTCTCAGGAGGGGTTGGAGCTTTAGCCATCATGAACAATAGGTTGGCAGAAACAAGTGATTCTAGGTAGAGTCTTTTCAAATTCCTATATTTTCAGTATAATTTTTTTCAATAAAAGGTTGTCAAACTTATAGTAAATTTCCTGAATGTGAACATCTACCAAGCCACCCATTCAATTCTCATTGCAACTATTGATCCCATTTTCATCAGCATGTAATTACATCTCATGTGAATGATGCAACAAGCACTTTATAGTTCTCAGGATAATATATGAAGGACCTTGTGCATTATGGTGTATGAAAGAAGAATTGTGTTGCCCGTAGCAAGCAATCAGATGATTGCTGATAAAAAACTAAAGATGAAAAATAACAGTTGGGATCTGATTGGAAGGAGTCGCACACCGACCTTTCAGAAACTTTGACAAAGGGCACTGAATGTATTCACATAACTTATCTAAATTAAATTGGTAAGTTGAAACATATGCAGGGCCGGATTTCCCAGTAGGCACTATAGGCATCTGTATGAGTTTTTTTTTTTTTTCCAGACCTCGGGCTGACCCCCTGTGCCCTCCCCCTTGGGGAAGGGGGGGGGGCAGGATAGTCACGTAGCAACATTGTTTTATATCTATATATATATATATATATATATATATTGATAAAGTGTATTATATCGTGGCAGTGCGGTGCTATAATGCGCTTGCATTTATATATGTGGTACATAGATTTGTGTTGTGGCCGCGGGTTGCTACCTGCTGTGGCCTTGCAGCGGCATCAAACACAGGCGCAGAAACACGCGGTGCACCAATACAGTAAATGGCCCCTCATCCCTTAATGATAACGCAAGACCATCTGAGAGCCGCCTCATCACCTTCATGCAGTGGCGTTATGGTGTGTGCTCTGTTGCAAATGCTCTGAGTGGCACAGCCAATTGCCGTGCAGGATGAACAGTGACGTGGCGCAGCCCTAACTGGAAAGCCCGCTGAAGGAGGCGAAAAGGCAACAAGAAGGTGAGAAGAACAGAGAAGAACAGAGAAAAAAATATTACTGTAAATAGATTTCTCATGTCATATTGGGAAAGCACCGATTAGCCTCCCTTGCTCTCCATACCCACTTCAGTGAGCATGTGACAAGAAATATTCTGATATCACTATAATCACTACAGCCTACTGTGGTGGTTATGGTGCCCAGGGCCAGGACAAGGGGTGGGCGGGAGGGGCTGCTGCCCTAGGCGCGGTGGGGATTTTGGGGGGTTATGCTATAATGGGTGATTTGGCGGGGTAGGATTTGTGCTAGTAAGGATGAGTGAAGGGATTTGTGCTAGGAAGGGACATTTGGGGGGATTTGTGCTAGGAGAGGGGGATTTGGAGGGGGGGAGAGAATTTTAGGGGTAGAGGAAATGTGCTAGGAGGGGAGTGTTGCGGAGGGAGACCATTTCAGCCAGGAGGGGGGATTTGTACTGGAAGAGGGGGAATTATTTTGAAGAGAGGATTTTGACTTGCAAAGGGAAATTCATACTTGAAGATTAGTGCTCAGATTTTTTTTTGGGGGGGGGGGAGCATTTTTGTTGACACACAATGCTCATACATTTTGGGGAGGGCACTGTTTGGCATTGTCCAGCACTGATGGTACCAAGAGTGTCCTGGCCCCCTCCCAGAATAGGAACTGTTTCACAATGTACTTGTATCTTTCTGGGACTCAACAAATTATTGTATATAAGGGTACTGGGACTCATACCAATAATTGCCAGCTGTGTGATATACACAGGGTCAATACAGATAATTTATTGAGAAAAAGAAGTGGGTCTTACTTTACTGTCTTTATTTTTTCGGGTGGCGCTTCAGAATTCTCTGCCTATAGGCTCCTGAGATGTAAATCCGGCCCTGAACATATGAGCTAAAGGCATCTATACACTTCGGCTGATTCTGAAAGGACACGGGCATTTAAAGATACGTTTTATTACAAACAAAATTGGCCTCACCTATCATTTTTCTTTAAAATAAGTGCTGTTTACTGTACCCTAGCTGCCTTAAATAAAGCTACACAAAGAAACCAAGTATGAATATATATTTTGTTTGCCTTGCTCTGGCTATCCCCTAAGAGCTCTACTGGGATCCTCATTTCAACTGCCAATTCAGTTCTCATTGCTGACTACTGATAATACTATGCAGCCATCTTCAAACACAGCACTTTATAACACAATAAGGCAACCATGGCATCCTTAGATGTGCAGGCACTCTGCCCCTATTTAAAGCAACAAACAAAAGTGCAGAAATCCTTAGTGGGCAGCTACTTCTATTTCCCAAGAAGTTCTAGACCAGCCATTCATAAGCAGGGTTCCATAACTTGGGGTTCCTTGAGCTGTGGCTAATTGACCTCCCATTTGATGGTTCCTGCAAAATTTTGTGGCTAGTTATCAGACATCAGTGATCTGTTTAGCTGTTTGTAAGGATGGCATTCAAAACACCACTGTAAGAGGGCATCCTTCTCACTGGCCATCAATGTAAGGAGCATTCATGACACTGACCCCCAATAAATTTGTTTTAGCAGGGGTTTCCAAAACCTGAAAATTATTTCAAGGGTTCCTCTGTGGTAAAAAGGTTGAGAAAGGCTGTTCTAGACCAGGGGGTTCAAAACGTTCTAAGTAAAGGGCTAGTTTACTGTCCTTTAGACTTTATGGGGGGTTGTACTGTGGCCAGTAGGAGTAGAAAGTGGAAGTAAACAATTCCTTAGGCTTTGTGGTCAGTATGAGTAAAAAAAATACAACAGGCATTTGGTTAGTAGGAGAAAGAATAACACCCCATCATTGGTATTGGTGGGAGGAATAGTGCCCCATCATTGGTGTCAGTAGAAGGTATAGTGCCCCATCATTGGTATCGGTGGGAGGAATAGTGCCCCATCATTGGTGTCAGTGGCAGGAATAGTGCCCCATCATTGGTATCAGTGGGAGGAATAGTGCCCCATCATTGGTGTCAGTAGGAGGAATAGTGCCCCACCATTGGTGTCAGTTGGAGGAATAGTGCCCCATCATTGGTGTCAATGGGAGGAAGAGTGCCCCATCATTGGTGTCGGTAGGAGGAATACTGCCCCATCATTGGTGTCAGTGGGAAGAATAGTGCCCCATCATTGATATTGGTGGGAAGAATCGTGCCCTATCATTGATGTCAGCAGGGGGAAAAGTACCCCATCATTGGTGCCCATGGGAGGAATAGTGCCCCATCATTGGTGTCAGTGGGAGGAATAGTGCCCCATCATTTGTGTCAGTGGGAGGAATAGTGCCCCACTACCGGTGTTAGTGGAAGGAATGGTGCCTCAACCTTGTTGACAGTGGGAGATATAATGGCTCGTATCAGTGGGAGGAATCGTGACCCAAGGGCCGGATAAAGGCAAGCAAAAGGCCACATCCGGCCCGTGGGCTGCACTATGGAGACCACTGTTCTAGACTATAAAAATGATTATTTTAGGACTGAAAACTGCTGAAAATATTTTAGCAAAAATGGCTTTACTTATATAATGAGCAAAATAACAGCAGCAGCTTTTTTTTTAGAAAAGGTGTATTTATTTTTCAAGTAAGAACATGTTCACAGTTACATTCTATATATTTTCTCTGTCATTTTCCTTTGAAAGCAGATTTAACAGATAATAATAGCTTTTACATAAAGTGAAACTCCACTTCATATGCATTACAAGGTTTTGGACAATATATGATAGGCCACTATACAAGCTTCTGCAAACACCCTCAGACACATGGCTAAATGAGAGAGCCAGGTTTCAATATTTACACAAGCAAATTAATTGTAGAAAAAAATCCTAAAATTTAAAATTCCTCCAGATGTGCAGACATTTGGCAAGTACTTCACAAAAGAAGGAAGATTCACAGCATTAATAATAAAAAATAAAAAAAAGCAGTGTGCCAATTACACAAGCAGGAATTGGGATTTCTGGGGGTGCTTTATAAGGGTAGTGTCCCCACTGTTTACATTTTTGCCATTTTAGAACATTCTAGCTGGCAAAAGATTTAAAAGCAAAACATTTTTTTAATAACAAAAATCACAAAATGGCTTGTGTATTTACTGTATATGTTATGTTTTTATTTATTTTTTTAGCAAAAGTAGAGTTTTTCAAAAAAAAAAAAAAAAAAAAAAAGGCAAATAAGGCCATTTGACTTTTTAAAGAGAATGTATTTTTGTGATTGGTTATTCTGAACAACTAAAAATAATTTTTGATCCGATGTATACACTTTTTTTATGGTGTTATATTTTATCTCTAGTGGTCATCTTTATGTCAAATGACGCACTACATACTATGCTTAATGTTTGTGGGAGGATCAACTACAGGATAAGCCACTTAGAGGAAGTAAAATGTTCATATTTGCTGTCCTGTTCTACTAAACAGGAAGTGCAGGGGTTGATTTACTAAAGGCAAATAGACTGTGCACTTTGCAGCATGCAGTTGCCCCCTGCAAGAGCAGTTGCTCCAGAGCTTAGTAAATGAGCAGAAGCTCTGCTGACTTCATCAAATCATGTGCAAGCAAAAATGCTGTTTTTTTTTTTTCATTTTCTTTGAATGTAATAGGGTATTCTTTGCAAAATGAAATTAAATTTACTAAGCTCTGGAGCAACTGCGCTTTGCAAAGTGCACAGTCTATTTGCCTTTAGTAAATCAACCCCACAGTGTCTGTATTAAATCACCAAATATGGCTGCCCCCATATACCTAGATAGTTATAAGATTTAGAGCTGAAGCTAAGTAATGGCAATTTTTACATACCGTATATACTCGTGTATAAGTCGACCCGTGTATAAGTCGACCCCCCTACTTTTGCCCAAAAAATTTGGGTAAACTTATTGACCCGCGTATAAGCCTAGGGTGTGAAATGCAGCAGCCAGAACACAGGGACAGGGAGCCAGAACACAGGGATTTTAGCCAGGACACAGGGATTTTAGCCAGAACACAGGGATTTTAATGCCAGGACACAGGGATTTTAATGCCAGGACACAGGGATTTTATTCCAGAACACAGGGATTTTAATGCCAGGACACAGGGATTTTAATGCCAGGACACAGGGATTTTAATGCCAGAACACAGGTATTTTAATGCCAGGACACAGGGATTTTAATGCCAGAACACAGGGATTTTAATGCCAGAACACAGGGATTTTAATGCCAGAACACAGGGATTTTAATGCCAGGACACAGGGATTTTAATGCCAGGACACAGGGATTTTAATGCCAGGACACAGGGATTTTAATGTCAGGACACAGGGATTTTAATGTTAGGACACAGATACTGTAGCCAGAACACATAAGGGATGAGTAAGGTCATTTTGTTTGTTTCACATTAAACAGAGCTGTGCTGCTTCTAAGAGCCGTTCTGTGCTGTGTAAGTGTGATTAAACACATTGGTATGCAAAGAATGCTGAGAATGCAGAGAGAGCTGCAGCCCTTCATGGAGATCAGCTTGTCCCGCCCACCTGCCGACATCAAGCTGAGAATCTGACACCTCTCTCAGCATTCTTTGCATTCCAATGTGTTTAGTCACACTTACACAGCACAGAACGGCTCTTAGAAGCAGCACAGCTCTGTTTAACGTGAAACTACTGATCACCACAGACACTGACTCGGGTATAAGTCGAGGGGGGTCTTTTTGAGCACAAAAAATGGGCTAAAAAACTCGACTTATACCCGAGTATATACGGTAGTTACATTAGTCCAGCTTGGTATGCGCCATATCTATGGGATTCCCCCTTGGGAAATCAATGCAGTAAGCACCGCTACTACAGTTATTGCCGCTAGTTTCTGGATCCCATGCTGAGCGGCTCCCCTGCTGATTACTGAACACAGGGGGTTGATCATTTGACACAGGTACCATTCAGAGAACAATTTGCATTGTCTCAAAGTTCAATGATTGAATGAGGTGGACATCGTGACATTTTATTTATTTTAGGTACTTATATAGCGCCGTCAATTTACGCAGCACTTTCGCATATACATTGTGCATTCACATCAGTCCCTACCCTCAAGGGGCTTACAATCTAAGGTCTCTAACTCACATGCATTCATACACATACTAGGGCCAATTTTCTTAGACAGGATCTAATTAACCTACAAGCATGTCTTTGGAGTGTGGGAGGAAACCAGAGTACCCGGAGGAAACCCATGCAAGCACAGGGAGAACATGCAAACTCCAGGCAGCTAGTGTCGTGGTTGGGATTTGAACCACCTTTTGCTGATAGGTGAAAGTGCTATCCACTACACCACTGTGCCGCCCCCATCACTACCCTACCTCTCCACCATGTCCAATTAAAGAACGATCTGCATTAGTTGGGAAAAACAGGTATGCACATTTACATTGGTCCAAGTTATAAAAATTGCCATACCCACATAGCAGCTTTAACTGTCGGGAAGCAAGATATTTAAAACATTACAGCCGATTTATTTTTAACATGTACAACACAGAGTGCCCTCACATATATACCTTAACCACCTCCCACCCGGCCACTGTATATATACGGCCGGGTGGGAGCTTCCCCGTTCTGACAGGACGTGTATACGGGAGCTTGCAGCGCGGCCATGCGGCGCGCTGCTGCTGGATCCTGTGATCATTATGATCACAGGATCCAGCTGAGCAGAGATCGGGATACGGGCGCAGTGACTGGCCCTCCCGATCATGTGATGGCTGTGTCCAATCACAGCCGTCACATTGTAAACAGAGACGAACGTCTCTGTGACAGTTCTCCCCCCGCCGAGCTCAGTGAGAGCTCAGTGCGTGGGGGGGGGGGGGGCTGCAGCTCTGTGACAGCTTTCTGCATGATGATGATTTCATGCAGAAAGCTCTCACAGATCACCCCCCACACAGTGCACCAAGCACACTGATACCCCTGTCCCCATACATATAAGTGTCCCCATAAAACAGTCCCCAAAACATCTTTATGTCCTCAATCACATCTGTCACCCTGCACAAAACATCTGTCACAGTCCCCAAAACATCTGTATGTCCCCAAAACATCTGTCACAGTCCCCAAACATCTGTATGTCCCCATCACATCTGTCACCATACACAAAACATCTGTATGTCCCCGTCACATCTGTCACCATACACAAAACATCTGTCTGTCCCCGTCACATCTGTCACCATACACAAAACATCTGTATGTCCCCGTCACATCTGTCACAGTCCTTGTCACATCTGTCTGTCCGCCAACACCAAATAAACTCAGATTTGGGTTATTTTTACCAAAGAAATGTAGCAGTATCATTTTTGGACAAAATTTATGAAGAGAAATTACTTATTTGCAAACTTTTATAACAGAAACGAAGAAAAATGCATTGTTTTTGAAAATTTTCAGTCTTTTTTTAATTTATAGCGCAAAAAATAAAAAACCCAGGGGTGATTAAATACCACCAAAAGAGAGCTCTATTTGTGTGAAAAAAATGATAAAAATTTCATATGGGTACAGTGTCGCATGACCGCGCAATTGTCATTCAAACTGCAACAGCGCTGAAAGCTGAAAATTGGTCCGGGAAGGAAGGGGGTTTAAGTGCCCAGTATTGAAGTGGTTAAAATAGATGCATAAAAAAATATTAGATTACCCTTTCCTCTGAAGTCCTGAGGTTTTATGTTCCTATCACACATACCTTACAAAGTAAAATTAGCTTTACGTACATCCTGTCCAAATGCGTTGACATAGCTGGTATTATACATTATAAGGTCAAAGGGTTGTAGAAACCTGACCATCACTACCATATGAGCTTGTTCACCTCTATGAAACTACAATAGGCTCCACTATTCTGAAAATGCTTCCAAAAGATTTTGAAGTGGGTCTGTGGGAATTTATGCTCATTCAAATAGAAGAGTATTTGTGAGGTCAGGTAATGATGTTGGATGAGGAGACCTGGCTCACAATCGGTGTTCCAATTCATCCCAAACATGTTTGGTAGAGTTGAGGTCAGGACCCTTTTCTATGTCTCTAGGTCCTCCACACCAAACTCATCAAATCATGTCTTTATGGAGCTGGCTTTGTGCACAAAGGCATAGTCATTCTGGAACAGAAATAGGCCTTCTCCAAACTGCTGTCACAAGGCTGAAGATGTAAAATTATGTATCCGATAGCATTAACAGTGCTCCTCCCTCAAAACATGAAGCTTTAATACTTTGGAGGAGTGTCCACATACTCTATATAGACTGTATACAGTGGGGAAAATAATGATTTGATCCCCTGAACATCTGCCCCCTTACCAATAAATGAAGGGTCTAGAATTGTTATCATAGGTGTATTTTAAATGATAGAGACAGAATAGCAACCAAAAATTCAGAAAAAAACACATGATGTAAAATAAATATTTGATTCCCTACCAACCAATAATAATTCTGGCTCCCACAGACTGACTACAGTATGTGCTCATGTCATACACAGACCAGTCCTGTCAATTTAAAAAGTTGCTCCTAACGACAACTCGTTAGGTGTATAAAAGGCCCACAGGATCTCTTTCTTCTATTCAAACCTCACCATCATGGGCAAGACCAAAGAGCTGTCAAAGGACATTGGGGAAAGATTGTAGACCTGGACAAGGCAGGAATGGGATACAAGACCATCAGCAAGAAGCTTGGTGAGAAGAAGACAACAGTTGGAGCGATTATAGGCAAATGGAAAAAATACAAAATAACCATCAATTGCCCTCGGTCTGGAACTCCATGCAGGATTTTGCCTCATAGAGTAAGGATGATCCTGAGAAAAGTAAGGGCTCAGCCTAGACCTACACTGGAGGAGCTTGTGAATAATCTCAAGACAGTTGGGACCACAGTCACCAAACAAACCATTGGTAACACAATAGGCCACCATGGATGGAAATCCTGCAGTGCCCGCAAAGTCCTCCTCCTCAAGAAGGCACATGAAGTTTGCCAATGAACATCCAAGTGATTCAGAGAAGGATTGGGAGAAAGTGCTGTGGTCAGATGAGACCAAAATTGAGCTCTTTGGCATTAACTCGAATAGCTGTGTTTGGAGGAAGAAAAATGCTGACTATGACCCTAAGAACACCATCCATACAGTCAAGCACGGAGGTGGAAACATTACGCTTTGGGGCTGTTTGTCTGCTAAAGGTACAGGCCCATTTTGCCGCATTGAGGGGCCAATGGACGGGGTCCATGTATTGTAAAATATTGGATGAGAACCTTCTTCTCTCAGCCAGAACACTGAAGATGAGTCATGGATGGGTCTTCCAGCATGATAATGACCCAAATCATACCGCCAAGGCAACAAAGGAGTAGCTCAAGAAGAAGCACATTAAGGTCACGGAGTGGCCTAGCCAGTCTCCAGACCTTAATCCCATAGAAAATGTATGGACGGAGCTGAAACTTCGAGTTGCCAAGCGACAGCCAAGAAACCTTAAGGATTTAGAGAAGATCTGTAAAGAAGAGTGGACCAAAATCCCTCCTGAGATGTGTGAAAACCTGGTCACCAACTACAAGAAACGTCTGACCTCTGTGCTTGCCAACAAGGGTTTCTCCACCAAGTACTAAGTCATGTTTTGCTTGGTGATCAAATACTTATTTTACTCACTGAACTGCAATTCAATTTATAACATTTGTATTGTGTTTTTTTCTGGATTTTTAGTTGATATTCTGTTTCCATCTTTTAAAATACACCTATGATAAACATGATAGACACATCATGGTTGATTTACTAAAGGGAAAAAGACTGTGCACTTTGCAAAGTGCAGTTGCCCTCTGCAAGTGCAGTTGCTCCAGAGCTTAGTAAATGTGCAAAAACTCTGCCGACTTCTATCATCCATTCATGTGGAAGCAAAAATGCTGTTTTTTCTTTTTCCTTGGACATGATTGGGTATTCTTTGCAAAGTGAATCCTTACCTCATTTATTAAGCTCTGGAGCAACTGCACTTTGCAAAGCGCGCAGTCTTTTTCCCTTTAGTAAATCAACCCCTTCATTTCTTTGTAAGTGGAAAAACTTGCAAAATCTGCAGGGGATCAAATAATTATTTTCCCCACTGTATACTCTATGTAGAGTGTATATAGTATCTATTGTCCATGGGTACCAATGCTTCTCCATTGTGGACAGCTGGGCTGCAGTTTGTAATTATGCACTTTATGAATATGACAGACAAGGTATTGTTTGGAAAACGTGAATAGTAAATGAAACAAAGAAAAATCAGTATACTCATACAGCAAATTAAATTATGACTTGCATAATTCCATCCCTAAGGACCTAGAAAGTATTAACATTTTAAGCTTATTGGTTTATCTCAACATATTTCATTTTACCTTTTATGACTGCCTTCAGTATTTTCAAATATATCATACTTTTCCGATCCCCATTGTACATAAACTCATTATAACATCTGCAGCTTGATTGCAGATTGAGGTAAAATTGTGCATGGTTATTTAGGATATAGAAAACCATACAAAAGAGTTGGCAATTTACTTATTTACATTTTTTTAAAAAATGTACAGGAGTCTTGCCATAGTAGGAATAGTCAGGTTGCAATGCTGATATTCATCTGAAAATGCTTTTTGCCTGCTTGTCATGGTAAAGCAATACCTCACTGACCCGGAACAACTACACCGAGGTTGATCATTTAATTGCTCTGCACTTGAGCAATAAAAGAGCCAGGCAACTAGCATTTTCAGAAGGCTGCTAGCATTAGTAGGCTATATATTTGTTTCTTTTTCTTTTAAAGAAGTGTTTATAGTAACAGAAATAAATGAAGTGCCTATTGATTTATAAATTAATATGTTGCTATTCACTTAACCGTATTTTACTTGTTTTGATACTCATATTGTCCAATTGTTGCTAACCATATCATTTCCACCCTACACCATGGAAACCTGTAGTGAGAAAATGATGAAGGCTAATCTTGTTGACCTCTCCTTTTTAAAATGCTATGCGCCTGGCTGTCATGCTGATCCAAAAGATTCAATACATTTTCAGGCACAGAACACAATATATACCAATCAGGCAATTTGTTTATTATTTAGGCATCAGAGAGTATTGAAGACAGAGACAGCCAGTCATTTCATATTCTTAAAATGAAGTCCAGTAGTAACATCCTTTGTCTCTCTTTCAATGCAGGTTTCCCTGTAAGTAATCAGCAGAGCTCAAGTAGAAATGTAAATACATGTCTTCATTTCTATAATATACTCCCTGTGTAAATTGCATTTGAGGTCTTCTTGACATCAAGGCTAAAAAAAAAAGGTTGGATTGCAGTTCAGCAAACTGAATCTTCAGTATAGTAGATGCAACCTAGCCAAATTCAATGGGACTTTGAATATACCTCTGATGAATACAATTTGCAATAAAGTTCAACATACAGTCAGGTCCATATTGGGACATCAACACAATTCTAATGTTTTTGGCACTATACACCACCACAATGGATTTGAAATGAAATGAACAAGATGTGCTTTAACTGCAGATTTTCAGCTTTAATTTGAGGGTATTTACATCCAAATCAGGTGAACTGTGTAGGAATTACAACAGTTTGTATATGTGCCTCTCACTTTTTAAGGGACCAAAAGTAATGGGACAATTGGCTGCTCAGCTGTTCCATTGCCAGGTGTGTGTTATTCCCTCATTATCTCATTTACAAGGAGCAGATAAAAGGTTCAGAGTTCATTTCAAGTGTGCTAATTGCATTTGGAATCTGTTGCTGTGAACTCTCAATATGAGATTCAAAGAGCTGTCGCTATCAGTGAAGCAAGCCATCATTAGGCTGAAAAAACAAAACAAACCCATCAGAGAGATAGCAAAAACATTAGGTGTGGCCAAATCAACTGTTTGGAACATCCTTAAAAAGAAAGAACACACCGGTGAGCTCAGCAACACCAAAAGACCCGGAAGACCACGGAAAACAACTGTGGTGGATGACCAAAGAATTATTTCCCTGGTGAAGAAAACACCCTTCACAACAGTTGGCGAGATCAAGAACACTCTCCAGGAGGTAGGTGTATGTGTGTCAAAGTCAACAATCAAGAGAAGACTTCACCAGAGTGAATACAGAGGGTTCACCACAAGATGAAAACCATTGGTCAACCTCAAAAACAGGAAGGCCAGATTAGAGTTTGCCAAACAACATCTAAAAAAGCTTTCACAGTTCTGGAACAACATCCTATGGACAGATGAGACCAAGATCAACTTGTACCAGAATGATGGGAAGAGAAGAGTATGGAGAAGGAAAGGAGCTGCTCATGGTCCAAAGAATACCACCTCATCAGTGAAGCATGGTTGTGGTAGTATCATGGCGTGGGCATGTATGGCTGCCAATGGAACTGGTTCTCTTGTATTTGTTGATGATGTGACTGCTGACAAAAGCAGCAGGATGAATTCTGAAGTGTTTCCAGCAATATTATCTACTCATATTCAGCCAAATGTTACAGAACTCATTTGACGGCGCTTCACAGTGCAGATGGACAATGGCCCGAAGCACACTGCGAAAGCAACCAAAGAGTTTTTAAAGGGAAAGAAGTGGAATGTTATGCAATGGGAAAGTCAATCACCTGACCTGAATCCGGTTGAGCATGCATTTCACTTGCTGAAGACAAAACTGAAGGGAAAATGCCTCAAGAACAAGCAGGAATGGAAGACAGTTGCAGTAGAGGCCTGGCAGAGCATCACCAGGGATGAAACCCAGTGTCTGGTGATGTCTATACATTCCATACTTCAGGATGTAATTGACTGCAAAGGATTTGCAACCAAGTATTAAAAAGTGAAAGTTTGATTTATGATTGTTAATCTGTCCCATTACTTCTGGTCCCTTAAAAAGTGGGAGGCACATATACAAACTGTTGTAATTCCTTCACTGTTCACCTGATTTGGATGTAAATACCCTCAAATTAAAGCTGAAATTCTGCAGTTAAAGCACATCTTGTTCATTTCATTTCAAATCCATTGTGGTGGTGTATAGAGGCAAAAACATTAGAATTGTGTCGATGTCCCAATATTTATGGACCTGACTGTATATGCCATATTTAACGGCGTACAACACGCACCTTAATTTTATGCTGGAAGTTTCAGGAAAAAAACTACATTTTAAATAGAGAACTTTGAAGCAAAATAAGGGTCAGTGCCCTTCAATACAGCCTTATAAGTGCCTATATGCAGCCTCACCAGTGCCCATCAATGCTGCCTCAGCATTGCTCATCAATGCAGCCTCACTATTGCTCATCAATGCAGCCTGATCAGTGCTGTCTGCAGCCTTGCCATTGCCCAATATTACAGTCTAATCAGTGCCCATCTGCAGCCTCACAATTGCAGCCTAATCAGTACCCATCTGCAGCATCACCATTGCAGCCTAATCAGTGCCCATCTGCAGCCTCAAAATTGCAGCCTAATCAGTGCCCATCTGCAGCCTCGCCATTGCAGTCTAATCAGTGCCCATCTGCAGCCTCACCGTTGCAGCCTAATCAGTGCCCATCTGCAGCCTCACCATTGCAGTCTAATCAGTGCCCATCTGCAGCCTCGCCATTGCAGCCTGATCAGTGCCCATCTGCAGCCTCACCATTGCAGCCTGATGTGTGTCCATCTGCAGCCTCGCCATTTCAGCCTGATCTGTGCCCATCTGCAACCTCGCCATTGCAGCCCGATCTGTGCCCATCTGCAGCCTCGCCATTGCCCATGAATGCAGCCTCATCAGTGTCAGATTATGCAGAGCTGGAATCTCTTGTGTACTCGGCTCACAGTCACATTCAGTCCTGCCTCCTGGCCTGGCTTCTATGATAGACAGAACACCAGTCTAATGCCGGGACATGTGACATCTTTGTTAGGAGCTGTCCAGGAAGCGGGACTGTGTGTGACTTTGATGGCCGAGTACACAGGAGATCCGTCTGTGTGGCATCCGCCCCCTCCATCCCCTCTGAGGCAGCCAGGTATCAGCATATAACACACACACACACAAACTTAATTTGTGTATAGATTAAAAATCGTAATATCGCATTATGCAAAATATATAAAACATATTTGTTTTATATATACTGTATATATATATATATATATATATATATATATACTGCATATATTGTGACAGACCCAACCAGGACAGGGGCTTTTAGAGAGGACTAGGGGCAAGCCTCCCACCCACTGATTATGGCCCATAGAGAGAGCAGTTTCTATCATTCTATAATGATGGACATCAACCTAATGAATGCTGAGAGCATGGTTTGTATTCATTCTCTGACTAAGAATACTAAAGCTTCCCTTCTGGAATGGATGGAAAGGTGTAATATTAATCTTGTACAGGGTAATGGTCAGAGAGAATATGGTGACCCTCCTGCAGACTGGGTTGGAGAGGCTCCTTCACTTGGTACAGAAATTTTTATCAACAATATCCCTCAAGAAATCCATGAAGATAAATTAATTCCACTGTATCAGTTTGTGTCTCTCCCATTGTTAAGTGAGTCACCTATTGTTTCTATCTGTCTACTAGTATTGTGTCCACTCCACCTTGCTAGAAAACTATTGTGAGATGCTATATGTTTGTTAATTAGATTACTGGTTAATTAAGATCACTGTTATTTGTTAGCTGTTAATTGGATTGGTGTTTGAAGTTGCATTGTCATGCTAATATCCCCAAGAGGGGAATGTGTCTCAGTTTTAATAAATAGTCATTCCTCTGGAATTTACCTCAACATCTTGTCTGTTTACGATGCTTGGGGTAAAAAGGGCTGGTACTAGCTTTCGGTCTGACGGTCTGGAGGGCAGGAGGCACTGTTTGGCAGGAGGAAGCACCCAAGCAGGGTGCCAAAGCAGTTCCACTTTTACATAAATATATATATATATATATATATATATATATATATATATATATATATATATATATGAACAAAATGAGTGGCGAACGTCATGGATAGTGATGGATAGTGCCACATCCCTATTGCAAATACAGACAAGAGATTACCCCTGGTAGTGGGACTTTAGAGGCACTGACACAGTAAATTATATAAAAAAATATAACAAAATGCATTGGTACATGAACTAGAAGACATGACATCATTAAAATCTATCGGCATGAAAATTGAACTTATTCACACATGGATCATAGATGATACGAGAACATTACAGAAACGCCTTAATCTGACACGACATGTTTCGGAATTCCTCCTTCTTCATTGAGATTATCAGAGGAAGTTAATGTGTAAATGTAGTGTATTGTTTCATGCCAGAATTAAAAACAAAGCAGTCACGGCAGCCCATATGGTCTGATCCCACGACCCCTGAGGACCTCACAGTGTGTCAGCGATATGTTGGCTGCATAATTACAGAAGTAAATATTTTCACGCAGGTGTGTGTACACCTTGCTTAGGGAAAAGGTAGCATAGTCGCCATTGGGAACAGAATGGATGCGGCGCGGTTGTGCCCAAACAATTGAGAGCAACCGGAGACAGACCTGTGATGGAAAGGTTGTATTTTGCTTAGGCTGGAGTTAGGTGCGGTATTGAAGTATAGAATCTTAACGGTCATCACACACCAAATGGCCTGCACCATGTGCACCAAATGACCTGAGCCTGCGGGAAAATATTTACTCCTGTAATTACGCAGCAAACATATCGCTGGCACACTGTGAGGTCCTTAGGGGTCATGGAATGGAGACCATATGGGCTGCCGTGACTGCTTTGTTTTTAATTCTGGCATGAAACAGTACACTATGGAACATTTATGCATTACTTCCTCTGATAATCCCAATGAGGAAGGAGGAATTCCGAAACGTGTCATGTCGGTTTGAGGCGTTTCTGTAATGTTCTTGTATCATCTATTATCCATGTGTGAATAAGTTCAAATTTCATGCCGATAGATTTTAATGATGTCATGTCTTCTACTTCATGTACCAATAAATGTTGTTATATGTTTTATATAATTTACTGTGTCAGTATCTTTAAGTCCCACTAACAGGGGTAATCTCCTGTCTGTATATACTGTGTATATATATATATATATATATATATATACAGTATCTCACAAACGTGAGTACACCCCTTACATTTTTGACAACACTGAAGAAATGACACTTTGCTACAATGTAAAGTAGTGAGTGTACAGCTTGTATAACAGTGTAAATTTGCTGTCCCCTCAAAATAACTCAACACACAGCCATTAATGTCTAAACCTCTGGTAACAAAAGGGAGTACACCTCTAAGTGAAAATGTCCAAATTCAGTCCAAAGCATCAATATTTTGCGTGGCCACTCTTATTTTCCAGCACTGCCTTAACCCTCTTGGGCATGGAGTTCACCAGAGCTTCACAGGTTGCCACTGGAGTCCTCTTCCACTCCTCCATGACGACATCACGGAGCTGGTGGATGTTAGAGACTGTGCGCACTTCCGCCTTCCATTTGAGGATGAACCACAGATGCTTAATAGCGTTTAGGTGTGGAGACATGCTTGGCCAGTCCATCACCTTTACCCTCAGCTGTTTTAGCAAGGCAGTGGTCGTCTTGGAGTATATTTGGGGTCATTATCATGTTGAATACTGCCCTGCGCCCCAGTCTCCGAAGAGAAGGGATCATGCTCTGCTTCAGTATGTCACAGTACATGTTGGCATTCATGGTTCCCTCAATGAACTGTAGCTCCCCAGTGCCGGCAGCACTCATGCAGCCCCAGACCATGCTGACCCCGCGTCCCGTCATAAGTTGTACTATTACTGGGGTTTATATGAGGTTCTGCTGGTGACGGAACGATTTTGTCGACTCCCATTTCCACTACCTGACCGGTTCGTACAGAGGTGTGGATTTGCGATAATTCGTAGACACCAAGTAGGAGTTTACCTTCCGCCTTCACGCGTGTCAGAGATTGTAGGTGGTCGAGGCACTACAGCAGTACCTCCTCACCTTCTCCTGAGGTCACCGTTGGACACTTCGAGACCACTTGAGGTACGGGTTCTCCCAATTCCGTCACGACCTTTTATTCTCACCGGTGCGTTTTATAACTACGAAACCTGACTTAAACCTGTAAAAGTGAATCTCCACATGAGGGAAAACAATGGTCTC
>BLSH010372761.1:740122-754368 GCA_018402905.1 Glandirana rugosa | reverse complement strand
TTATTTTACTTGATTTTAATTTATTTTCCCTATCCCCATTTATTTGTAGGGCACTTGCCCTAGTTTGAAGATGATTTTAGAACAGTTATATGGCTTCTACCGTTAATTAATACTTTTCAGACACAGTTTGAAGATGATCCACATTCACCTCCATTTTTGCTTTTTTTATGTTTTTATTTTTTTAAAAATATTTACAGTTATTTCCCTGTCCCCATTTTTTTGTAGGGCACTTGCCCTACCCTTACCCCCATTTTACTTCCTTTTGCAGCCCTCTGGGGCTTTCCAGGACTTTCCTACAGCCATTTTTGTGCCTAAAAGTTCGGGTCCCCATTGATTTCAATGGGGTTCGTTGTCCGTGCGATCGTTCGGGTTCCGTCCGGACCCGGACCCGGACTTTGTCCCGAAGTTCGGACGGACCAGCAGAACCCGAACTTCCAGGTGTTCGCTCAACTCTAGTCATAAGTTATCCGTTTAAATTGCCCTGTGATGATTTTATTTTAAGCACAGGTGTTTGCTTAAATCATTTAATTACTATTAAAACAAACCATAAATATTGAGTTCACCCTGCATTTCTATCTGGATTATTATTTTTCTGCTTCCTGCAAAAGATTTGCAAACTGTTTCTGACTTGTTTGTCACATCCACTAAGTACAGTTCATGTCAGCACAATCTCTTTATCTTATAACTCAGCTCTGTAATTAATTTTGCCAGGAATAATAATTTCCAGTGCAGCTGCTGAAATGGAACCCAAGGGAGTAATGCTTTATCATTTCTCATGAAAGGAAAACTTTCTTTGTAAGTCTTTCTTTTTTCATTTAAAAGCAAAAAAAAAAAAATGATACTTCTGTATGATAATTAAGAGAACCTTAATTATCATCTGAAATTTTATGTAGTGTAACGTTACATCTAATTGAACACAGCTATGTATTTCAACATCCATCTATATGAATATAAAGCTAAATAATAAAGGACAATTCCAAGATAAGATTGGTGAATCAGGTTGATTTTATTATATGAATTAACCTCTCCACCCCGGCCCCGTTCCACCAACTTTATTATTTAAAGCTAAACTCCATTAAAACAGCTAAATACACAGTTTCTGTTTAAACTGGAAACTCCTTTAAAGTTAAAGTGGTTGTAAAGGATCATTTTGTAAAACGCCCCATTCAGTTTAAAATAAAAAATGAAAGGCAAAACATTTGTATATAGATTTAAAAATATATATAAATACATTTTTCCCCTCTTTTTATAAGTGAGAAACTTTCCTCTGTTCTCAGCTGCATAAGAGCAGGGGGAAAGAGAAACAGCAGCACACTGAGCTTCCCAATGGAAGGCTGTGCAGGGGAGGCGTGCCAGGACAAGTCTGATCATTGGAGGAGAGCAAGCTGAGTTCCCAGCATACCTAGAAAACTGGCCACAGTGTTCTCTCCTGCTTAGTGTGGTCAGTTTTTCATAGAAAAGCAGAGGGACTGGCAGGAACACCAGGGATTTCACTCAAAGGAAGCAATACAAAGAGAACAGGATATTGTCTCATACAAGTACATGGTACAGCAGGCACATAGCGGGAATATGAAATTTGGGGTAACACACACTTTAAATTATAGGTCTTATGAATATATTTCCTTCTACATTTTCAAATCTTTAAAAATGTATTATTTTCATTTTTATTTTGATAAATAGGGATAAATGTCCAATAGCTCTGGGGTCATTTCACATGTTCATCAGGCTAATCTTATTTCCTTTGCTGAAAAAAAAATGAATTTTCACTGAGTTCAATAGCTCAAGCTCAATAATAAACACACATCTGAATTAGTCAGAAGTGAGATTCATCCTTCTATTGTTATTTCTTCCTGTCTGCCTCATTAGACAGAGCTGTACAGAATTTTAATTATACAAAGATAGACTAAAGGCAAACGCATTTACTGCACTATTAATTTTTTTTTTTTTTGTGACACAGAGTCCTAGGTGCAGCTTATATTACATGTATATTTTCTAGAAAAAGCGAAAAATAAATATTAGGTAAAAATTGTAGAAACTTTAAAAAATAAAGCAAAATTGATCTAAACCATTATGGTTTCCCTTCAGAGAGCAAAAAAGCAGTATGCAAAAAGCAGCAAGCCACAGCAACCAGTGAGAAGCCATTTGTTATTCTTCTTCTTACTCTAAAATGCTAAAAGTAACAATATACCGCATCTGTATGTAAGGGGGTGGCAGTTTTATAGGCTTAGGCTTTGAATCATCCTTACTTTACTATTTAGTGAGCCACTGACCTAGAACATGAATGCAGTCACAGTGACGGCTGGCGGGTCGGTCGGTTGGGCTTCCCCTGTGTCTCCTACCACCGTGCATCTCCTCCCTCCTCCTCCTAGGCCAATAGGATCACTTCTCCTTTCGGCCAATCGGGAAACGGGTCTCATGGCCCGGTTCCTGATTGGCCGGGAGGAGAATCAGTGTGACAATAGCGAATATCCCACCTCCGGCTCTAATCACGTGCTTCAAAAAAAAAAAAAAAAAATCCCCATTGGAATCCATGCATCCGATGCCTGCATGTAGATCAGGGGGCCGGTTGCATGGATAGGAGGGGGGCCTAATGAACGGGCCGCCACTGCTAACTAGTAATGGTAGAATGAGGAGACAGTCCCTGAGATTACACATTTAACCACTTGAGCTCCAGAAGATTTACCCCCCTTCATGACCAGGCCATTTTTTGCAATACGGCACAGTACTTTAACTGACAATTGCACGGTCGTGCGACACTGTCCCAAATAAAATTGATGTCCTTTTTTCTCACAAGTAGAGCATTCTATTGGTGGTATTTTATCCCCTCTGCAGTCTTTATTTTTTGCGATATAAAAAAAAAAGACAGAAATTTTGAAAAAAAAAATCAATATTTCTTACTTTTTGCTATAATACACATCCAATGAAAAAAATAGAATTTCTTCATCAATTTAGGCCAATATGTATTCTACTACATATTTTTGGTAAAAAAAAAATCCCAGTAAGCGTATATTGATTGGTTTGCGCAAAAGTTATAGCATCAACAAACTATTAGATATATTATGGCAGCAATCAGCGACTTATAATAGGACTGCGACATTGCGGCGGACAAATCGGACACTAAGGCTCCATTTACACGGGCCGCTATTTCAACCTCCTTTGAACAATTTTTTTTGACAGCTAGAAGCCGGCATCTAAAACGGCCGTTTTCCCTTGTTTTGCCTGCCACGTTTAGCCACGTTTAGCGGCGTTTTGCCGCGTTCTCGTCTAGGAGCGTGTTTTTTTTCCAATGGAAACGGCTGTAAACGAAACGGTCCTAGATGCGAGTTACCGTGTTTAGGCACGTTTAGCGGTGTTTGCAAGCTGTTTGGCGTTTCAAATGTCTCTGAACTGGCGTCTGAACCCATTTTTTTGCGTTCCAAAAAAAACCTTTAAACTCAACTGCCTGGAAATGACTTTAAACGACCCTGTGCACATGTACTGATAAGATAACATAGAGGAAAGTTCAGGGACAGCTGAAAAAAAATGCCCTAATGCCTCTAAATGTTCATTTAGTAGTGTAAATGAGGCCTAAGTGACACTTTTCACACGTTTTTGGGGACCAGTGACACCAATACAGTGATCAGTGGCAAAAATATGCACTGTCACTGTACTAATGACACTGGCAAGGAAGGGGTTAACATCAGGGTCTCTCAAAGTGTTAAATGTGTTCCTAGGGAGTGCTTGCTAACTGTGGGGGTGGTGCCTGTACTGTGAGAGGGCAGTGATCCGTGTTCCTGCTTAGCAGAAACACAGGATCATTACCTTCCCTTCTCATAAAAAGATGATCTGTCTTGTTTACATCGGAAGACCACCATTTTGCTTCTCTAGGGAACGATCGGCAGGTCCTAGCAGACATAGAGTCTGCTGATTGGCTCCAGCTGTGTCCAACCACAGCGGGAGCATGTCACTGGCGGTGTGCGTCCGTGATCTTGCACAGGGGAGCTTGCCTTGCCACCGTATATGTACTGTATATGGCTGGCAAGTGGTTAAAACACAAGTTGGCAAAATCTCATATTTCCCTTTAAAGTACTGTTTAGCTAAGGGAATCCATATATTAAAAAAATTGCTGTGTGAATGTCACAGCTATAGGGAGTTATCCCCATAATGTATCCAATATGTTTATTTCTTATGATCTTCAGCTCCATCTAGAGGCCATAATGCAGTAATTTCCTGAAATACCACAATCAGGAAAACACTGCTTTATGGCCACTAGATGGTACTGTCGATCATAGGAAATAAACACACTGGACACATTACAGGAATTTTTTTTTCTCGCAACAACTGTGTTAATGCTGTGACATTCAGAAAGCATAATTTTTCTTTAATAGACACCTTCCAGATTGATTAGGGAAAGGTGAAATTTTGTGGCAGTTGTTCTTTTCTGTTTGTGTTCTTTTTGGGAAATTGTAGTTTATTTGCTATCCTGGAGACATAAAAAGATGTAAAAGGAGATCTTTCTAAATTGAGGGAAAGCCCCTCTTAGCGATGCATCAAGTGTCCCCCATCAGAGGAACACCCCTCTAATCTGGATCTGGCTTAATTTTCGCTTTGGTGACAATGGTCACCAGCAGTGGTGGCCCAATCCATGCATCCAGCCCCATAATCTACATGCAGGGCGCCAAAAGCATGGATTCCAATGTTTTTTGGTTTTTTTTGAAGCACGTGATTAGAGCCTGAGGCTCTAATAGGCTTCAAAAAAGGGTGGGCTCAGGGTGCAGAGAACTTTTCCCTGAGCACACTCAGTTGTGTGACAATAGCGAATAAATATTCACTGTTGTCACACTGAATCTCCACCTGGCCAATCAGGAAGCGGGTCCTGAGACCCATCACCTAATTCACTGAAAAGACAGCCGTTCCTATTGGCGGCCTAGGAGGAGGAGGGAGGAGGAGGAAGGAGACGTATGGCCGCCGTAAGGAGACGCACGGGAAGCTGCTGCCTGCTTGATGGGGTAAGTGCGGGGTCGACTGACCAGGGGGGTGGCTGTGGGTGCATTGTTTGCTGCCGACCCCCCCACCCCCAAAAAAAAACCCACCAGCCGCCACTGGTCACGAGCATTAATCTCCTATGGTTGGTGCAGTCAGAATTTTGGATTTGGTTTCATTTTCGCTTTGGTGACAATGGTCACCAGCAGTGGTGGACCTCTCCATGCATCCGGCCCCATAATCTACATGCGGGGCGCCGAAAGCATGGATTTCAGTGGGTTTTTTTTCCTTTTTTTTTTGAAGCACGTGATTAGCCTGAGGCTCTAATAGTCTTTGGTGACAATGGTCACCAGCAGTGGCGGCCCAATCCATGCATCTGGCCCAACAATCTCCATGCGGGGTGCCAAAGGCATGGATTCCAATGGGTTTTTTTTTTTGAAGCATGTGATTAGAGCCTGAGGCTCTAATAGGCATCAAAAAGGGTGGGCTTGGGGCGCAGAGCACTGTTCCCTGAGCCCACCCAGTTGTGTGACCATAGCGAATGAATATTCACTATTGTCACACTGATTCTCCTCCCGGCCAATCAGGAAACTGGTCCTGTGGCCCGTCACCCAGTTCACTGAAAGGACAGCTGATCCTATTCGCTGCCTAGGAGGAGGAGGAAGGAGACATACGGCCGCCATGAGGAGACACATGGGAAGCCGCTGCCTGCTTGATGGGGTAAGTGTGGGGTCGACCGACTGGGGGGGGGGGTGTGGTTGGGGGTGCAATGGTTGCTCCCCCCCCCAAAAAAAACCACCAGCCCCCACAGGTCACCAGCATTAATCTGGTTGGTACAGACAGCAATAAAAATGGACAAAACTTCTAACTCCTCATCACTTTATCAAAAAAAGGATAAAAAAGAAGGTTTTGGTGTTTTTGCTTTAGATGCACTTTAAAGAAGTCCTGCCTCTTATCTCAAACATGCAATAGGTCTTATCTGAAGAGGATTTCTCTGAAAAATATAAATCCTCTATTTAGCTGCGACCTGTGTCCCATAGTAAATGGAAAACCATAGATGCAGATATTTGGAGATACATTTGGCCAGAAATTGCATACTATTTCCTAGACACATATCACTGCGTCGCATTCAGATAGATCAAGGATATGGATGTCTGTCAGGTCAGAGCCTGAAAATGAATTTATGAAGTAAGAAAATAATAACCGGAGAAAAGGACTGAGAACATTGAGATAAGCATTACAAAACACATCATGAATATTCCAGTGTGTATTGACTTTCTTATTGGATTTATTTTGTTCATTTTTTTTGCATTTCATTGTAGGATACACTGTCGTGAAATGTTCTGGGGCTTTAAAAATTCTGAATAATAGAATTTTAAGTGATTAAAATAAGAAGTGACAGCTTAGGAAAATATATTTTATGTTGATGATGAGTTGTAGCAAGTAAACCTCAGCAGAGTTGAGGCTCCAGAACTGGCTTTACTGTAAGTGAACCTTTGCTTTGCAAAACAACAGGATTACTTGAAGAGGAATTGAACTCTGGAAGCTGTACCCAAGACCTGGCAAGTAGAGAATAGTGTTGAGCGAACCCAGACTGTAATGTTCGGGTCCGTACCGAACTTTGGGGTGTCCGGGACCTGGACCCGAACACGGACGTTTCAAAAAACGTTCGGGTTCGGGTTCTGGGTTCTGGTAGTTGATCACGCATGTTGTTGCCCTTAGAAGCCATCACAGCCATGCCTACTAATGGCAGGGCTGTGATTGGCCAGTGCATCATGTGACCCAGCCTCTATATGAGGCTGGAGTCACAGTGCTGCATGTCATATGCTCTTGGGTTAGTGTAGGGAGAAGATGCTGCCGGCGTTTTTGTGAGGGACAGATTGCAGACATTTTAACATCTGATCCTGCATCCTGCGATTACTACTGCTGTCTGTGCTGTTGCTCTGAGGGACAGATTGCAGAAATTTGAGATTTCACATACTGCTGCTTTGAGTGACAGATTGCAGATCAAACTCTGCATAACACAACGATCGCTACGATCGTACACAACGATCAGATTGTGGGATCGTACACAACAATCAGATTGTGGGAGTAATTTGAGATTTCACATACTGCTGCTTTGAGCGATCTGAATGCACTAGGTAGAGGCTTCTGCTTAGAGGGACAGATTATTGTTCAAAAATCATCTCCTAGTTCTAAAGGGAGAGGTTCTAGCTGCAGCTGTAAGTGACACATTATTGTTCAAAAATCATCTCCTAGTTTATTTGATTTTAATTTATTTTCCCTATCCCCATTTTTTTTGTAGGGCACTTGCCCCACTCTTACCCCCATTTTACTTCCTTCTGCAGCCCACTAGCACTTGCCAGGACTTTGTTACAGCCATTTTTGTGCCTAAAAGTTTGGGTCCCCATTGACTTCAATGGGGTTCGGAGTCCGGGATAACATTCGGGCAACGTTCGGTGCCGAACCCGGACTTTTTCCCAAAGTTCGTTCGGACCCGCAGAACCCGAACGTGCAGGTGTTCGCTCAACTCTAGTAGAGAACAAATAACTAGTCACCGGTAGTCTCCCTACTATTGATCTTTTCCATGTTACTGACTTCATATGCTTTGTTCTGCACCGTATCTCTATATGGAAATGGCCATCTTCGCAAAAACAGGGTTTTGCTTCAGCATGTCAGCACCTCCAGCAAGAACAGTGAGCAGCACATTAGTGAAATCATCAAACCTCACTCCAAATTTTAGCTGTCAGATGTAGCAGTGCCTTAGATCCCATACTGTATTTACACTCACCGACCACTTTACTAAGTACACCTTGCTAGTACTGCATTGAATGAACCCCTCTTTCCTTCAGAAATGCCTTCATTCTTCATGGCATAGATTAGCCAAGGTGTTGGAAACATTCCTCAGAGTTTTTGCTCCATAGTGACATGATAGCCTCACGCAGTTGCTGCAGATTTGTCGGTTGCACCTCCATGATGCGAATTTCCTGTTCCACCACATCCCAAAGGCGCTCTATAGGATGAGAAGTGGTAACTGTGGAGGCCATTGGAGTGCAGGGACCTCATTGTCCAGTGGTGAGATGATTGGAGCTTTGTGACATGGTGCATTATCCTGCTGGAAGGAGCCATCAGAAGATGGGTACACAGTAGTCATAAACGGGTGGACACGGTCAGCAATAATGCTCAGGTAGGCCATGGCGTTTAAACGATGCTCAATTGGTACTAATGGGCTCAAAGAAAATATCACCCACACCATTACACCACCACCACCACCTGAACCATTGATACAAGGCAGGATGGATCCATGCTTTCATGTTGTTTACTCCAAATTCTGACCCCACCACCTGAATGTCGCAGCTGAAATTGAGACTCATCAGACCAGGCAACGTTTTTTCCAATCTTCTATTGGAGTGGCAAACGGTGTGGTCTTCTGCTGCTGTAGCCCATTTGCCTCAAGATTTGATGTGTTGCCTGTTCAGAGATGGTATTCTGCATACCTTGGTTGTAACAAGTGGTTATTTGAGTTACTGTTGCCTTTCTATCATATGGATCCAGACTGCTCATTCTCCTCTGACATCAACAAAGAATTTTCCCCCACACAACTGCCGCTCACTGAATATTTTCTCTTTTTTCGGACCATTCTCTGTAAACCCGAGAGATGGTTGTGTGTGAAAATCCCAGTAGATGTCCAGTTTTGTAAATACTCAGACCAGCCCGTCTGGCACCAACAACCATGCCACATTCAAAGTCACTTAAATCCTCTTTCTTCCCCATTCTGATGCTCGGCTTAAACTTCAGCAAGTCGTCTTCACCATGCCTAGATGCCCAAATGCATTGAGTTGCTGCAGCAATTGAACAGGTGTACCTAATAAAGTGGCCGGGGAGTGTATATAGCTCCGAGACAGTAGACACAGGAGTGCCTAGGTACAATCACATACCAGGAAATGCACTGCTATCGTTAGGAGGAATTCCAGATAACAAGAAACTGAGATCTAGAATGTGGTTGTCCACAAAGTAGTGAGGACTGCCCAGTGGTCTCTAGTGCTGCTCAGGGTTACATAGTTGCATAGTTACATAGTAAAGGAGGTTGAAAAAAGACACAAGTCCATCAAGTCCAACCTCTGTGTGTGTTTTTAATATCAGTATTAAATTGTATACCCCTCAATGTTGTAGTGCCTTAGGTGTGCATCTAATAGTTTTTTGAAATTATCTAGACTCCCAGCAGAGACTACTGCTTGTGGAAGAGAATTCCACATCCTCACTGCTCTTACCGTAAAGAACGCTCTACGCTTTTTAAGATTAAACCGCCTTTCTTCCATTTTTAGTGAATGGCCATGTGTCTTTGCGTCCTCCCTTCCGCGGAATAGTTTTGTCCCTATTGTGGGGTCACCAGTACAGTATTTGTACATTGAAATCATATCCCCTCTCAAGCGTCTCTTCTCCAGAGAGAATAATTTCAGTGCTTGTAATCTTTCCTCATAACTTAGGTCCTCCAATCCCTTAATAAGCTTTATGGCCCTTCTCTGTACCCTTTCCAATACCAGGACATCTGTCACGTACCTGGTGGTAGAGTCTGGCTTATGCGGGGGCAACCTCTCTTGCGGCCCTGGTTCGAGAACCCCTGATAGTGGGAACAGGGAGCTCTGGAGCACAGGGGGGCACGAGGGCTGGACAATCTTCAGGTGGTAAGGAGAAGTCCAAGGTAGCTCGTGCAAGACAGGAGAATAGTGGTACGGTCCGAGTTGGCAACTGGCAGGCGGTGCGGTACAACGGGATCAGGCAAACGGATGGTCGGGTTCAGGCAGGGTCGGTAACGTGCTGGCAACAGAAGTACAGGAGGAGCAGGCAAGCGGGTGGTCGTAGACAAGCCGGGGTCAGATGCAGGCAGATATCAACAGGTCCGAGGGATAAGCCGGGGTCACAGGAACAGGAAGTCACACAGAAGTAGTCACCGGGGGGTCGCTGGTGTAGGAAACGCTGTAGAGCGGACAGCACTGGCCACCAGGCTCTGCAGATTGAAATAGAGCCGCCAGGCGCCGTTTCCGGCGCGTGCGCGCGCACGTGAGCGCGCGCGCACGCGGGTGCGCGCACGGGCGCGCGCGAACGCGCACGGGCGCGCGCGAACGCGCACAGGCGCGCGCACCACCGCGGAAAGGCTAGGGAACAGTCTTTTCCTGACAACATCCTTCCTGAGGACTGGTGCCCAGAACTGGACGGCATACTCCAGGTGCGGCCTCACCAGAGACTTGTATAGTGGGATAATTATTGATTTATCCCTGGTGTTGATCCCTTTCTTGATGCATGCCAACACTTTGTTAGCTTTGTTTGCAGCAGCTTGGCATTGCATGCCACTGCTGAGTCTGTTCTCCACCAGGACCCCTAGGTCTTTTTCCATTCTAGATTCCCCCAGAGGCTCTCCCCCTAGTGAATAGTTTGCTTTTTTGTTCTTGGTACCCAAATGGATTATCTTACATTTTTCTACGTTAAATCTCATCTGCCACTTGTCTGCCCACCCCATTAATTTATTCAGATCTTCTTGCAAGGTTTCCACATCCTGTGGAGAGTTTATTGCTCTGTTTAGCTTGGTATCATCCGCAAATATTGAGATTGAGCTCTTCACCCCATCCTCCAAGTCGTTTATGAATAAATTGAATAGGATTGGTCCCAGGACAGAACCTTGAGGAACTCCACTTTCTACACCAAAGCATTCTGAGTACTCACCATTTACCACCACCCTCTGGACTCACCCTTGTAGCCAATTTTCAATCCAGGTGCTCACCCTTTGATCCATGTTGAGAGACCTTAGTTTGTACAGTAAACGTTTATGGGGAACTGTATCAAATGCTTTCACAAAATCCAGATACACCACGTCTACAGGCCTTCCCTTATCTAGATGGCAGCTCACCTCCTCATAGAAGGTTAATAGATTGGTTTGGCAAGAACGATCCTTCATGAACCCATGCCGATTACTACTAATGATACCTTTCTCGTTACAATAATCTTGTATGTAATCCCTTATTATTCCCTCCAAGAGCTTGCCAATTATTGATGTTAAGCTAACTGGTCTGTAGTTCCCAGGGATATATCTTGGTCCTTTTTCATATATTGGTACTACATTGGCTTTCTTCCAATCAGCTGGTATCATACCAGTCAGAAAACTGCTCTTAAAGATTAGGTACAAGGGTCTGGAAATAACTTGGTTAAGTTCGTTAAGGACCCTAGGGTGTAAGCCATCTGGTCCCGGTGACTTAGTGTTCAGTTTTTCAAGTCTATTTATGATTTTATCCTCAGTCAGCCATGAGGGTACTTCCCGTGACGTGCCGTGAGGATCAGCATTGTAGTTCTAAATAATTGAGCCCCCTGTTTCCTTTGTGAATATTGAGGAGAAAAATGAGTTTAACACCTTTGCCATTTCTCCATCCTTTGTAACCAGATTACCTTCATCATTCTTTATGGAGCCAATATGATCTGACCCTCTTACTGTTTATATACTTAAAGAATTTCTTGGGATTCCTTTTACTCTCCTCTGCTATGTGTCTTTCATATTCTATCTTAGCTGCTCTGATTGCACCTTTGCATTCCTTATTGTGTGTTTTATAAATATGAAAATCTGATATGGTCCCCTCAGTCTTGTATTTTTTGAAGGCCTTCTCCTTTGCTTTTATGTGTGCCTTTATGTCAGCGTTAAGCCATCCTGGTCTTTGGTTAGCTCTTTTAAATGTATTCCCCATTGGGATACACTGGCTAATACCTTTGTTTAGTATGTTCTTGAAGCACTCCCATTTTTCCTCCACATTCATTTATCCTAGAATTTTATCCCAGCTAACATCTTCCAGCATGTTAGGGTGTCCACCAGAAATGAAATAAGGGAGGAAGGAGAGCCTTTATAGTGCAGTTAATTGGTTCAAAAATGAGTATTGCTCAATGAGTATTGCTCAAAAATGGTTCATCAAAAAGAAAAATTGGAAAATAATTTACATTTGTTGAAGCTGCAATGGGGGGATGGAAACACACAACCTTCCAAGTTCATGGGTGGAGAAAAACCTGCCTCCCCGCAGGATGAGGGTGGTCGGGTTGCTCTCAATGGCATAGGAGTCCCAAACTTGGGCCCTCTGCTGGTTTCTCAGGCAGATGTGTGAAATCAGTGAGTTCAAAAGAGGTCTAATAAAAGCCTGTCAGTGCTTCGATCACCAGAGGCCCCCATTGCCATATGTCTAAGACATAGGACAATGATGTATTCTTTATTTCTCCCAGCAAAGTCGCTTTCTTCATTTCTTCACTTCAGTTCTGATGAGCTTTATAGAAGGGAGGAACTGTCATAAATGAGGGAGGTTTGCTGTTCATACCTTTTGGCCTGTATGGTGTCAGTAGTCCCTTGACTGAGAGTTTTTGCCAGTTTTACTTTGGTTTCAATTTGTAATAGCCTTTGCTAATGTTAAATCATGTTCCAAGAGCAATCTTTCTTTCTTTAATTATGGACTGAGTTTGTTTTATCTACAAGATGGTATTTTATTATTTCATTTCTTACAATGTCAACCCTGCAGTTACCCAAAAGCTGCTATTAACTGTACTGTCCACATTGTCAGTATATTGTTTTGCATCAACTTTTACTTTAGGCTCAAAGAAGTTCTTTATCCCCTTGCTGACTCTGCACTGTAGTTTTTTCCTGCTACAGTGCGGGCTGTCTGCGCAAAATCACGTTTATATAAGTATATATATATATATATATATATATATATATATATATATATATATGCAATTCTGCATTTTCAGGTAGGGGGCGCATGTTCCCTGCTGTGCTGTGATTAGACACAGCTCAAACCGATCAATGGGTGCCAGCCAATGGATGACTGCCGGCACCCACTGGTCGGCAAGGAGGAAGACAGGACAGCGCTCTATTTATGTAAACAAAACAGCTCTGTCCTGTCAGTGGGGCTGTGGCGTTTTTTTCAGTCAGTGCCAGGGCAAGATTAGCCAGCTCCCAGTGCCCGGGGCAAAGATGCCAGACTGCACTCCCCCACCTCATTGATGATGTGCAAGCTTTGGGGATCCTACACCCAGCAGTCACTCGCTTGTCAAAATCACTGCCACTATCACTACTCATGTCAGCCTTGTAACAGAAGGAAGGCGCCCCCATCCCTACAGTAAACCATTGTGTTCAGGGCAACCGCCCCTCCCGCCCAACCCTTGTCCAGGCCCTGCTCACAGTACACACATAAACACTGGCTTGGCATGTATTTAACCATTTGATAGCCCTTGATGTTTAACCCCTTCCCTGCCAGTGTCATTAGTACATTGACAGTGCATATTTTTAGCACTGATCACTGTATAATTGTCACTGGTTCCCACAAAGTCTCAGATAGTGTCAGACTGATCGTCATACTATCACAGTCCCGCTATAAGTCGATGATCGCCGCCATTACTAGTATATACATTATCTCACAAATGTGAGTACATCCCTCACATTTTTGTAAATATTTTCTTATATCTTTTCATGTGACAACACTGAAGAAATGACACTTTGCTACAATGTAAAGTAGTGAGTGTACAGCTTGTATAACAGTGTAAATGTGTTGTCCCCTCAAAATAACTCAACACAACCATTAATGTTTAAACCGCTGGCAACAAAAGTGAGTACATCCCTAAGTGAAAATGTCCAAATTGGGCCCAATTAGTCATTTTCCCTCCCTAGTGTCATGTGACTCATTAGTGTTACAAGGTCTCAGGTGTGAATGGGGAGCAGGTGTCTTAAATTTGGTGCTATCACTCTCGCTCTCTCATACTGGTCACTGGAAGTTCAGCATGGCACCTCATGGCAAAGAACTCTCTGAGATCTGAAAAAACGTATTGTTGTTCTACAGGTTCCACTCAGAACAGGCCTCACCATGGTCGACCAAAGAAGTTGAGTGCACATGCTCAGCATCATATCCAGAGGTTGTCATTGGGAAATAGATGTATGAGTGCTGCCAGCATTGCTGCAGAATTTGAAGGGGTGGGGGGTCAGCCTGTCAGTGCTCAGACCATATGCCACACACTGCATCAAATTGGTCTGCATGGCTGTCGTCCCAGAAGGAAGCCTCTTCTAAAGATGATGCGCAAAAAAGCCTGTAAACAGTTTGCTGACGACAAGCAGACTAAGGACATGGATTACTGGAACCATGCTCTGTGGTCTAATGAGACCAAGATAAACTTATTTGGTTCAGATGGTGTCAAGCGTGTGTGGCAGCAACGAGGTGAGGAGTACAAAGACAAGTGTGTCTTGCCTACAGTCAAGTCATGGTCTG
>BLSH010372761.1:667623-698841 GCA_018402905.1 Glandirana rugosa | reverse complement strand
ATGTGAAATCTCTAATTTCTGCTATCTGTCCTCAGAGCAACAGCACAGACAGCAGTAGTAAAGTAATCTATCTCAGGATGCAGGATCAGGTCTTAAAATGGCTAAAATCTGTCCCTCACGCCGTCAGCTACCTTTCCCTATACTAACCCAAGGAGCATGTGACTGCAGCACTGTGACTCCAGCTTATAAAGAGGCTGGGTCACATGATGCACCGGCCAATCACAGCCATGCCATTAGTAGGCATGGCTGTGATGGCTTCTAAGGGCAAACCAGTGAAACGCTTGTTGATTGGCTGCCCTGCAGCTTCTCAACACGTGGAGTAAAATAGCAGAACCCCGGACCGAACCCGAACGATTTTTGAAATGTCCGGGTCCGGGTCCGTGCCACGGACACCCAAAAGTTCGGTACGGACCCGAACGTTACAGTCCGGGTTCGCTCAACACTAGTTAAGAACTGTTTGCCCTTTTTTGTATCTAAATAAACATCAGTTGCCTCCCAGTATATATCTACATATGGTAAGCGTACCAAAGCCTCATTAAATTTGTAGGCAAGAACCAATGCTAATAGAATGCAGAAACATATGTATAAACCAGTACATTAAATAGGGAATAAATGAAACCATCTGTTCAATGTTCCTTTTAAAAGTTGCCTTGGTCCTAAAAACTCATCCACATTCAACCAGAAGGACATTGCATATTCATTAAGAAACAGGAAAATTCTGCATGAATAGACAGCCTCAAAAGATTTACAATCAACTAAAAATAGGTTATGCTGCAGTGTTATGTTTGCAAAGTTCTCTATACTGACTGTGACAACCTTTCACCATTTATGTGCCATGCACAACTGCTTTCACTGCTGACACAACATGGCAATTAATTCATCACTACATTAAGCACCCACTGATGCCTGTTAAGGTAACCAGAGCAAATAGAACAAGTTGGGTGAATTAAAGGGCGCCTGAAAAGAAGCCAAGTAAAGAAGTTAGCCATTACTATATTTTTAAATTAAGGTTTTAGGGTGAATTTGAATTGCTATATCAAAGTAAATGTGAATTTTGGTCATACATAGTAAATTAGCAGGTTCACCAGATACCAGGTCCTCTTCAGTGTGGTTATCTACTGTACCTTCCCAACCAATCTACGACCACCCTGTCCACCTGCCAAAGGCCAAAACTTCTGGTTATGGGGGTGCTTGCGACCCTCTCGTCTTCTAAAGGCCAAGACTGTGGAATGAAGGTGAGGAAAATCCATAGCTGTGAAGCATCCTCAGAATAGAAGTAGAGGGAAAATCTTTGAATGGGGACACTTGTTCCAGTGACAACTGTTTAAGAGGGGAGAGATTTTCTGTTGGGTCTACAAGACAAGAGAGTGAAGGCGAATTTTCTCAACTGGACACATGGAAAAAAACTGACATCAGTTTCCCCCTTTTCTACTGTATGCAAATCTGTTTTTAAATATACTTAAAAGAGAAGTATGGAGTTGTTTTTTTTCTGAATCATACTTACCTAGGTGGATACGCAGCATCAGTCTGATGCTGCATCCATCCCCCGCTGGCTCTAACTCTGAGAACCGAGCGATCAAACACCGCAGATAGCTTGGTTCTCAAAGCTCCCCAAGCAGAGAGCTGGTGACTGTCAGTCACTGGCTCTCTGCTCTGCCCCCATGCTCACTGGAGCACTGGGCTGTGAAAGAGGCGGGAGAGGCCAGCTCAGCCTGGACCGGTTTCAGCCCTTGATCCACAGGTGAAATACAGCCAAATGAGCTTTGGCTGTACTTCTACTTTAAAGCAAATATATTATGGTAGCATTAGAAAGTTTGCACAAGAGATGCTTTCATAACTTGGTACAATATTTGGGGCTAACGATAGTCACTGTTAGCCCTACCACTTAAAGTCTAAGTATATTCCTTTTATCTGACAAGCATCAGCCAGTCAAGCCACCCCTACAGTGAACAATGATCATCATGGATGTACAGGCATGCTTGGCAAAACCATTTTCCAACAATGAGATGCATTGTAGTTTCTTTCCTGCTTAGTCATGGGGGTTGATTAACTAAAAGCAAATAGGTTGTTCACTTTGCAAGGGAAGTTGCAATTTGCAATGGAATTGGCCCCATGACTTAGTAAATGTGGTGAAGTTTCACTTTGCAAAGAATACCCACTCACGTGCAGAGCTTCACCTCATTCACTAAGCCCTAATGCAAATTCCCTTTCAAAGCAAAACAGTCTATTTGTCTTTAGTAAATCAATGATATCATATGGTCTTCCCAGCTGTGGTACAGAACCCATGGCGACCACTATAGTTTGGGAGCTTCTTCGGTTTTTTTATTACTCCTAGTGTTGCGGTTAAAAAGAAGAAAACCTGCTCTGCTGAACAAGACAAATATAATTCTGATCAGGGACTGATGCTTTCCATAGTAGAAGAATACTGCACAGTATAGCTATCTATACAGTAGTACTTTAGACCGTAGGAAGGCCCTACACTTGTCCATTCTGGATCCACTTGCAGATAAAATTGTTGTCAGGAACTGGTGTGACCAGAAATGTGTGATCTGCCAAGAGAATACCAGACACAATGTAAAGTGAATAAGTGATTTATTAAAGATATAAGTGAAATGGTGATCCAAACGCACATATAATATAAAAAGCAGTGTAAACAACCACAGCAACAGAAATTGTGAAAATTGCTAAACAGGTATTACCAAAACCAAGATGGCTTCCCTGTGCAGTCACTTCTGGTCAGGACTGGCCTTGGTGTAATGTCAGGAACTGGTGTGACCAGAAATGTGTGAACTGCACAGAGAATACCATACACAACATAAAGTGAATAAGTGATTTATTAAAGATATAAGTGAAATGGTGATCCAAACGCACATCTAATATAAAAAGCAGTGTAAACAACCACAGCAACAGAAATAGTGAAAACTGCTAAACAAGTATAGGGAAATGTCCAAACCGTAAATGTAGCCAGGCCAGGGTCATGCACAGGAGATCAATCAGAGGGGGCAGGGAACAGGATAAGGCAGGAACCAGGAACAGATGACGGGAAAGCTGGTAAGACAGGATCAGACTGCAGACCGGGGTCCAGGAGCAGATTTAGGGTTCAGGATACCAGATACAGGATTCAGGATTCCAGATACAGAGTCCATGGTTGGCAGATAGCGGATACAGGATTCCAGAAACAGCATACAGGATTGCAGATACAGGGTCCAGGATTCAGGATGCAGAGGCACATGGAGGACAAACACCAAGGCACTAAGCACATGGTGAACAGGGTTTAAATATCCTTCCTGTAACGAGCGCCAGGTGGTGACTCATGAGCCTCTGATTACTGGAAGACATCCGCTGGTGGACACTGGAACTGCAGCCCATGGATCCAGGAGCCACAGTGCCATCACCAGATGAGCCCTTTAATGACACCCGCTGGTGGACACTGGAACTGCAGCCCATGGATCCAGGAGCCACAGCGCCATCAGCTGGAGGGACTATTCCTAACAGTACCCCCCTTTAAGGAGCGGCCTCAGGACGCTCCAAACAGTCATAGGGGATCTAGTCCACAAAGAAAAGTCCTCTGCTTCATGAGTCCACTGAAGAAGTTCCTTGAAACCTGAAGAAGCCCTGCAAGATGCAGCAAGATGCCCCACTGCCAAGATCCATTGGATGGTAACGTGTCCCGCCACCTGGATCATGCAACTGGCTGAGTATCCCACTGCTGGGGTCAGATGACTGGCTGGGTGTCCTGCTGGCCGAATTCCCCGGGATGTAACACATTCACAGCTTTGAGTCCCTCAACACAGTAGATAACCCAACACCAGGGTCACATCTTCAAATTTAGCCCTGGGGTCAGGTGACAGTACTGGAATACAGGCACCGATGTGTCCTGTCATGGCTGAATGGCTTGCCTGGTCTCCAAGACTTGCACTGCGCATCAAGAACCCATTAGGCCTCTCCGAGGCACTGGTTACCCAACCAGGGTCCCCTAGTACACCCGGAGCTGTGGCAGTCGCTCCCAGATCATGGCAGGGCACAGATCGTACTCCGCCATTCCCTAGGAGTTTACCACGACCAGGGTCATGAAGGCAAATGCAGCCATTAGTCATCCATGTTATGTCTAGACCACCAGGCTCGGGTGCCATAGGAGCAACACACTGTCAGAGGGACTCTACCAACTGTCAGCTGAATCTTAGGCCAAGTAGACAACCCATATAAGTCACATGAAGGTTCAGAGCTTTCCAACCCATTAGCAGGTGAACACTCAGCCTTTACCCAACCAACCAACTGATCAGGCTGAGCAGCGGGCAGAAGCACATCAGACTGGACAGCGGGCACCAGATCGTCAGACTGGTCGGCGGATACCGGAACATCAGACTGGACAGCGGGCACTGGTACATCAGGTTGGACAGCGGATTCCAGCTCATCAGACTGGTCAATGGACACTGGATCATCAGACTGGACAGCGGGCACCGGGTCATCCAACAGGACAGCGGGCACAGGATCATCAGACTGGACGGCAGGCACTGGATCGGACTGGACAGTGGGCACCGGAACATCAGACTGGACAGCAGGCACCAGAACATCAGACTGGACAGCAGGCACCGGAACATCAGACTGGACAGTGGGTACCGGGTCATCAGACTACACAGCGGGCACCGGAACATTGGACTAGACAGCGGGCACTAGATCGTAAGACTGGACAGCAGGCACCAGAACATCAGACTGGACAGCAGGCACCAGAACATCAGACTGGACAGTGGGTACCGGGTCATCAGACTGGACAGCGGGCACCGGAACATCGGACTGGACAGCGGGCACTAGATCGTAAGACTGGACAGCGGGCACTGGATCATCAGACTGGACAGCGGGCACCGGAACATCAGACTGGACAGCAGGCACTGGATCATCAGACTGGACAGGGGCACTGGATCATCAGACTGGACAGCGGGCACTGGATCATCAGACTGGACGGCGGGCACTGGATCATCAGACTGGACAGCGGGCACCAGAACATCAGACTGGACAGCGGGTACCGGATCGCCAGACTGGACAGCGGGCACCGGAACATCAGACTGGACAGCGGGTACTGGGTCATCAGACTGGACAGCAGGCACTGGAACATCAGACTGGACAGTGGGCACCGGAACATCAGACTGGACAGCGGGCACTGGAACATCAGACTGGACAGAGGGCACCGGGTCATCAGGCACTGGATCAGTGGGCACCGGGTCATCAGGCACTGGATCAGCAGGCACCGGGTCATCACACTGGGTAGTAGGTATCGGGTCATCAGGCACTGGATCAGCGGGCACTGGTTTATCAGGCACTGGATCAGCGGGCACCGGGTCATCAGGCACTGGATCAGCAGGCACCGGTCATCACACTGGGTAGTAGGCATCGGGTCATCAGGCATTGGATCAGCGGGCACTGGAACAGCAGGCTGGGCATCAGGAACAGCCACAAAGAGGGCATCAGGAACAGCCACAAAGAGGGCATCAGGAACAATGAAGTCAAATTGAGTAGCCGGCAAAGAGTCCATAGGACCAGACTGGGTGAAGGACAGAGAACCAGTACAGTCAGGTGGAATAGCGACAGGCAGGTGGAAGCAGAGGGTCCAATTTTCATGGGTTGAACCAAGGTGGCAGGTGTGGAGGCAGACTGGAACAAATCGGCTGGTGTGGAGGCAAACTGGAACAGATCAGTTGTTGTTGAAGTAGACTGAATCAGATTGGCAGGTGTGTAGGTAGGATTGGACAGTGGTAGGATTGTGCGGGTTGGGAAAAACTTCTGTTTCTTTTTGGGTTTAGCCACTGCAGTTCTGTATGGGGATGCAGGGCTGCAAGTAGTGGGTGCAGCTGAGGGAGGAGAAGAGCAGGGGGATGGTAAAAAAGAGGGAGTGGTTGTTGAGGAGGATTTTTGTGGGGTTGTTGCAGACGTAGGGTTGTTGCAGAGGTAGGTGGGTTAAAGGCAGGGAAGGTGCAGCGGTTGGAAACAGGGTGCAGATATTTAGTTGGTAGCAGGGTATATTGGGCTGCAACTGTGGTTGCTATGGGCAATGGAGAGAAAGACATTTCAGCATTTCAGGTGTCTGGCCACAGGACTGGGTGGTTGCAGGCTGACAGGACAGAGGCCGAGTGCAATATTTTTGATCATGCTTGTAATAATGGTTGCACAAAATCTAATTTGCATATTGCCTGTCTGACCAGAGATTGCACAGAATCAATACACTCCCTTAGCACCTGTTGGGAACATGCTGAGTAGTGTTCAAAGAAAAAGGGTGAGTCATCTTCCAGTAACCAAACCAATGAAACCACCTGATTTAAACTGAAAGGTGGGGTGTAATCATCACCACCACCACTAGGGACACCAGACAAAGCCAATTCTGCACACACTTGAATCAAAGGCTGAACATCACTGAACAACATACTACCCTGATCAACTAGAACATGAGCCAGACGTATACATTCCAAAAGCTGATCCCTAGTCCACTCCTTCAATGTTTGGCGGCAATAATCAGGATCATCTGTCACCAGCAGAGAAAAATAAACAACCTCCTCTGGATGCACGTTGTTACCAAAACCAAGATGGCTTCCTTGTGCAGTCACTTCTGGTCAGGACTGGCCTTGGTGTAATGTCAGGAACTGGTGTGAACAGAAATGTGTGAACTGCACAGAGAATACCAGACACAACGTAAAGCGAATAAGTGATTTATTAAAGATATAAGTGAAATGGTGATCCAAACGCACATCTAATATAAAAAGCAGTGTAAACAACCACAGCAACAGAAGTAGTGAAAATTGCTAAATAGGTATAGGGAAATGTCCAAACCGTAAATGTAACCAGGCCGGGGTCATGCACAGGAGACCAATCAGAGGGGGCAGGGAGCAGGATAAGGCAGGAACCAGGAACAGATGATGGGAAAGCCGGTAAGACAGGATCAGACTGCAGACGGGTCCAGGAGCAGATTCAGGGTTCAGGATTCCAGATACAGGATTTCGGGATTCCAGATGCAGAGTTCAGGATGGCAGATACCGGATATAATCAAAATAACTCAACACACAGCCATTAATGTCTAAACCGCTGGCAACAAAAGTGAGTACACCCCTAAGTAAAAATGTCCAAATTGGGCCTAAGTAGCCATTTTCCTTCCCCAGTGTCATGTGACCCATTATTGTTACGAGGTCTCAGGTGTGAATGGGGAGCAGGTGTGTTAAATTTGGTGTTATCACTCTCACTGGTCACTGGAAGTTCAACATGGCACCTCATGGCAAAGAACTCTCTGAGGGTCTGAAACAAAGAATTGTTGCTCTACATAAAGATGGCCTAGGCTATAAGAAGATTGCCAAGACACTGAAACTGAGCTGCAGCACAGTGACCAAGACCATACAGTGGTTTAACATGACAGGTTCCTCTCAGAACAGGCCTCGCCATGGTCGACCAAAGAAGTTGAGTGCACGTGCTCAGCACCATATCCAGAGGTTGTATGGGGAAATAGACGTATGAGTGCTGCCAGCATTGCTGCAGAGGTTGAAGGGGTGGGGGGTCAGCCTGTCAGTGCTCAGGCCATACGCCGCACACTGCATCAAATTGGTCTGCATAGCTGTCGGTCCCAAAAGAAGCCTCTTCTAAAGATGATGCACAAGAAAGCCCGCAAACAGTTTGCTGAAGACAAGCAGACTAAGGGCATAGATTACTGGAACCATGTCCTGTGGTCTGATGAGACCAATATAAAATTATTTGGTTCAGATAGTGTCAAGTGTGTGTGGCGACAACCAGGTGAGTACAAAGACAAATGTGTCTTGCCTACAGTCAAGCATGGTGGTGGGAGTGTCATCATCTGGGGCTGCATGCGTGTGCATGAGTGCTGCCAGCACTGGGGAGCTACAGTTCATTGAGGGAACCATGTATGCCAACATGTACTGTGACATACTGAAGCAGAGCATGATCCCCTCCCTTCAGAGACTGGGCCATAGGGCAGTATTCCAACATGATAATGACCCCAAACACACCTCCAAGATGACCACTGCCTTGCTAAAGAAGCTGAGGGTAAAGGTGATGGACTGACAAAGCATGTCTCCAGACCTAAACCCTATTGATCATATGTGGGATATCTTCAAATAGAAGGTGGAGGAGTGCAAGGTCTCTAACATCCACCAGCTCCATGATGTCGTCATGGAGGAGTGGAAAAGGACTCCAGTGGCAACCTGTCAAGCTCTGGTGAACTCCATGACCAAGAGGGTTAAGGCAGTGCTGGAAAACAATGGTGGGCACACAAAATATTGACACTTTGGGCCCAATTTGGACATTTTCACTTAGGGGTGTACTCACTTTGTTGCCAGTGGTTTAGACATTAATGGCTGTGTGTTGAGTTATTTTGAAGGGACAAATTTACACTGTTATACAAGCTGTACACTCACTACTTTACATTGTAGCAAAGTGTCATTTCTGCAGTGTTGTCACATGAAAAGATATAATAAAATATTTACAAAAATGTGAGGGGGTGTACTCACTTTTGTGAGATACTGTATATAAAATAATATGCAAAGTGGTTGGAGGGAAGCTTCAGAATAGCAAAGATGTTTTTATTACAAATTATGTGAGCAGACTGCAGTTCCTCTTTAATGTGCTTCTTCTTGAGCCACTCCTTTGTTGCCTTGGCGATATATTTTGGGTCATTGTCATGCTGGAAGACCCATCCATGACCCATCTTCAGTGTTCTGACTGAAGCAAGAAGGTTTTCATCCAAGATTTTACAATACATGGCCCCGTCCATTGGTCCCTCAATGTGGCAAAGTCGGCCTGTACCTTTAGCAGAGAAACAGCCCCAAAGCATCATGTTTCTATCTCCGTGCTTGACTGTAGGGATGGTGTTCTTAGGGTCATAGTCAGCATTTTTCTTCCTCCAAAAACAGCGAGTCAAGTTAATGTCAAAGAGCTCAATTTTGGTCTCATCTGACCACAGCACTTTCTCCCAATCCTTCTCTGAATCATTTAGATGTTTTTTGGCATGACTGACATGTATGTGCCTTCTTTAGGAGGGTCATTGGCTGTGTTTGGAGGAAAAAAAATGCTGACTATGACCCTAAGAACAACCATCCCTACAGTCAAGCACGGAGGTGGAAACATTATGCTTTGGGGCTTTCTCTGCCAAAGGTACAGACCAACTTAGCAGCATTGAGGGGCCAATGGATGGGACAGTGTATTGTAAAATCTTGGATGAGAACCTTCTTCCCTCAGCCAGAACACTGAAGACGGGTCGTGGATGGATCTTTCAGCATGACAATGACCCAAAACATACTGCCAAGGCAACAAAAGAATGGCTTAAGAAGAAGCCCATTAAGGTCATGCAGTGGCCTAGCCTGTCTCAGGACCTTAAACCTATAGAAAATATATGGAGGGAGCTGAAACTTTGCATTGCCAAGCGACAGTCAAGGAACCTTAAAGATTTAGTTTAGATCTGTAAAAAAAGAAATGGACCAAATCCCTCCTGAGATGTGTGCAAACCTGGTCACTAACTACAAGAAACATCTGACCTCTGTGCTTGCCAACAAGGGTTTCTCCACCAAGTACTAAGTCATGTTTTGCTTGGGGATCAAATATTACTGAATCGCAACTTAATTTATGGCATTTGTTTTATGTGCTTTTTTTCTGTATTTTTGGTTGTCATTCTGTCTCTTACAAAATCTGCAGGGGGTCAAATAATTATTTTCCCCACTGTATATATGAGGTATGTCTAAAAAGTTTGGTGAATGGTCCAATATCTGAATGGCAACATGGGCCAGGGTGTGCACATGCACATGGCTATCCAGAGACACGTTGAGAAGTGCCACCTAATGTGGAGTACGCATGACCATCAGGGTAAACCCGTTGTGGGAAGTCGAACGTAGTCAATGTGAGAGGTAGGGTCACAATGCAATGGAGCAACGTGTAAAGATCTGCTACAAATTGGGGAAACCGGAGACGCATGAAATATTGGTGCAAGTGTAAGGGGTGGAAGGCATGAACAGAAAATATATTTACAACTGGTTCAAGCGCTTTCATGAGTGGAAGGAAATGACTGAGGATTGGCCATTTTCGGGGTCGGCCGACGACACGCAGCCCCCAGACATGATTGAGCAAGTGCAACAAATACTGGCAAGAGACAGAGCTCTGAAGAAGAGGGGACACCCTCGAAATGCGTCATCTGTTTTTTGGACTAAATATCCCATGCCTATAGCTGAACAGTAGCTCTTGCTGGATGGGGCTCTGTGGTCAATAATTTACACTACTCTGCCTGATTTATCACTCGTTTGTGAGTATGTTTTTATACCTTTTATTCCATTAAAATATTGCAAAGGTAATATGCAAGGCTGGAGGCAGTAGACAATAGATCATGCCACAAATCACAAAATGACAATAGATGTATAAATACTGAAAATAAATAGCGGACGGCAGTTGCAATATTGGAAATGTCCTATTCAGTTACAGTCCAGAAAATGTGTGCATATATCCACATAGTAGTCCAGTGCGATTCAGAGTGAAGTGACTTGTGCTCTGTTTAAAGGTGATTAAGAGTGACTATCCAAAATGGAGTATATGAATATGCTTACCAGAAACTGGTAAGACACCAGCATGTGTATTCACAAACACTGTGCTGTCCTGGAGTGGAGGTGGGTAGTGAAAAGACCCTTCAGGTGGTTGGGAACCGTCAGCATCAAGATGCTCAAGGGGGGGGATCAAAACTCCCTTTGTTGATGGAAGAGGTCACTCGGACACCAGATTTATAATAGAGGAAGAAAGAGTGCTCCATAGCATATATTCAGTTAAGAAAAATATTTATTCGAAATGTGGTTAAAAACATTTACATTTAAAATGATAAAACCAAGCTCAGTTGTGAAAGTCCAAAAGCAGTGAAATCGGGGGGACAGGACCCAAAAATGATCCAAATATCCAGCCCCTCCCACCAGTCAAAAGGCAGGGGTCACTGTTCCAGATTCCAAAATGGCGCCGCCGGGAGCTAGTCACTAATCATTTTGGAGTGAAGTCATAATATTATATAATTAGGTGTAGTGAAAAGAGTATTTTAACATCTATTGTCATTTTCTGATTTGTGGCATGCTCTATTGTCTACTGCCTCCAGGCATTGGTCCATTGTATACACAAATCATACCTGAAGTTTTTTAACATGTATTACCCACTTATTTGTATTATCAGTATTTATATGTTTTGAATTACCCTATAGCGCCGCACCCCTTTTTATACATTGTTCACCCTCCAACTTGGTTTGTTGTTGTGCCGGCTGCTTCAACATAGGTAGCGCAATATCCTTATTTCCATCCAATATGCAAGGCTGGTGTGCCGCCTATTTCTTCTACCATTTTCTCTTGAGCTCTGAAGAAGAGGGGACACCCTCGAAATGCGTCATCTGTTTTTTGGACTAAATATCCCATGCCTATAGGTGAACAGTAGCTCTTGCTGGATGGGAGTCTGTGGTAGATTTACACTACTATGCCTGTACGTTTTTATACCTTTTATTCCATTAAAATATTGCAAAGTAATGCTCAAGGCTGGTGTGCCGCCTATTTCTTCCCTATTTAGAATTGTCTTTGGGTTTCCCAGATCCATTGAGAGTGACGGCACAGCTGACATGTTGGCGTGATTGGAGGAAACCTACATTCTCAGTCAATCGCACAGCAATCTCTTGAGCTCAGGAGCATTTGTCTTTTTCTTGTACCTTATAAAGTGGGCGGTGAGTGTAGACTACAATGTCTATCTGCAGCCTCCATTTGTCCAATGAGAGAAACACATCTCTATTCCTCAACCCTCAGTAATCTCCCGAGAATGTTTTTACATTTTCCCAACACAACTATTTCAAAAAGCAATATTGGAAAAGATCTTTCCACATAAGTTTTAATGTAATTACACCCTAAAGCCTTTGTGATCCTGTTGTGTTGTCATTCCAATCTTCCGAGAGAGAGCGAACACTAATCAGGATTGCAAGTCAATGAAAGAAAATCTGTAAACACTCATGAAATAATCATAGTAATGAAACATCTTGCCAGCAAATGACATGCTGAGATAAACCATTACATAGGAAATTAGTGCACTTCACCAAAAGACGCTTCATTGTTCCGTCTCTCTGTTGCATAAACAGGGGCTGAATGCTTCACCACTGGAATAATTATGGAAGTGAATGAATACAATTACAGCCTTACTGGTTTTAAAGAAGATTTATAGGTGGATTTACAGTATGTAAAAGGATTAATGTTTTAAGTTTGTTTTGTTCAGATATACCGAAATGTATTAAATTATAGCTCAGCAGGATGGGCTCAAACATACCTATCATGCAGCAATGACAACGCTAGCATTAAAGTGTGAGGCTTCTTTGTTAAAAACTGGTATTACCTATAATTGCAATACAAGCCACTTTGTAATTTGATGTCGCTAAAATTACATATTCCTTTTATTCCACAGCCATAGCTGATTTGTTAGAGCCGCCGAAGCAAAATTACATTTCTTTTTTCTAAATGCATTAAGACAAGACTATGGTCCGTAGTCAGGATCTCACAACATCCTCATTCCCCTGCTCATGTAATTGGTTTACCTTCTCTTTTATGGTATTGCGCACAGGAGGTCATAGACACCAAAAAGAACCCCTGTGCTAGAATACTTTTTGGGCCCCTCATTCAACTTCTTCCTCAAATACAAACACTTCACAATCAGTGCTGGTACAAGCAGGGGCGTAACGATAGGGGTTGCATCTGCAACCTGGCCCCATGCTCCAGGGGGCCCGTGTGCCTCCCTTGTACACCTGGATAGCAGGGATGGTGGGGGCATCATTTAGAGGACCCAATCTCCTCCATTTTTCTCCTAATGGAGGAAATTGTTTCCTCTATATGCTGCCCCCGCCGCCCCTCCTATCCAGTTTAGTTGTCTTCTGCTGTCCCCAGGGTCCCTGTGTGCTTCCCTGGTCCTCCCCCACAGAGCTGCTGTCTTCCCCCCTCCTCTCTCCTGCCAGCTGCTGTAGAAGATGTGTCATGATGGAGAGATGGAAACGGGTTGATAAATTTGTCATTTACCGGCTCCTTCCTTTTCTGAATGGACAGAGTCAGTGATTGGTACCAATTGGTTCATTCATAACTGAAGCATAGTAAGCTGTTTTTACTATACTTCCATTTCTGAATGAATGGGAGGATCCGGACACAACTATTCCTGTCCATTCATTCTGTGCAGCTGAGGTTACACAGATGGAGATTGAGGGCTGAAGTTTGTTTAGACCCCAATATCTCATCAAAGCCCCCCAACAGAGCTCCTAAAATAAAATGAAAAAAAATAAAATGATAAAAGAAATTAAATGAAATGGTAAAAAAATAATAAAATATAAATTAAAAACTACTGACACCAGTGAGGGAACTATCAGGGTTGCAATTGTGACCGGACCCTGGCATTTCACCACCATGGGGAGGTCCGGAGATGGCAGAAAGGGGGCCTGCTGCAGAACTTGTGAAAGGGTGCCGCTGCAGGACCATAATAAAGGGACCTGTGATAGAAGTAAAGGGCCCCAGGATTAGCGGGAAGAGGGAAGGGCCCTGGCCAGGAGTCAGGGGGGCTTCATAATTTCTTGCACCGAGGTCCTGAAGGTTCTAGTTACGCCTCTGGGTACAAGGTCATCTAGAGCCCAGGGTGAACATGCCAAACTGTACCCCCCCCCCAAAGATGTATGAGCGTTATGTGTCAGCATAAATTCCCCCGCAAAAAAAAAAATGAGCACTAATCTGAACGTTTACCCCTAAGCATAAATTCTCACTCCTACCAGTACATATCTGCCCCCCTGCAGAAATCCCCTCTCCCAGCACAAGTCTTTGCCCCCCTTCCCCTTATCTCCCCAGCACAAACACCCCCCCCCCCAAAAAAAAAATCAGCCCCTATGCTGAAAGCAACCCTCCTAGCACAAATCATCTACCCCTAACATTTCCCCTCCAAGTACACATCAACCCCCCAACTCCAAATCCCCCCTCCCAGCACAAATTTCCCGAATCCCCCCTCCTAGTACAAAGCTTCTTCCTACATCCCCCTCCCAACACAAATCCCTAGGTCACCACTCTTAGCACCCCCCTCCCTCAAAGTTTTCCACCTAGAACAATACTTACCCCCTGCCCCCCAAATTCCCCCTCCCAACACAAATCCCCTCCCCCCAATCTCATTATAGCGCTCCCACACCTCACATGATACCACAATGCTCAAGGTAGCCTCCCCTTCTGCTCACCCCTTGTGCCGGCCCTGCTTACAATAGATAGATAGATACATAGATACAGATGATATCCTGAACTTGTCAACTGAGGTCAGACATCATACATCATCCTCACTTCCAATCCAAACTGCATCAAGAGAAAATGGTAGAAGCATTTCAGTGTTGGTCACACCAGAATTAAAGGAGATGTTCACTGCCAGCAAAACCTCAATATTACAAAACAGAAGCACTAGATAGAATGCCTCCCCCTTCACACCTGCCCTAGAAGGGAGTAGTTTAATAAAAATGGATATTAAAGCCCCAAACCACCACTGCTAACAGGTCCAAATACAACTTTATTCCAATTAATGATAGGGGGACAATCCAAAAAGTGACCAATGTGTTTTTTTGGGGTCCAAGAGCACCCCTTCATCAGGGCTTGATTGAAAACAATGTGAATAGACTAGGAGTGAGCTGGAACTTCGATGTTATTTTTTTCAGTGTGATTGCAAGCACAGGACCCATCAGCAGCTGGTTTTAAATCCATTTTCCCTCCCTAGCCTCCTTAACTATGCCGTACTGTTAGAGCTATAACATCCCATTCACATCTATGGAACATTACTGCACAGGCTATGACGCACTCAATTTTTTTTCAAATAAAGTCTTTAATTAAAGAAGATGTCTGTACAAAATAGAGCAAAAGTGCACAATAAGGTATGACACTATCCAACAAATACTTTCCTTACAGTAAGGTAGCCAATGTTGAATACATCTATCACATGGCAGCTATCTAGGAGCCAAGCTTAGGTGAACATTCTTGAGTCTCCTCTCTTGGTAGAAGACTACTGTTGGATAATATGGTTACTACCATTCAACTTTATATATACCCTATGTAAAGTATTGTAATACTTGCAATGGGAATTGACTTGTGTAGCTGCAGTCTCCATGGTACCACTTTTTTTTTTAATACATTTGGGATGAGTGGGGTTTAGGGTAACACTATCAAAGATATATGGAAGGGGGGGGGTATAATAGGAAACAAGAGAGAAAGGAAAAAAAGATGGGGTGGGAATAGGTTGAAGAGGGAAAGAAGAGGAACGAGAGAGAAATAGGGGGAAAAGGAAGGGGCCATCTGTTGCCCTGTCTGCACCCCACTGTAGTTTCTGGATTCCCAGATAGCAAATGTGGCAGTGATCTCATCTCAATGAAGGATATAAAAAACCCTAGAGAAGTTTCCAAGCTCAACTTACCGACCAGCCTGTGACCAACCGAACTGACCTATCCAACAGTATGCGTTAAAAACAGGGGTTTAGTTGCACACATTTGCAAATACATGCATAAGCCACAGAGCCCCGGCAAGGCACCCCATTTTCTGTGGACCTAAACTCTAATTTCAGTGAGTCTCCAACAATGGAAGCACATGCATTTAAATGGACAGGTGTAGGGCGGATAAACCCGGAGGGGGCCCACCCCTTCTTAAAGGCGCAGGGGCACACTGAACACCCAGCACATTGCACTATAGTAGCAAAGGTATCATTGTGTTGCCTGGCTAATATAATTCATAGTACAAACAAGTGGTTACTTCCCCCACCTATAACTGGTCACTGCAGCAAGGAGCATTGGAAAGGCAATGCATGTAAAAAAAAAAAACACAAAGAAATCTCCAAGCTCAACTTCCCGACCAGATTGCGACCAACCGAAATGACCCGTCCAACAGTATGTGTTAAAAACAGGGGTTTAGTCTGTACACATTTGCAAATACATGCTTAAGCCAGAGAGCCCCGGGAAAAGCACAGATCCACAGAAAATGGGGTGCCCATGTAAACAAAAAGGGAGGTCGCAACGATTGGAGAAGGTAAGTAAGCACCAGATTAGGGAGGGGACGGGTGGAGTTGTCAGCTTGGGAGCTTTTTGCTTAAAATTAAATTTGTCCTTTAAGGTTATGAGTCATAGCACATGGAAGTGGCCTTTTAATTATACTTGTTTTCTCAACATGCCATAACTGTAGTTCCAAGTTCTACATTCTAATAAATCAAATCTCTGAAAAATAATCCTGATTTGTCATATTTATGGTGATGAGTGATGGATATTAAAAAGGTTTATCATTTGGCGAAATATTGGCACACAAAATACATACATAAAATACATAAAATATCCAAAGGGATGCTTGGAATGTGGTATTAAATATGACCCCTGGACCTGATCATGTGTTTATAAAAGCAATACCTATCACTCCATTGCATACATCTGGTATCTTCAGAATAATCTTGCTTTTTTAAGTATTGTTTTAGAAATTAATTTTCACTTTTAATAGTACACTGAGATGTACAACAATAAAAAATATAATGCTGCATGTAACAACATATTAACAATAAAAGGTTGAATGAATATGGAATACTGTGCTTTCCATCATTCCCCCTGCTATTCCTGGTAGATTTAACATTTTGTAATACCAGTTGCATGTTATAAATGATGGTATAATAAATCCAACCATTTTGCATTTAAGTCTTCAGTCATAAAGAATTTACTATAAATAAATAAAAAAAAAAAATCGAATTAAATTTCCTTGCCAATGTTGCAAATGTATAAAATTTGTATACAGGATTTTTTCAGTCCTTATCCCCACGTTCTCACAGTTGGGTCACTGCCTCTCTACAGTTAGCTTGCTGCAAGTATTATACTGTCCTATTACTGATGAAGAATACTTAATGGAATGCCAGGGTTGCAGCCCTCCTTGTTAGAACATTTGGTCTGACCATGTAATCGTAATAAAGAAAGAAACTCCTACTCAATTTGGAAAATTTCCCAAGTGAACGGATCATAACCTACATAACATTGGCAGCTAATGTTACACATTAAAGATGCAGTAAATTTATACAACTGGCTCAATTCACAGAACCTTAAATCCAACTTAGGCACTCTAAGGTTATGAAAGGTAAAGAATCTGGCGCTCTAAGGTTAGTCATGTGATCATCATTTACAAACCTCATTGGACTCAGCTGAAAGTAACACTCACTTTTTTGAAAATAAGAATCCTTGCCTAGTTTTGTGAATTGAGTCTTCTGCATTAAAAAGGGTGAAAAGTAAGATTTTAAGAGATATGGAAAACAACTGAAACAGGCCAAAAAAAGTGTCTGCAGAGGAGTGAAGCATGAGTAGTGACTACCAATAAACACCGTTCTGAGTTTGTGAATAAAAATGGAGTGTCCCACACTACAGTCTGTTCATAACATGTGATGCCACCATAGATGTTTGCCCACAGAACTCTGTATACATTTAGCATCATTTTTATTGACTAGGATTTGCCCACTCAGGGCACAGCAACAGGTTTGTTTCAATCTTGTACCTTTTATTTGCTTCTCCACCGATCTGTTCAGATTTGGGAGCCACAGACAATACCCAGTATGCGGGAGTATTGAGGAGCAGGTGTCTAGTCTCGACACCGAGTTATCATGCAATTTAAGCAGCCATTTTGAGACGCAATAGTGCACAAATTAGGGAAATGTAGGTACGGACAGAAACCCATCTAGTTAGGCTTTGCACAATCTCAAAGTAGCAAATACTTCCAGCGCTATGAGGACCTCCATAATGGAAAACAGGAAGGGCAATTATTCATGATAGTTTCAGATACTAGGCAGATGTGGCCCTCCTAATCCAATAGAAACTACAAAAGCAAAGGAACAAGAAGGTGCACACACCTAGTGCATTACTGAAAAGACATTTAATCGATATAAAAGCAAAAAATAAATACTCACAAAAATTGCAACTGAACAAACAATGTCATGCAGTGCAGACAACAAATGTCGTGAACATTAAAGGGGAGTAGATCTGATGGGTTTCGGGGGCGCACCCCTTTCCTCCGAGCTATGCTGTTTTTTCAGTAATGCACTAGGCGCATGCGCCTTCTTGTTCCTTTGCTTTTGAGGCTTTGTACAATGTTTCAACCCTTCATTTGTGAGTTGAAGACCTGGGGCCTCAGGGAAGCCAAGGTGTTGGAATTCCTAAAGGGAATTGCCAGAACAGTCATCCAGTAATAAAGATGTTACTGCTACAAAGAGAACCATTATTTTCAGGAGCTTAAAGCGGACTTCCACCCAAAAGTGGAACTTCCGCTTTAAGAGATGGTGACCCTCTGACATGCCACATTTGGCATGTCATTTTTTTGGGGGGGAGAGCAGGTACCCAGTTTTCATCGGTACCTTGCTCCCACTTCCTCTCCTGGCATCACAGTGCCAGAAGGAAGTTCACCTCTCCCCCCTCCCTCCCTGCAATCTTCTGGGACACGTCACAGGTCCCAGAAGATTGCCCGGCCATTCACAACGCGCAGTGCGGCTTGCCCACACTTACTATGCTGGTGCCGCAAAGGGTAGGGAGAGAGGAGCGAGGCTTCGGGCGGCCACATCGCTGGAGCATGGGACAGGTGAGCAGCCATTTATTAAAAGTCAGCAGCTGCACTTTTTGTAGCTGCTGACATTTAAAAGGGTAGAACTCCGCTTTAAAGTACAAATAAACCTTTGTTTCAATGGTCCTATGCCCGCAGGGTCCCTCACTGGCACCCGCAACTTCTGGGTGCCAGTCTTTGGCCATCTTGATTGTCTGGTGTGGGGTGACATCACTACCACACATGTATAGGAGTGCAGTCTTCCCGGCACACAGGCACCATGCTGGAATGTAAACTGAGCAGCGCATGCGCACTCCTGGCACTGTAACAGAACTGTCACAAGCAGCTTCCAGTCTCTCATTATGATCATAAGCTGACGGAACTGGCCCGCAATCTTGTGACCACTGTGGCAGCCAATCAAAGTGATCACGTGATTGGGAAGTCCGCTCTGCCTCCAGGCATTATGACCCACTTAAAATGCTGCCGGGACGGGGTGGGAAGCAGTTAAAATAAACAGTTGTGCTGACATCCTCCTTTGATACCCCTGCTACTAAGTAATTACCCATAGACACTGCTGACCTGCCTCTAAAAAGGCTAGTTGGCTGGCTGTCATTATGCAGCTTGAATGCTTTTTGAGTCACTGACCCGGAAGAAGTGTAAGACCAGGGGTGTAACGATAGGAGTTGCAGGGGTTGCGATTGCAACCGGGTCCCATTCTCCAGGGGGCCCGTGTGCCTCCCTTGTACACCTGGATAGAAGGGATGGTGGGGGCGGCATTTAGAGGAACCGATCTCCTCCATTTTCCTCCTAATGGAGGAGCCCTGTTCCTCTATATGCTGCCCCTGCCGCCCCTCCTTTCCAGTTTACTTGTCTTCTGCTGTTCCAGGATCCCTGTGTGCTTCCCTGCCCCCCCCCACAGAGCTGCTGTCTTCCCCCCTCCTGCCAGCTGCTGTAGAAGATGAGTCATGATGGAGAGATGGGAACGGGTCGGTAAATTTGTCATTTACCGGCTCCTTCCTTTTCTGAATGGACAGAGTCAGTGATTGGTACCAATTGGTTCATTCATAACTGCAGCTTAGTAAACTGTTTTTACTATACTTCCGTTTCTGAATGAATGGGAGGCTTGGTGTACAACTAATCCTGTCCATTCATGAGGTTTGTTTAGAGCCCTGATATCTCATCAAAGCCCCCAACAGAGCTCATAAAAAAAATGTAAAATATAATAAAAATAAAATTGTGAAAGAAATAAAATGAAATGGTAAAAAAATAATAAAATTAAAATAAAAATTAAAAACTACTTTTCTAGGCCAGTGGCATTGAAGCCACAGGATCAGAATGACTGCTAAGATTTTCGGAAAAAGGTCAACAATGGCAGCCTACATTTTGCTCACAAGCTTCCTTTAAAAATAAAACAACCCAAAGGTTTTCCAACAAGATAAAAATGCTTCTGGCCATTGTCACCCTTGGCTTCGGTAATCGCCATTGTTGGGCAATACATTTATAGAAGCAAAATGTGTGGGCCATAGAACAGAAATAACATCACTGAACTAATCAGATAAACTAATGAACGCATTCCACAAATCAAATGAATACAGATGCGGAGAAATGACTTCGGGACTGATGTCGTTATCTTGTAATTGTCTTCTTGACTGATTTTATGTACTGTACACATATGGAAACATTCTCTTATACAAGGAAACGGCTTATTCATCTGTTTAATCAGATGTCATTTCACTGTCAATTTGAAGTAGATTTTTCTCCATAAAATAGGTGTTGCACAAACATTCTAAGAATAGGAGGAATTACCAAAAGCATATGGCACTATGCACAATTAGGTTTACATTACACTTTAAGCTGCAAAGGCAGCCGGAAGGGGGTGTATATATCTGCCATAGATGCGATGCTTTGCTTCATGGTGCAGCAAATATGAACTCCCTGCCTACTGTTTGGCTTGCGGTTGCAGCACGGCCACATTCAGTTGAATAGGTCACGTTCAGTGGCGGCATATGCGGCATATTCAAGTAAAAGAAAAGAGAGTCCACTGCTGTGTGCGTTTCAGGTGGGTACCTTTCTTCAGGGGTATATAATGAAGGAGAAAGTTGCCTATTTCTACAAGAGAAATATAACAGAACATTGCAAAGACAAAATTTACAGAGTATGCAGACATGGGACAAAGATGGATACTGTGATTACCTACCACCTTAGGATGTATAATGATGCATGAAACATGTGCTGCTATTGCAGAGGATGAATTGGAGAGTGGCCCAATGGATCGGGAGGGGGAAGACTGCTGGCAACAGGATCCCCACACACATGGGCACCCCACAGAGATCCCTAACACAGGAGGCTGTCGACTGCAGGTCCAATGGATGATGGACACTGCAGAAGAAACAATACAATACCTTGGGTAAAAAGAATGAGTGCCACAGCAGGTTCCCATTAGGGGTGTCCGGGTCCTTCAAACATATAAGATAGTAGAAGGTGAGGGTATGGTTAAGTAGGAAGCCTGGAATATGGTTAAGCTACACGTTAACATAATTTGACAATGTTCAACCCTTTAGTAATGTTTGCAACTTGAATGTACTCTTTATTCTCTTGGCAATTGTATAATGCTATGTATCTTTATACTAATTTTTTCAATAAAAACTATTTGAAGTAAAAAGAATGAGTGCCAAAATTAGTATCCAACCAAGCAAGGCAGAGTCTAATGGGAGAGGAAAAAGGGAGCCATAAAAATAGAGGGCATTCCCAAAACTTTATTTAAAGACCTAGATCACTGCACAAATGAATGTTCCTATTTCCCCAGAAGGAGAAGTCCAAATCAGTCCTCTCCCCTAGTTCCCATCTATATAAAAAGTAAATCACAGGGTTGACACACTAGTGACACCATTCAAATCAATGGAGATTATCCATGGAATCAAAAATTGAGCTTACCAAAGTGTAGAGTGTTCAATATGTGGCCTCTTGCTCTGCACTTACACCTACTGCTGCCTGATATTTATATACACCTCAATGTAAATGTGAAACAACCATGTCTTCTTTAATCAATGCTTCATTTCTATGGTTTTAAGAATTTTTCTAATAAACTGTTTATACATTAGTGTAATTTTTGCCTTTAAAGTCCCAACTTGTATGGGGGGGCCATACCTATTTATTCAAGTAAAAGGGGACGCGCCGCAAATGCTAATCTTGTGGTTGCGGCATGGTATCCCCATTCAAACAGCCAGTTTGGCTGTCAAAGAAAAAACACTGACATTTCGGAAGTGCCAGCATTACCTCCTGATTGCCCGTCAGCCACTCCTACACTGCTCTGTGAAAAGCAATCCACCGTGGATCATTATTCAGAAAGGGGCGCAGATGTAAATGGTCCCTTAAAGTAGAATTTCACCTAATTTCTTTTTTATTTAGGATAAAGTGAGACTTCATGTGAAGTTTTACCATCTGTGTCTGCAGTTGAGAGATTGTCCCTTCCATTCTTGATGTCTGCCCACATCAGAACAAGAAGGGAGGGTAAATCTCCCTTATGTGGACACAGAAAGCAATAAAAACCTGACAGGGGTTATACTTTTTCACACGCTGGGAATTATAGGAATAGGAATTATAATATAATGTATGAGATTTGTTGAAATATTTGGATATATTCCTTGCACTTTCCTTGCACATGCACAGCAATTGGGGGGGGGGGGTATCACAAAGCTTGTGCTTGCACCACTCTTCTAAACATAAAAAATGGACCAGAGGCTGCCCCTAATTAATGTACAGGGCACAAGTTCCTTTGTTAAAGTGATTCCTGTTTAAAAAATAAATAAAAATAACAAACATATCATACTTGCCTCTGACTTTGCATAGAGTGGCCCCGATCCTCCTCTTCTGGGGTCCCCCGGCAGCAATCTTGGCTCCTCCTCTGCATTCAGTTATCTGCCAGGGAAGCGCTTTCCCTGGTGGTCACCATGCGGGCAAGCTCCCGAGTCCTGCTGTTGCGTGTATTCACACATACAGCGGGACTCGGGCCCCGGTTCCTGTGCCACTGGGCTTGATTGACAGCAGCGGGAGCCAATGGCTCCCCTGCTATCAATCCATCCAAATGAGGGCCAGAGCCGGCAGCTAGAGGGACAAGGCTCGTCCCCGGCACGGGATCGGTTTGGGCTCAGGTAAGTAAAGGGGGGCTCTGGGGGGGCTGCTGCACTATTAAGTTTTTTCACCTTAATGTATAGAATGCAGTAAGGTGAAAAACCAGGAGACTTTACAACCCCTTTAATTATGAGCACAGTTCTCTGTTCTGTCATGTCTGGAGATGTGTGTAGGCGGGTGCTTAATAAGAGTTTATTATGTTATGTTTTTTATTTATTTTTGTCCATTATGTTTTCACTGTACTAACTGTTGCACTGTTTAGTTATATTGCCCTACTGAGCTGGTACCTTCTGGACATCAAGGATTAACTATGCTGGTCAGGTTTCCCGTGCTTTTTGGTGGACCACCCTCTGCTGGGGGCAACTAGATAAAAGGAGGGAACTGCCTCCAGATCAGGTCGCACCATGTGTTGGAAGAGAACAGGAGGTTGATATATCATGTAAGTCTTATGGGCCTTGTGTGTTCACCCCTTGATGGGAGCCCAGTCGGTGTTCCTTCCAGGACAAGGACTTATGGACTTGAGCAAGAACTTTAAAGACCATTGCATGGCATGACTACCTCAATTGGCAGGGGTCACTAGGAGTAAATGAGAAAAGCCCATTGTAATATGGAAGGAATGCCTGTTTCACCAGTGAACTGTAATATAACTTGATACTTGAATAACTTCAGTAAAAATACTTATTTGTTACCCTAAGTTCTGCCTGGTCTGAATTTACTTGAGGACACACATAAAGGGGTGCAAGCAAGGCATGATGGTCACACCAAGGGACAAGATAATACAAGAAGAAATGCAGTAGCAGTACCTGATTAACAGTCAAGCTCAAAGTTACATTCCTATTGGAAGGGAGTGGTAGACACTCTTAACAGGATATTTTAGATCTCCATCCCTCTAGATCCTAAACCCTGCTTGCTTAATCTTCTGGAGGAATTTGAATGGGAAGGGTGCACTAGAGAAGCAATTGTCAGAGCCCTATTTTTAGCTCTTAAGTTGATAATGACACATTGGAAGTCAGAGAGTCCTCCCATGGTCACGGAGTGGATCAATGCTGTTGGTAACACGCTCTAGATGGAGAAGGTTATCTATCAGCATAGGGGATGCTCGCGAAAATATGAAAAACTCTGGGGCCCATGGCTGGATGTACCTGGGCTTGACCCGGTGGATCTGGTGATGGACAGGTTGCTCGCATGAATGCCTGAGGATGACGACTTACAAAAGTATTTGGTTGCATTGATTTGGTATGGGGTTATAATAAATAGTAAGGTTTTTGGATTGTATGAACCATTTGTATGGGATGATACCCTTCTGAAACCTATTATGGGGATGGAGCTATTACTTTTGCTGTGTGTTTATGTTTACCATGCAGAATAGTTGGCTGGTTATAATCTCATGGGCTGTATGTATTTACTTTAATAAAACTTTTTTCTTTGGATAAAAAAAAAACAGTCAAGCTAACCAGAGATGGCTATATTGCCATTGCTAATGACTAGAGTACTAGTGTCTATGTGCATACAGCAGCCAGCCGGTTGGGAAGCTAAGGTAACTTAGCATAGGTGAGAGAATTCCCCAGTAATGAAGGAACTTGTGTGCTTAGGGTTCCTTCCCTAGTGATCGATACCCCAGTCTTGGGCCCAGCTTGTGGTATGGGGTGTCCTAGGGACGCAGCCTGTATGTTCTGGAAGAAGGAGAGAGGCCTCAGGTAAGCACCGGTTATGAGTCGATCTTCCTGGGAAACTACTGAGAAGTGTTGCTCATTATGGAGAGGATCTCCTTAACGTCATACTCGTGTTTCGGCAACGCCCACTCCTCCCCCAGTCCCTACCTGGGGACCACCCAGAGAAGCCGTGTGCCAAGTTATTGTCTTTGAAGTTATTCAGTAAATCATCGAAGCACCAATTTGTGTATACATTCTTTTTTTTTTTTTTAATGAAGGTGGGCCTTGTCCCAGAAAACTACCTCTCAAGAACAAGAGAAAGCTGGGCAGAGCCCCTGGCCAACTTGATGGAACTGACAGCTAATCCAGCTCCCTGACAAATTGCCATTTTTTTTAAATAAAGAAAAATAGAATACTGTTTTTAACATTAATTCATCATTTATTCCATATCTGCACTAGTGATTTTATACAGGGTCTTTGCAGCCACTTCTTGTCTACATGCAACCTGCATGTCTTTTGTCAGGTTGGGTTCCCTAATGGTGACACCAATGAAACATCTGGATCCGCAAGGCTGCTTATAGTCTCCACTAGGTAAGTGCATGACAGGCAGGATGGGGACTAGTTGGGGGGTAGCAGGGGAGGCAGCGTCATTATGTGTTAATGGGGGGCGCCGTGAGGCAGCAACCTGTAGAGTACATTCAACAAAGCTCAGACCTTCCATTCTTCACTGACCCTCCCTGCTGCCTGGGGCTGCCCTACCTGAAAGCAGGAGCCTGAGCAGAGGAGTAGTAATGTGTCTAGTGGTGAGGTCATTGGGTACTGGCACTCTAGAGTTGCCAAGTGGCCACCATTTTTTTTTTTTTTACCCAACTATCAAACAGGCAGAAGTGGTGCTGTGGTGCTAGTATCATAGTTCCCAGCTGCAGAGGATGATCAGGGGTGCCCAAATCAGGGGAAGGGGGGACCTATTTTAGCATCTTTGCCCTGGACAATGGATGACCTTGTCCTGGCACTGGTGAGGGGGTGACAGCGTAAAAGAAAAATTTGGAGGCAGGGACAGAGAATTGCCACCTATAACAGGAAGTGATTGTCATAGCAGACTTACCAGGTATCATGTTAATGAGATCTGAAGATTTAAAAAGATTGGAAATTACTTTTTCAATTAGTTTAACATGTTAAAACTTATTAGAGATATTAGTGATTGGTGTTATACATTATGCTTTCATTTAGAATGGAGACACTTCATAACCTATAGATGCCACAGGCTGCAGCCAATTAGGTCTAAAGCTGCTTAAATTGCCATCAGCAATAAAGACAGACAAAGGACCTATTCTTCATTGTAAAATGTGTCAATATTCCCTGACCCATTACAGCAGCCATAGATATCTGACTGGCATTTAAGTGTCAAAGGCAATCACTTTGCTAAGCCCTACAGACACCTAGAGGATCAATAAAAATAATAAAAGCACCAAACAGCAGCATATGTCACTAATGTCAGCTGTACAGGTTAGATCTTTCAGAGGCATGAATTGCAAAGCAAATAAAAAAAAAAACTTAAAGTAGAATCCGACCACAAAAACTTTAATTTACATATATGTTGCAAAAACCACAAAAGGTTATAAATCCATTTTGTATTAAAGGAGAAGTATGGCCAAAAGTGCACTTAATTCTGCTAAAGCCCGCTGTCGGCTGATATCACAGATTTGGTCAAGGCTTTGCAGGAATCCCAACAATTATTTTGGGATCTGCCCAGATCCCCGCTGAGAGCCTGAGCCGGCCGGTCCCTCCACAGTCCGGTGCTCCAGTGAGCACCGGAGGGGTGGAGCAGACAGCGGGTGACTGAAAGTCACTGCTCTGTGTTCAGAGCGGACCCGAAAATTGAGTGGTCTGTATTCTTTGATCGCTTAGTTCTCGGTGTAGAACAAGTGGGGGACAGATGCAGCATCGGACCTAGGTGAATATGAGTTTTTTTTTTTATTATTAATCCCTTACTTCTCTTTTAACCACGTGCCTACTGGGCACTTTTACCCCCTTCCTGTCCAAGCCAATTTTCAGCTTTCAGGGCTGTCGCACTTTGAATGACAATTGCGCGGTCATGCTACACTGTACCCAAACTGAATTTATATAATTTTTTTTCACACAAATAGAGCTTTCTTTTGGAGGTATTTAATCACCACTGGGTATTTTTTGCTAAATAAACTAATGAAGGCAAAACATTTAGAAAACAATTTTTCATAATTTGCAAAACAGGTACTTTTTCTCCTTCACTGATGGGCACCGATGAGACGGCGCTGATTGGTGACACTGATGAGGAGCCATTGGTGGGCACTGATTGGCACTGTTGGGACTGCACTGATATTCAGTGCCCTGATTATCAGTGTATATGTCCCTTTTACACAAGCCAGTTATCGGCTCTCTTCTCCTCTCATCATGCTGTCAGCGTGAGGAAAGGAGTACCGATAACCTGCTTCTGTTTACATCCGTAATCAGCTGTGATTGGACATGGCAAAGGGCTGCTGATTGGCTCTTTACCTAAATCTGTGATCAGCAGTGTCCTACGGACACTGCTGATCACAGGACGTGCCACCCACGCCCAACAGTGGGCACAATCACAAGATGCTGTCATATAACGCCAACCCAGAACTAGTCAGCCTCACTGTAGCCATCATTGGGCTTTAGTGCGGTCCGCAAGTGGTTAAAGACATTTGCAAAAACAGATATTACATTGTGAAAGCAGCAGTGACATTATTAGGGTGCTCTATATAGCCTGTGCAGAAAGCATAGCTGTGGTAGGGACCTAGCAGGCTCCACCCACCACATGCTGCCTGCAGAAAACCACAGGAGGGGGGCGGAGACAAGACCAGTCCCCCTGCACAAGCTGAGAGAGCAGCAGTGAGCGGTCTTTATTACAGGAAGCTCCTACACAGAGGGAAAGTCTCACACTGCATTCGTGCACAGGTCTGGAAGATATACATAAAGCACACCAAAATTCATAGAAGAATATACATGGCCCCCAATTTTAGGCAATATTTGCTTATCTAGGAGTTCAGCTTTAAGGCCACATTGGAATAATGGTTAAACGTTATTAATATTCTAATCCTTTCCTCCAAGACATAAAGAGGAGCCAATAGATGAAATGGTATTCCAACTAACAAAAAGCAGAAACTCCTGTTCGTACCTGTGCCTGACTAATCCAAAGGAACCTTCGGTAAATGGGGAAGAATATCACTAATCAATTATTATGCTCGGATTTCATAAATCTGAGAAGGGAACTTCTGTGGATTACCTCTTCCCAGCTATATAATGTGATTTCATGAGTCATGAGGAAAAAGCTTTGATGGGTTTTTCTGGATTTTATTAAACAGTTACACGGGGGATCATGTAAGTCACAGCTGATCAGCTACGATAATGGAAGGCTTTATTATACAAGTTCTATTGCGTCTGAGGCCTGAAAAATGATCTTGTAAATATAATGGAAAATGATGACAGCTGTGAAGGACTGTTCATGTCTTCATAATTTCTTCAATGCCCACTGCCCGTTTTTTTTTTTTTTGCAACAAAATGTAGGGAAACTATAACAATGTGGCTTCAATTTTATTTTATTTTTTATTTAAACATTTGCAATTTTGAAAATTATTTCAAAAATTATTTTAAAAAAAAATAAATAAAAAAAAAATAAATAAATAAAAAAAATAAATAAATAAAAAGGGGCAGACTCGATGGACTACTCAGTCTTTTTCTGCCGTCACTTTTCTATGTTTCTATGTTTCTATTTTATACAATATTTCTTTGCTTGTAAAAAATGCTACATTTGCAAATTTCATAACATTTAGATTGCACACAACGCTGGGCTTTCTAAAAAAGAAAGTCAAGTACTAGCTTTTCACATGCTCATTGTTTAACCGGTTTCCCGACCGGCTCACTTACATTTACTGAACAGAGTTCCACATTCAGTGAGGCCTTTGTGGCGGCTGCCTCATCCCTGTATATCTATCAAAGGACAAGAATACCCCCTATGTGGGACTGTAATAGGCAGCAAAGCACCACAAACTTGGTTAAAAGTCTTGATTTATGATGTCATTTTTTAAAAGATTTGACAAGTACATAAAAATATGGTATATACATACAGACAATATCACAAGTGTTGGTCAAAAAATGATCTAAGAAGAAATCATACAGCCAATCACAGATGTTTCTGTGGGTGTGAGTATCCGTAACTTTCAAGGAAGAAAAAATCAGTTGTCCGAAGATGAAAAGAGAGAGATGGAATTCGGTGCCCAACGTTCAACGTTTCGAGTCCGGTTAGGGCTCTTCATCGGGGGAATACCAACGGAGCAAAGAGTATATTGCTAATTTTTTAGTATTTTTGTAGTGCATCTCAACTGCATGTATCCATTGAGGGACCAAGTCCCATTGCCGGGTATACTGCTATAAAAGCAGTGTAAAATGTTACTTCAAATAAGTAATGCCCCAGAGGATTGCGTCAATGGTGTGCAAATGTCAAACTCAAAAAATTTTGGTCCCTAAAAGTATATTTTCAGATATCCACGCTTCCTCCTTAGATATAGTGTAGGGAGACCATACACGTAGAGCCGGGGGGATCTGCCACCGGTTCTCAAGGGGAGCAGGGAGATGTAAATACATCTATCCAGGGCCTTCTATGTCACTCCTCCGTGCGGTATACATTTACTGCTGCAGAGTAGCGCTGTAGCGTGAATCGCTGTCTATAAACAGTGGCTCGCTAGTGCGCGGCTAGTGAGCGGGAGCGCGGCGCCGCCGGTGCACTCTCATGCCCGCCGCACTTTGCAGCAGTGTGGCTGCGGGTCCGGCGGACTCTATGTCCGCCGGCTACCCGCGATTGCCTGGCAGAGAAGAAAAACGGGGAACTGCTGATGTAAATATGGAGAGCTCCCCACTCTGTCAGGCAGCATGTGAGAGATCTACTGATCTCTGTCACTGGGATCAGTTAAATCTCTTATGCCCCTGGTAGCCCAGCCCCCTCACAGTTAGAGCACGCCTAGGGAACACAGTTAACCCCTAGATCTCCCATGGAGGTTAACCGCTTCACTGCCAGTGACATTTATACAGTAATCAGTGGATATTTAAATTTCTGATCGTTGTATAAATGTCCTTGGTCCCAAAAAAGTGTCAAAAATGGCCGACATGTCCACTGCAATGTCGCAGTCCCAATAAAAATCGCTCTTTTTTTTATTAATAGCGGTGATCAGAAATGACGCCGAGGGGATCAAATACCACCATAAGAAAGCTCTATTTGTGGGAAAATAAGGCGTCAATTTTATTTGGCCACAGCGTCTCACGACCGCGCAATTGTCAGTTAAAGCGACGCAATGCCGAATCTCAGAAAGTGCTCTGGTCCTACAGCGGGAAATCCTTCCGGTCCTTAAGTGGTTAACCAAAAATGTACACTCACCAGCCACTTTATTAGGTACACCTTGCTAGTAACGGGTTGGATCCCCTTTTGCCTTCAGAACTGCTTTCATTCTTCATGGCATAGATTCAGCCAGGTGTTGGAAACATTCCTCAGAGATTTTGGTCCATAGTGACATGATATGATCACGCAGTTGTTGCAGATTTGTCGGCTGCACATCCATGATGCCAATCTCCCATTCCATCACATCCCAAAGGTGCTCTATTGGATGAGATCTGGTGAATGTGGAGGCCATTGGAGTGCAGGGACCTCATTGTCATGTTCAAGAAACCAGTGGTGAGATGATTGGAGCTTTGTGACATGGTGCATTATCCACGGAGATGATCAGCAACAATACTGAGGTAGGCCGTGGCATTTAAACGATGCTCAATGGGTACTAAGGGGCCCAAAGTGTGCCAAGAAAATATCCCCCACACCATTACACCACCACCACCAGCCAGGTGATACAAGGCTTTCATGCTGTTTACTCCAAATTCTGACCCCACCATCTGAATGTTGCAGCTGAAATTGAGACTCCTCAGACCAGGCAATGTTTTTCCAATCTTCTATTGTCCAGTTTTGGTGATTTGTGCGAATTGTAGCCTCAGTTTCCTGTTCTTAGCTGACAGGAGTGGCCTTCTGCTGCTGCAGCCCATCTGCTTCAAGGTTTGCTGTGTTGTGCACTCAGAGAATGTATTCTGCATACCTTGACTGTCATAAGTGGTTATTTGAGTTACTGCTGTCTTTCTATAATCCCAAACCAGTCTCCCCATTCTCCTCTGACATCAACAAGGAATTTTCCTCCACACAACTGCCGCTCACTGGATATTTTCTCTTTTTCGGACCATTCTCTGTAAACCCGATAGATGGCTGTGTGTAAAAATCTCAGTAGGTCAGCAGTTTTTGCAACATTCAGACCAGCCTGTCTGACCCCAACAACCATGCTATGTTCAAAGTCACTTAACCGCTTAACAACCGCCCTATAGACAATTGACGTCTACAGGGCGGTTGCTTAATTCTGGGAGGACGTCTATTGACGTCCTCCCAGAATCGCGGTTCCCGCGCGCCCCCTGGGGCGCGCACACGGGAACATCCGTGACCGTCGGGTCCGGGGGACCCGACCGATCACGGATCGGGGTGAATGGCCGCTGTGCGCGGCCTTTCACCACGTGATCGCGCCGTCAAATGACGGCACGATCACATGTAAACAAGCCGGCGGAAGCTTGTCTCTCCTCTCCGCACCGATCGGTGCAGTGTGAGAGGAGAGAGGGGGGAGAGAAGACGTGCAGCAGCGCTGTGGGCGATGTGCAATGCCCACAGCGCTGCCTAGTAACAAAATACTCCCCCCCACCATCTGTTTACCACCCACCCACCACCCCCCACCCGCCATCAGCCACCCACCACCCACCCACCATTTGTCTACCAC
>BLSH010372761.1:646041-656273 GCA_018402905.1 Glandirana rugosa | reverse complement strand
TAACGGCCCTCGGTCGTTACGTAATGTCGGCGTCGTTCAAATTTAATGTAAAAAAGGAAATCTTTACAGTAATAACGATACCGTGACAAGATGCGTAACGTGTCTACGCGTTGAAATGTCCGTCTGATTCCTCTGGGGGGTCCGTACTATAAATTTTATTATAAAGTAAAAATAACAAAGTGAAATTCGTAATAATTTCTGTGACGGGGACTTTTTTGTTAACAAATTGGTGAATTGTTGGCGGGATATCTGTTTACTGCAGATGTCCCGCCAACGAATTAAGACCCTCCTGCAGATAACTGCAGGAAGGTCTTAGCGCGAAGGGCGCGTGGGGGACCCCGCGCGTGTGCCCTTGTAGGCACTGGCAGCCCAGGCCCCCTGGGCTGACTAGTGCCTAGCGCCACTTACCGGCGACACTAGTGTACATTTGTTCGGCCGCCTTCGCGGTCGTCACAGCGGCCATTCACCGCGATCCGTGATCAGTCGGGTCCCCCGGACCCGACGGTCACGGATGTTCCCGTGTGCGCGCCCCAGGGGGTGCGCGGGAAGCGCGATTCTGGAAGGACGTCAATAGACGTCCTCCCAGAATTAAGCAACCGCCCTGTAGACGTCATTTGTCTATAGGGCGGTTGTTAAGTGGTTAAACAATTGTTTTTTCAGGGGCAGTGTCTTTAATAATGCTTAAAGTGAAACAATAAAAATGAAATATTATTTTAAATATCATGCCTGGGGGGTCTCCTTAGTCTGCCTGTAAAGTTGCGCATCTGTGCAATGCGTAGAACAGTGCCATAGCAATAATGACATTTCTAAAGGAAAAAATGTAATTTAAACTTGCTGCGGCTGTAATGCATTGCTGGCTCCCGGCAATACAGATTAAACAAAATTTTGAAAAACGGCATGCGATCCCCCCACCATCTTAGAGGAGGAAACGCGTTGGAAGTTGCTGACCCCATACCGTTGTGCTTTGCCTTATGCCGGCTAACTCTTTTCGGCTCTTATTCATCTGTTTACATGTAAGTGCACCACTTCTTTTAATATAGTTATCCTCAAGGATTTTATGCTATGTGAGGCTTTTATTTCATGTCCAACACACCCTTCTGGAGAGTATCCGAGGGGAGGTTCATCTGAGTGGCATCATTTTTCCATCTGGGACATTACAGTGCCCCCCTGTGGACCTCCAAAGGAAGGGAATATCTTTTGGCTTTGGGACTTCATATTCAGGCGTGAATATAACCACTATCTGGTAAGCGTAACTATGTGATGTTCGAGGATTCAGTAGATGTCTACTAAAAGTCTTCTTTTGATCACGTCTCCTTTTATATATGTCAAGACACTCATGAACTTTTTAATTTTTTTGCTGTTTTGCACTATTTCAATCCATGAACTTTGGAATATTGGACTATATATGTTTGATTTCCACAATGTTGTAACTATTTGCACTAGCACTTTATATTCTTGATGCACTATTTACAGATTAGCAAGTGATATTTTTTGCTATAGCACTTTATATGAAACACATTTATAACACCGTAGTGAGATTGAATCTCCCCAAGGTTTTTCGTTTTCACTTGTGTTTCCACTTTGGAGTTTTATGGTGAGCGCTACACCATTTTGGCATTTACATTTTCATCACAATTTTGTTTGATTGTTGTGTAGCAGTTCCTTTTTTTTTTTTTTAACTTCCTACTATACTTAGCGTAGTGTACACTACCACAATTTTAGATCGCACTATGATTGGCCAAAGCATACAGGTCACGTGCATGCTTTGGCCAATCAACAGCTTTTAATGCACTGCAATCTCGCAGTGCATTATGGGGCGCTCGGCGGTGGACAAACTTCCCACGAGTGCCCCATATGCTTGTTTAATCTACAAACAAACACCTGATGTTCGCGTTGAACTTACGTTCGACTCGAACATTGGGACCATCCCTAGTCACACCCCTCCAGCATGTGTCTTAGAATAAGAGGGAGGTGAAAAAAGTTAAATTGTAAAAAAATTATAAAATAGAATTTAAAAAAAATATATATATATATTAGTTGGAGAGGTCTGAGGAAACCCCCCTAAGAAGAAGAAGAAGAAGAAATACGTCTCCCTGGTTATTATCTGTTTCATAAGTTCTACTAGGGACTGTACTGTATCGAACTCTTACATTTTTGGATCCCTCGCAGGGGGGGAAGTACAGCTCCTGACTCCAAGGTTACAGCTAGTTCCCAGTGGGGGTAACCGAGGAGCCGGCGGGTCCTCCCTTTTTTTGGGAGCTTTATCTTCTCTTGCTGGGTGGATTTTCCTCCCATGTTAGTCTGTCTATCCCAGATGCTCATGGGAAGTTAAGTACGGCTGCCTCTTAGACTGTGTGTGTACTTTTTCACTTGTTTTTCTTTAATGTTCTGTAATGTGAGCTCATTTTTTTATAATTTTACAACGCAATGGGTAACTGGATTTTGCGTATTTCTGAAACTGTTCTTACAAAATCTCTATATTTTATATATTTTCCTATTTTGCTATGCATTATCCTTTCTTTATATTCAATAAAAAGATCTGAAACGAAAAAAAAAAAAAATATATATATATATATATATATATATATATATATATATATATATATATATATAAATTATTTAAAAAATCATGAAAAAAATAAATTGTAAAAAATAAAATTGTAAAAAAATTTAAAAAAATAAAAAACTACTGACACAGTCCATGCCTCCTCAGTTCCACCTGTGAGTGCCCATCAATGCTGCATATTAGTGCCACGGTTACATGACATTAAAAAAAAGTATCGGTAATTGGTATCGGTGAATACTTGAAAAAAGGTATCGGCACTTGTACTCGGTCTTAAAAAAGTGGTATCGGTGCAACCCTAGTTAAAATGAAAAAAATAAAAACTCTTTGCGTGATGATGCCACCATGCAGTGCATGTTTACATGAACGTGTCTGCTTTCAGAAAATATATAATGTTTTTATTGGGGGGAGGGGTGTTTATGCAATCTTCAGCCCTAAATTGATTTTTTAAGCATGGGCGCAAAAAGATCTCTGAAAGCAAAAGGGTTAACCCTGCACAGATTAGACAGTGTGCTGTTTTCCTGTGAGACCTATTGACAAGGAGCGGGTCTCCATAAGGGGGCCTCTATAGATCAGTATGAAGTGTGTGTGTCCACAGACAGCGGAGAGCCCCCAGTCCTTGTAGGATCAGTGTGATCAGAGCACTCCGTCTTCCGGGACACACAGCCTTCACCACACTGGCCTAGTAGAGATCCAATCAGCACTGCAGGCGCGTATCTACAGAGGCAGTGTGCGAGAGGGAAAACTACACAGCCAAGCCCCCCGCCATCCTAATAGAACATCCCCTTTCAGGCTGCAGATAACAGCCATTGATGGTCTAACCATCCGCTCAGACAGTCTCCTATCTACAAATGCCTGGCTCCATCTAGCAGAAGCAGGCAGAGCTCAGGGAAAACCAGAAGTTCCAAGGGTAAACGTCTCTGCCTCACATTTTCGTTTCGTTTGTTAACAAAAACAGAATTGATTTTCGTCATAGTTTTCGTCAATGGATGAAAATGTGGTGTACTTTTCGTTTTCGTCACTGTAAAAATGCCGCTGACGAAAATGATGACAAAAACATTTTCGTTGACGAAATTAACGCTGGTGAGAATGAATTGCTCCACAGTGACTGCAGCAACAGAGGACACTGAGGGCTTGTTTTAAAATTCATCTGCTGCTTGCTAAGGATGTGTTAATACTTAAACAGATGCACGTTATTGACTTCAGTAGATGTTGAAGGACTTCATAGGGATGCAAAAAATGATTTGAAGACTAACAGCTAAAATTTTTCGGTTTTATTTTCCTAAGGGCACATTTACTACTGCATTTTTATTTGGGTGCATTATGTGCATCTGAATGCATTTTCAATGCACTTTACATGTGTTACAAGTAAAAGGAACCTGCGTTGACAGAAATATAGAGACTGTAATTATTGCCCATTTTCTTGCAAGTTGCCTGACATTTATGCAGCTCCTCTGATTTCAATACCCCTTGAGTCACAGACCTGGAACAAATATTCAGGGAGGAAAGTCGGAGCGAAGTCAGAATTCTGTATGTTGGTTTCATTTCAGTGACTTTTAACATATCGGAGCCTTTTTCAGAAGGAGCCCCCATACTTCATAGCTTCCCCAATAGCACATGATTTTACATCAGGCTTAATGGTCCTTGAAAATAGCGATACTTTTTTATTTTACACCAACGCCTTTTGTTCTTCAAACACATCTCTAATAAGGAGAAAGAAGAAGTCAGGGTCACACAAATGAAAAACAATGGAATTCCTAGTCAGTAAAGCGTTACTAAGACGAATGGCTTCATAGCGACGTACTTAGAATCCATGTATGAAAGACTCTTCTTGTGTAATGAGATGAAGCAGGAATGGTGTCTCTCCGCTAAAGGTTTTTCCTTTTCCATTAATTAAAACTGCCAGCTGTGTGCCAAACAGGTCATCATTTGTTAAAAACAATTAAAAATGTCATTGAAGTCTGTTACAGAATTCTGCCCACACATAAGGAGGGATAATATTGTGACATTCATCACATTAGCTAATATTTCATTTTTCAACCTGCATGCATAAGCTTGTGCTCTATGTCAGGGATAACCTCCTGTACCGTAACTTTGTGTCTAGGGCAACAGCGGGCATGGGGACAGGGTAGTGCCTAACCACTTTTTTTCCCTTTCTGGTCAACACTCTTTTTAGGGGGGGAATCAAATAACAGAACTGTGTTTTAAGTGGGACAGTTTGTAGGCTCGCAGTTCTCTGCAGCTCATGTAACTCGCCACCATTAATTCTTTATGCTCAATTCTTTTCCTGGTAAGTTGCTGCCAGTGGCAGGCTTGCTAATAGGAAATGGCCCACGGGCTGTTCATGGATGGACAATTGATGTGGAGATATGGTCATCTAGAAACATGGAAGAGTGATGGAAGAAAAAGACCAAGTGGTCCATCAAGTCTGCCCCATTTTTTTTTTCAATTTTAATCCTGTGCAAAAAGATGTAAATTGATACATCCCAGGTGACTGGTGATCTTGTAGTCATGAAATGTGTCCCAGGAACATGCAAACTCCAAGTGAATCACAGTGGTGAAAGCAAAAATGGAGGCTTACCAAATAAGAGGGGTCAAACAGGCCTATGAAAAAGTTAAATGGCTCCACTGTGACTTGTGACAGGGCAATGCAGACAGCAATATATCTCCCACATGCATCAGATAAGGAAGCTCCATACATCAGTATAATCATAAAAAGAGAGAAGCAATCTCCATAGTGTAAATCGTTAAAAACCTGTGAAGTTTATTAAAAGGATTGCACTTACAGATTTCATTATGCAAACAGGCAAATAGACCAATGGACGCTACTATCCTTCCCAAAAGCAAGATGGCCACGGCGAGCTGGCATGTGTTCCAGCTCCACCCCACATGTTTCATCATAGATACATACGTACGTACCCCTGATGACGCCATCTATGACGAAACGCATAGGGTGGAGCCAGAACACACCTTTTTATTGCTTGTCTCTGGATATCTGCCATTTATGCATGGCTTTGCACTTTTGAGCACCTGGGTCCACTGGAAACTCTGAATGGCACCTTAAACCGCTTTATTTTGTTTCATAGAAGAAAGGACAGTTAGCCCATTTAAAGTGGTTGTAAACCTCAGACATAAAATATAAACAAAGCATATCCCTCTATTGTGTGTATTTGTCTCAATTAACCACTCCAGATCCGCGCTATTGCCGAAGTACGGCTCCAGCGCGGATCTGAAATGCCGGGACGACGTCCATGGACGTCGTCCCCTGTGCACGCTCCTGGCACGCCCCCTGGCGGCAGCGGCGGCGCGCGAGCATGCCCGTGGGTCGGGCGGACTCGATGTCCGCCCGAGACCCGCCGATCTCTTTTAGCAGCCTCAGAACGGGGAACCGCCGTGTTTACAACCGTTCTGTGTCACTGGGATCAGTTAGATCTGTTATGTCCCGGCCAGCCCTGCCCCCCACAGTTAGAACACACCCAGGGAACATTGTTAACCCCTTCACTGCCCCCTGCAGGTTAACCCCTTCACTGCTAATGACATTTATACAGTAATCAGTGGATATTTAAATTTCTGATCGCTGTATAAATGTCATTGGTCCCAAAAATGTGTAAAAAATGTCCGACATTTCTGCGGCAATATCGCAGTCCCGATAAAAATCGCAGATCGCCGCCATTACTAGTAAAAAAAAAATAAATAATAAAAACGCCATAAATCAATTCCCAGTTTGTAGACGCGATAACTTTTGCGCAAACCAATCAATATACGCCGATTGCGATTTTTTTTTTTACCAAAAATATGTAGAAGAATATATATCGGCCAAAATTGATGAATAATTTTTTTTAATGGATTTGTACTTTAGCAAAAAGTAGAAAATATAGTTCTTTTTTGCAAAATTGACGCTCTTCTTTTGTTTATAGTGGCGATCAGAAATGACGCAGAGGTGATCAAATACCACCAAAATAAAGCTCTATTTGTGGGAAAAAAAGGACGCAAATGTTATTTGGGTACAACGTCGCACGACCGCACAATTGTCATTCAAAATGCGACAGCGCTGAAAGCCAAAAATTGGTCTGGGCAGGAGGGGGGTTTAAGTGCCCAGTAAGGAAGAGGTTAAGAGCACTTAAAGTGTCACTTTTATCTGCTGCTTCGTTCCTCTGCTATCAGCATGAATCACTTCTGACAAGTTTCCCTGACACCAAAAGTAAAATGGTGACAGGGGAGAAAGCGCTCCAGCTGACTGACAGCCTCAGCTCTGTTCCTGTGTGCTGCATGAAGAAGGGGTGTGTCTCTTCCTTCCAATCAGCTCTCAGAGGTCTCCTCACTCAGCTCTGCAGAGTGTAACTTTGAATGGAAGTAAAGAGAGGGCTGCAGACAGACAGGTACAGGATTTGTTTGATCTCTGTGTATGTATAGGGCAGTGATGGCGAACCTTGGCACCCCAGATGTTTTGGAACTACATTTCCCATGATGCTCAACTACACTGCAGAATGCATGAGCATCATGGGAAATGTAGATCCAAAACATCTGGGGTGCCTAGGTTCAGCATGACTGGTATAGGGTTTAAAGCCACTTTAAAGAGGAAGTAAACCCTGATGGGTTTACTTCCTCTTATTCACTTGCAATGTAAAAGCATAATAGGCTAGTATGCATCGCCACTTCCCTGCCATCGACGCCCGCGCTGTCCTGCAGTAGGAAGCGTCCATCTTTGCCCCTCTTCCTTCTGGGCTGCAAACTCCGGCGGTCTGACTGGCTGGAGTCGCGTGACGTCACTCCCGCGCAGCAAGCGAGACCCGCCAATTGCAGCACGCTGTCAGTGAAGAAATGGCATGGAGGCCGTTTCTTCACTGTGCATATACCGAATGACATCGGCACATCGGGACATGCCAGTATAGCGTATATCTCCTAAACCGTACAGGTTTAGGAGATATACAGGGAACCTACAGGTAAGCCTGATTACACATATACCTGTAGTTTAAAGTGGTTGTCAAGAGTTGACAACCACTTTAAGTTCAATTGGGCCTATTGGTTTAGCAAACTGAAAGATCTCCAGCCCTGCAAAAATGGACTAAAACTGCTGAAGGCTTTCAATATTGCACTCTATCACATTTCACATGGCTTGATAATCACAAACAAAATTCTGGATTATTGTGAGCTTTTACAGTGCCACTTATGTGCAAGTCTTAGAAACTTGGATTACCTGGTCCCCCTCCATGCACTGAGATGTCTCCTGCTGCCCCTACAGCTCTACAAGAGACAGAGAAATGCCTAATTTCACACATATGTTTTAGTGCTAGAGTCACCTTAAAATGGAACTATATGCAGAGGCGTAACTAGAACCTTCAGGGCCCGGGTGCAAGAAATTAGGAAGGGCCCCCCCTGACCCCTGGACAGGGCCCTTCCCTCTGGTCGCTGATCCTGGGGCCCTTTACTCCCATCACGGATCCCTTTATTATGGTCCTGCATCGGGACCCTGGGAAAAGCAGAAGACAAGGAAACTGGATAGGAGGGGCGGCGGGGCAGCATATAGAGGAACCAATCTCCTGCATTAGGAGGAAAATGGAGGAGTTTGGTTCCTCTAAATGCCTATCCAGGTGTACAAGGGAAGCACATGGGCCCCCTGGAGCATGGGGCCCGGTTGCAACCCCTGCAACCCCTATCGTTACGCCCCTGACTATATGGTTCAGGATTTTCAGCGTCTCACGTGGGAGTTCATTAATTCCGGCACCTTCCAAATCCCAGGCTTGTACACTGAAATGGCCATGGGCAGTTAAGAATCTTTATTATGGAATAGACATAGTACAACTTTTCTGCTATAAAAGGCCTGCCTGTTCACACATTGTCAATTTTTTCTACTTCCTACTTAAAGTGCCATGTCAGACAAGCAATTTATTCACAGCAATCCTCTTTATTTTCTATTTTAAGCAATTTCTTGCTAAGGAAATCATAGTTATTTTTCTATGGAATCACTATTTTGCAAATTTTACAGCAATTTGTACGCTCAGTGATGGAGTCTGAGCAGCGGCAAGCTCAACAGCGACAATTGCTCTGTATTCACCTCTATGGTTTACATACAAATGGCTGAAGGAGAGTGAGAGCAAGTAGCGGAGCACACTAACCTAATAATGTAGCATGAGTTTAACGTGTAGCTGCAACAAATCACTTCTTACTAGTGACAACTCGTCAGCATCCATAGCAATTAAATTGTTAGCTTGTAGGCAGGTGCAGTTAGTCATCCTACAGTGAGGGAAAAAAGTATTTGATCCCCTGCTGATTTTGTACATTAGCCCACTGACAAATGAAAGATCAGTCTATAATTTTAATGGTAGGTTTATTTTAACAGTGGGAGACAGAATAACAACAAAAATATCCATAAAAATGCATTTCAAAAAAGTTATAAATTGATTTGCATTTTAATGAGTGAAATAAGTATTCCACCCTCTATCAATCAGCAAGATTTCTGGCTCCCAGGTGTCTTCTATACAGGTAACAAGCTGAGATTAGGAGCACTCTCTCAAAGGGAGTGCTCCTAATCTCAGCTTGTTACCTGTAGAAAAGACACCTGTCCACAGAAGCAATCAGTCAGTCAGATTCCAATCTCTCCACCATGGCCAAGACCAAAGAGCTGTCCATGGATGTCAGGGACAAGATTGTAGACCTACACAAGGCTGGAATGGGCTACAAGACCATCCCCAATCAGCTTGGTGAGAGGGTGACAACAGTTGTTGCAATTATTCGCAAATGGAAGAAACAGAAAATAACTGCCAATCTCCCTCGGTCTGAGGATCCATGCAAGATCTCACCTGGTGCAGTTTCAATGATCATAAGAACAGTGAGGAGTCAGCCCAGAAATACATGGGAGAATCTTTTCAATGATCTCAATGCAGCTGGGACCATAGTCACCAAGAAAACAATTGGTAACACACTACGCCATGAAGGACTGAAATCCTGCAGCAACCGCAAGGTCCCCCTGCTCAAGAAAGCACATGTACAGCCCGTCTCAAGCTTGCTGATGAACATCTAAATGATTCAGAGGAGAACTGGGTGAAAGTGTTGTGGTCAGATGAGACCAAAATCAAGCTCTTTGGCATCAACGCCAGGGCCGATCCTGGGCGGTGCCTGGGGTGCACTGCACCCAGGCGCCACAGAGGTGGGGGCGCTGAAGAGCCAGAAAGCTCCCATCCCTCCTCCTCTGCTTGTGTGTATGATGCCACTGGGGGGTCACATGTGGCAGCAGGGATCTTTCTCTCCCCCTCTCCTGTGTCCTCTCCCCCGCATGCTGCTGCAGCCAAGCACACACAGCGAAGGACACACAGCACAGGAGAGTAGAGAGACAGCATTACGGACTATGGAGAGAGGCCCCGCCCACCTAGGCACTGCTCAGAGCTGTGCTGGGCTCCAGGGTCCTGCTGCCACCCATCCAGCCTCCATTCAGGGCAGGAGATTGTGGCAATTCTCAGGGTACCCTGCCACTATGCTTCTGCTGTAGCCAGGACCTGACAGGAGGCAGAAGATCCGGGCCACCAGCTGACTACCAGGAGGAGAGGTAAGTGATCCAACACAGAGGTTTAGCAAAGTCCTTAGTGGGATGACTGGGGTTAAAATTTGTGAAGAGGGGGTATTTGTGAAGTGAGGGTGGGTTAGCGACACACACGAACCGACGTCGTCGTAC
>BLSH010372761.1:617041-628586 GCA_018402905.1 Glandirana rugosa | reverse complement strand
TAAACACCCTTCAAGTATTACGTAAGGTTACCGCCGCCTTACGACTAACCGGTTTCGTACGTGTACTGGACGTACGAAACCCGTTAGTCGCCCGCCGACACTCTCAAAACTAACCGATTTCCGTCCCACGTAAATCGGTTAGCGACGAGTCGTCGGAGTTAGGTGCGGGGTGTGATATACTTCGGAGAACATGTCACCGAGATACATCACACAACCGCCCCACTATCTCTCTCTCGAATCCAAGGCCTAACGTCCGTCAAATCGATCTATCGAAAGTCTTCATCTCAACTCGCTTGTGGACCTTCAAGCCCAAGACGACCAGGCAGGCTTGAAGCCCTGTTTCAGGCCCAGGCCCAGTCCGTGCGATCGTTCGGGTTCCGTCCGGACCCGGACCCGGACTTTGTCCCGAAGTTCGGACGGACCAGCAGAACCCGAACTTCCAGGTGTTCGCTCAACTCTACTTCTGAAAGCTATCTAGCTAAACTGCCTGCAATCCGGAACCTAAGCTCTCTCTCTATCACCCCGCCAACACACTACATAGAGCCACTGTACAAGAGGCTTCATATAGTGTGGGGCGTGGATTGAGGCTGCTGAGCAGCGATTGGCTAAATGCACCCTGCCTTTAGCCAATCAAAACTCTCACAGCCGCCCGCTGATTGCCCAAAGCATGCAGGTCATGTGCATGCTTTGGCCAATCAGCATTCCGCCGCCATTGGAATGCATTATGAACTTCCCACAAATTCCCACGAATGCCCCATAACGCGAACAGACGAACACCCGATGTTCGAGTTGAACATGCGTTCTACTCTAACTGGGAGCTCATGCCTACTCAGGAGGAATTTTGTACCACTCCTCTTTGCAGATCCTCTCCAAGGCATTAAGGTATTGAAGCTGACGTTTGGTAACTACAACCTTCAGCTCTCTCCACATATTTTCTATGGGATTAAGGTCTGGAGACTGGCTAGGCCACTCCAGCACCTTAATGTGCTTCTTCTTGAGCCACTCCTTTGTTTCTTTGGCTGTGTGTTTTGGGTCATTGTTATGCTGGAATACCCATCCACAATCCATTTTTAATGCCCTGGCTAAGGGAAGGAGGTTCTCACCCAAGATTTGACGGTACATGGCCCGTCCATCGTCCCTTTGATGCAGTGAAGTTGTCCTGTCCCCTTAGCAGAAAAACCCCCCAAAGCATAATGTTTCCACCTCCATGGTTGATGGTGGGGATGTTGTTTGTGGGGTCATAGACAGCATTCCTCCTCCAAACACGGCGAGTTGAGTTGATGCCAAAGAGTTAGATTTTGGTCTCATCTGACCACAACACTTTCACCCAGTTCTCCTCTGAATCATTCAGATGTTCATTAGCAAACTTCAGACGGCCTGTACATGTGCTTTCTTGAGCAGGGGGACCTTGCGGGTGCTGCAGGATTTCAGTCCTTCATGGCGTAGTGTGTTACCAATTGTTTTCTTGGTGACTATGGTCCCAGCTGCCTTGAGATCATTGACAAACATTCTCCCATGTAGTTCTGGGCTGATTCCTCACCGTTCTCATGATCATTGAAACTCCACGAGGTGAGATCTTGCATGGAGCCCCAGACTGAGGGGGACTGACAGTTATTTTCTGTTTTTTTCCATTTGCGAATAATCGCACCAACTGTTGTCACCCTCTCACCAAGCTGCTTGGCGATGGTCTTGTAGCCCATTCCAGCCTTGTGTAGGTCTACAATATTGTCCCTGACATCCTTGGACAGCTCTTTGGTCTTGGCCATGGTGGAGAGATTGGAATGTGATTGATTGCTTCTGTGGACAGGTGTCTTTTATACAGGTAACAAGCTGAGACTAGGAGCACCCCCCATTAACCACTTCCTTACTGGGCACTTCCCCCTCCTGCCCAGACCAATTTTAGGCTTTCAGCGCTGTCGCAGTTTGAATGACAATTGCGCAGTCGTGCGACGTTGTACCCAAACAAGATTTTTATAATTTTTTTCCCCACAAATAAAGCTTTCTTTTGGTGGTATTTGATCACCTCTGCGGTTTTTATTTTTTGCGCTATAAACAAACAAATAGCGACAATTTTGAAAAAAGAACAATATTTTTTCATTTTTGCTATAATAAATATTCAAAAAAAATATATAAAAAAAATTATTCATCAGTTTTGGCCGATATATATTCTTCTACATATTTTTGGTAAAAAAAATTACAATCGGTATATTTTGATTGGTTTGCGCAAAAGTAATCGCGTCTACAAACCGTGGGAATTGATTTATGGCGTTTTTACTATTTTTTTTTTTTTTTACTAGTAATGGCTGCGATCTGCGATTTTTATCGGGACTGCGATATTGCGGTGGACATGTCGGACATTTTTGACACTTTTTTGGGACCAATGACATTTATACAGCGATCAGAAATGTAAATGTCCACTGATTACTGTATAAATGTCACTGGCAGTGAAGGGGTTAACCTGCAGGGGGCAGTGAAGGGGTTAACAATGTTCCCTGGGTGTGTTCTAACTGTGGGGGGGCGGGGTTGGCCGGGACATAACAGATCTAACTGATCCCAGTGACAGGGATCAGTAGATCTGTCATGTCCCCTGTCACAGAACGGAGAACCGCTGTGTTTACATTGTCGGTTCCCCGTTCTGCAGCAGCTGATGGTGATCGGCGGGTCTCGGGCGGACATCGAGTCTGCCCGACCCGCGGGCACACCCACGCAGCGTGCGGCGGCTGCGAGAGCGCGCCGAGGCAGGCTGCGAGTGCACGTAGGGAGCGTGCACAAAGGAGGACGTCCATAGACTAGGGTTACCACATCATCCCTTTAATCCAGGACACACATTAATTACACAGGTTCTGTGGATAATTAAAGTGGTAATTAAACTCACTCTGCATTATATTGGCCTCAGAACAACCTGTGTAATTCATATGTGTCCTGGATTAAAGGGATGATGTGGCAACCCTACCATAGACGTCCTCCGGGCATTTCAGAACCGCGCTGTAGCCGTCTTTTGGCTATAGCGCAGATCTGAACTGGTTAAGAGAGTGCTCCTAATCTCAGCTCCTTACCTATATAGAAGACACCTGGGAGCCAGAAATTGTGCTGATTGATAGGGGATCAAATACTTATTTCACTCATTAAATACATTTATAACTTTTTTGAAATGTGTTTTTCTGGATATTTTTGTTGTTATTCTGTCTCTCACGGTTAAAATAAACCGACCATTAAAATTATAGACTGATCATTTCTTTGTCAGTGAGCAAACATACAAAATCAGCAGGGGTTCAAACCCTTTTTTCCGTCACTGTATATAGCTAGAGGAGACACCCTAAGAGGGCTCGATCACCTGATGAAACCAATGAGGAAAAAAGCCTCAAAAGAGAAAACTAAAGGAGCCGCCACATCTACAGGCTGGTAAACTGCAACAGATTACATTTTTGTTTGCGGGTTTAGATACCTTTAAGATAAAACACTCGTGTTTTGGAACTGGTGGTGGCTCTCATCTACATCACATAATTTATTTATCATAAAAAGAACCTCCCAACATCTTTCCAAAAATAGTCCATAATACATCAGATGGGTGCACTGCTATCTGCCGTTAATGCAGAGATTCAATGGGCTCAGTAGAAAAGCCTATCATTACTACAAGATAATTGTCCCTATCATTGCTGTTCCCAGCAATAGAAAATAGTATTATTAACAATTATAATAATACAAAAAGCTCTATAAAATGATGAAATTTCACTGGCAGCCTGCCCTACAAGAAGGAGGTTAAAAAGTCAGCACAAAATCAGGTTGTGATATGCAGTAATCATCCTTGCAGAAAAAAAACTAAATTAATCCAATCACCATATGCCATGTGTAGAGATCCTTTCAAGCAATAGCAGCCAATTAACAGCATAAGCTGCATGAGACGAGGGGGGACGATGCACTTTATGCAGGGAGCCAGGCTGTACTCCATAGGGGTAGATAACCTGTCATAGCAAAGTGACCTCAACCTTAGCAAAAGGTCATACGACAGTCCCTCATATGAAATAAAAAACACAGGACCTTCACATAAAGTTGTCCCCGATATTTGCATACTCCGGCATAAATTGTGAAATGTTCGCATTGATGTTGAAGATATGACTGATCAAGCCAAAAAATGGATTTTTATTTCAAGATATAAAAGATCATATGAAGCCATTTAGTATCACATAGTTGTTTGGTTCCTTCATAACAGAATTCACCCAAATGGCCCTGTTTAGAAGTTTCCATCTCCTGGAATGTTTGGCCTTGGTACAGACTCACAAGTTGACATACACAGGTTAAAATGGCAATTCAAGGTAAATTTCCCACATCTGTGGCTTTTTAAATTGCAATTAGTGTCTGTGTATAGCGTTTGTTAGCTCTCACATGGATGAACTAAGCAGGCTACATACTGAGCCATGGGGAGCAGAAAAGAACTGTCAAAAGACCTGCGTAACAAGTTAATGGAACGTTATAAAGATTGAAAAGGATATAAAGATATCCAAAGACTTGAAAATGCCTATCAGTACTGTTCAATCACTAATTAAAACGTGGGAAATTCTGGGATCTCTTGATATCAAGCCAAGGTTAGGTAGACCAAGAAAGATTGCAGCCACAACTGGCAGAAGAATTCAGAATCAGAATACTTTATTCATCCCAAAGGGAAATTATTAAAGTGGTTCTAAACTTTAATACTAGTAGGGCAGAACGGGGTTCCCTGATATAGGATTATACGGTGCAAGAAGATAAAGTCCAAAACAGAAGTATTTGTAAAAACAGTAAAGCTTTATTTTTGACAATGTCTAGTATTGATGTTTCTGGGATGAGGTGTGTTTTACATTTATTATGCTTAGAACACCAAGGGGACAATACAATACAAAATGGTTCTATACTTTATTCATCCCAAAGTGAAATTATTAACCACTTAAGGATTGGAAGGATTTCCCACTATAGGACCAGAGCATTTTTTGCGATTCAATTCAACACTGCGCCGCTTTAACTGACAATTGCACGGACGTGCGACGTTGTACCCAAACTAAATTGACGCCCTTTTTTTTCCCCACAAATAGAGCTTTCCTTTGGTGGTATTTGATCCCCTTTGTGTCACTTCTGATCACCGCTATTAACAAAAAAAGAGCATTAATTTTGAAAAAAATAAAATGTTTTACTTTTTGCTATAATACATATCCAAATATATATATAAAGAAACAAAATTATTCATCAGTTTTGGCCGACATATAATCTTCCTCATATTTGTGGTTAAAAAAAAATTGTGATCTCCGGTTATTGATTGGTTTGTGCAAAAGTTGCAGCATTTACAAAACCATGAGAATTAATTTATGGCCTTTTTACTATTTTTTTTTTACTAGTAATGGCTGCGATCTGCGATTTTTATCGGGACTGCGACATTGCAGCGGACATGTCTGACATTTTTGACACTTTTTTTGGGACCAATGACATTTATACAGCGATCAGAAATTTAACTGATTACTGTGTAAATGTCATTGGCAATGAAGGGGTTAACCTGAAGTGACCGATCTAGGGGTTAACTGTGTTCCCTAGGCGTGTTCTAACTGTGAGGGGGCTGGGCTGCCAGGGGCATAAGAGATCTAACTGATCCCAGTGACAGGGATCAGTATATCTCGCACATGCTGCCTGACAGAGTGGGGAACTGCCCTGTTTACATCGGCGGTTTCCTGTTCTTCCTCTGTGCCAGGCGATCGCGGGTAGCTGGCAGACATCGAGTGTGCCCGACCCACAGCCATACTGCTGGAGAGTGTGGTGCGCACACACGAGCTGCAGTTTATAGACGGCGATTCGTGCTACAGCACCACTCTGCAGCAGTAAATGTACACGAGCTGGTACGGAAGCGGTTAAAGTGCCACTATACTTTATTCATCCCAAAGGGAAATTATTAAAGTGGTTCTAAAGCCTCAAGGTTTTTCACCTTAATTCACGCTATGCATTAAAACCCCCCCCCCCCCCCCCGAACCCCTCCTTTTCTTACCTGAGCCTGGATGCAATCGAGCGATGTGTATGAGCGCAGCGGCTTCAGCTGCTGTCTCTCTCCTCATTAAACAAATTGATAGGGGCAGGAGTCATTGGTTCCTGTGACACGGGAGTGGGGGGGAGGGGCCGAGTCCTGCTGTCTGTGTCAATGGACGCAGCAGCGGGACTCAGGAGCGCGGCCGCACAGGTGCCCCCAGGGAAAGCGACTTTCCATGGGAGGTAACCGATGAAGAGGAGGGGTCTGGAGAACTGGAGGGGAGAGAAGAAGAGGAAAGGAGCTGCTCTGTGCAAAATGATTGCACAGAGCAGGCAAGTTTAGACATGTTTGTTATTTTTATAAAAACTTTAAGATACAGTTACATTCACCAAAGACAACACAAGGTCACAATGACGAACAGAATAAGACAACACGACGACTCAATAAAATTACCAATAATAGCAATAAGTACCAAGTAAAATGAATTTTTTTTTACTTTAACCACTTCCCGCCCGGCGCATTGACAAATGACGTCTGGGCAGGTGGCTCATTATCCTGACTGGACGTCTATTGCTGATCGCATTACTGATCGAGGTAAAAGGCTTCGATCTGAAGCCTTTTACCATGTGATCAGCCATGACCAATCACGGCTGATCACAGTGTAAATAGGAAGAACCGTTTATCGGCTTTTCCTCTGCTCAGGTCTGCAGACCTGAGCAGCGGAGAGCCGATCGGCTGCTCTCCTGACAGGGGGGCTGCGCTGAACGTTTATCAGCGCAGCCACCCTCAAGATCACCCCACTGGACCACCAGGGAGCCGGATCAGGACCACCAGGGAGCCCCCCTCCCAGGACATCACAATGAGGCCGCCCAGGACCACCAGGGAAGGCACACAGAGGCTGCCCAGGACCACCAGGGAGCCCCCACTAGACCACCAGGTAAGGGCAATATTATGCACTGTAGGGATGGCACTGTGCCCATGTATGATGGCTGCCAGTGCCATCCCTAACAGTGCTTTTTGCACCAGTGCCCACCTGTGCCACCTATCAGTGCCCACCTGTGCCACCTATCAGTGCCCACCTGTGCCACCTATCAGTGCCCGTCTGTGCCACCTAAAAGTGCCCACCTGTGCCACCTAAAAGTGCCCACCTGTGCCACCTAAAAGTGCCCCCTATCAGTGCCCATCAGTGCCCAGTGCCACTTATCAGTGCCGCCTAGGAGTGTCCATCAGTGCCGCATATCAGTGCCACGTATCAGTGCCCGTCAGTGTTGCTTGTCAGTGCCGCCATCAGTGCTGCATATTTGCCCTATCATCGGTGCAACCTTATCAGTGCCACCTCATCAGTGCCAATCTGTACTGCCTCATCAGTGCCCGTCAGTGTAGCCTCATTGGTGACCATCAGTGTAGCCACATCAGTGCCCATCAGTGAAGGAGAAAATGTACTTTATACAAATTTTTGTGACAGAAACAAAGAAAAATGTTTTTTTTTTCAAAATTTTTTTTTTTTGTTATAGCGCAAAAAATAAAAAACGCAGGGGTGATCAAATACCACCAAAAGAAAGCTCTATTTGTGGGAACAAAATGATAAAAATTTTGTTTGGGTACAACATCGCACAACCGCGCAATTCTCATTCGAATCGCAACAGCACTGAAAACTGAAAATTGGTCTGGGCAGGAAGTGTTCTAAGTGCATGGTATTGAAGTGGTTAATAAACCATCCATACTATTAAAATACAACATAGAATAAATAACACAAATTGAAAAATAACAGAAGATTAAATTACCAAAATACAAATAGTACACCACTTTCTCTAGTGTTGCCCAAAATAATAATTAACCACTTCAGCCCCGGAAGGATTCACCCCCTTCCTGACCAGAGCACTTTTTGCAATTCAGCACTGCGTCGCTTTAACTGTACGGTCGTGCGACGTTGTACCCACACAAAATTGATGTCCTTTTTTCCCATAAATAGACCTTTCTTTTGGTGGTATTTGATCACCTCTGCGTTTTTTATTTTTTGTGCTATAAACAAAAAAAGAGCAACAATTTTGAAAAAAAAACAATTTTTTTACTTTTTGCTATAATAAATATCCAAAAAAAAGTAAAAAAACAAATTATTCATCAGTTTAGGCCGATATATATTCTTCTACATATTTTTGGTAAAAAATCGCAATAGGTGTATATTGATTGTGTTGCGCAAAAGTTATAGTGTCTACAAACTATGGGAATAGATTTATGCCATTTTTATTATTGATTTTTTTACTAGCAATGGCGGCAATCTGCGAATTCTATTGGGACTGCGTTATTGCGGCGGACAGATCGGACACTTTTGACACTTTTATGGGACCACTGACATTCATACAGCGATCAGAGCTTTAAATAACCACTGATTACTGTATAAATGTCACTGGCAGGGAAGGGGTTAAACTGTAGGGGGGCGATCAAGGGGTTAACTGTGTTCCCTCACTGTATTTTAACTGTGTGGGTGGCCGGGGCATGACAGATCTAACTGATCCTGATCACTGGGAACAGTAAATTTGTTACATGTCCCCCGACAGAATGGGGATCCGCCATGTTTACATTGGCAGATCTCCGTTCTGCCTCTGTAACAGGCGATCACGGATCACCGGAGGACATCGAGTCCGCCCAACCCGTGGGCGCGCTCACGCAGTGTGCCTGCTACCGCCCACAGCTGTGGCTGCACGAGCCGCCGTACAGCTATGGCGATTCAAGTAGCAGTGCCAACCTGCCACCTGACTGCGGCAGGTCGGCAACTGGTTAAGATAATATTAAGATACTATAAAAATTACATAAAAATCTGGATCATAAACCAGATTAAATCCTCTCATCCAGCGCTCACAGAGAAGAATTATGTCATTTGATGGCCACAGGCAAAAATGATTTCTTGTGTCGCTCTGTGGCGCATCAAATTGTTCGGTATACAAAAAAAAAAAAACTATAGTTCACCTCAGGCTGCTGTGGAAAAAGACGGCGTGGTCATTTCAAGGAGCACAATACGACGATAAAACATACAATAAACTGCGCTAAAGAATCCAAAAACAGCTGCAGCAAAAATACAAAATGTATACAGTAATAAGAAAAAAACAATAAGCTGCGCTCAAGTCAATAAATAAATGAATAATAAATAGTATATATAGAGTCCCAATGGTGTGGTATCCCCTACACCACTAAAAAGTCTGTGTTAGTCACACTGGTTGTAGTATCACCACAAGGAAAAAAAGGTGAAGTGAATAAGAGGTCCACCACCAATAGTTGTAAGGGGGCTTACCAGAACACTGAGTGTTCAGTTGCATATAAATCCCCGACCTGGGATGTAAGGTCACTCTTATTTCCACCTCAGAAAAGGGGTCCCTTTGTCTCTATATCGCACCTTCCACTGTTATAATCACCAGGGGCTGAAAGTTCTTGTCACCATAGTTCCTGGTCTCTGAGGGGAACCTTTTCTCGGTTACACTCACTTTTACCTCAGAGTGACGGGCGTCAACCATTTTATTCCAGAGCTGCCAGAGATTCACTTCATGCTTCAGTCTGACCGGGAAGCGGGGAGCGTGTCTGAACGTGACAAGAACTTTCAGCCCCTGGTGATTATAACGGTGGAAGGTGCGATATAGAGACAAAGGGACCCCTTTTCTGAGGTGGAAATAAGAGTGACCTTACATCCCAGGTCGGGGATTTATATGCAACTGAACACTCAGTGTTCTGGTAAGCCCCCTTACAACTATTGGTTGTGGACCTCTTATTCACTTCACCTTTTTTTCCTTGTGGTGATACTACAACCAGTGTGACTAACACAGACTTTTTAGTGGTGTAGGGGATACCACACCATTGACACAATACGACGATACTTGAATAAAAATGAGCTGCATTGTTGAATTGCCAGAAAGAAGCCTTTACTGCATCAATGCTATAAAAAACAAAATCCCAAACAACACCTTGACACACTTCACAGCTTCTGGCACACTGTCATTTGGAGTGACGAGACCAAAATAGGGCTTTATGGTCACACCCAAAAGTTCTATTGTTTGGAGAGGGGTCAACAAGGCCCAGAGCAACAAGAATACCATCCCCACTGTGAAGCATAGTGGTGGCTCACTGATGTTTTGGGGGTGTGTGAGCTCTAAAGGCACAGGAATCTTGTGAAAATTGATGGCAAGATAAATACACCATGTTATCAGAAAATACTGGCAGACAATTGGCATTCTTCTGCACGAAAGCTGCACATGGCACGCTCTTGGACTTTCTAGCATGACAATGACCCTAAACGTGAGGCCAAGTTCAGGGCCGCTGATAGGGCAGTACAACCAGCCCCTTTGTACCGGGCCCGCCCTCCATCAAGCCCCACAAGGGGGCCCGGCAGCATTACAGTTAAATTCTTCATGTTAAAGAAAATAGGACTTTCTAAATCTTCCTCTTACTTTTTCATGCTTGGGGGGTGTAATTACATTTTCCTGGGCCCCATTAGGTCTACAGAGGGGCCCAGGAGGTGAGTGCAACAGAGGGACTTTTTCTTCATTTTCGGGTGGCGCATGTGTACGTTGTAGATTCATGTGTACGTTGTAGATTCATGTGTACGTTGCAGGCCCGACTTCATCTGCTATAATATAGTCCCGGCTGCTGCTGCCCTCTGCCTTCCCTGGCGGAGGGATACAGTAATGCTCAGCTCCCTCCTCCCATCCAGGTGCTGACAGAGACTTGTGTGAGGCAGCAGACGGTTCAGCAGCTGACAGGGACAGCGTGGCTGCATGGAGTGGACACAGTGAGTGAAGAGAGGACGGAGACCTCACTGTGTCCTATGATTATGAATATCACACAGGCAGCACAGTGCAGGAGGTGCTCTGTCAGGGTGACATGGCTGCTGGAGGTGCTGACTTTGTTAAAGCGGAGTTCCACCCAAAAATGGAACTTCCCCTTTAAGCACTCCTCACCCCCTTACATGCCACATTTGGCATGTCATTTTTTGGGGGGGGGAGTGTGTCCCCAGGTTTCAGAGGGACTTCCTGTCCCTCTTCCACCTTCCGCCTCGGGGTCGCCTAGGCGACTCCTCCTCTCCTCCTATGCGGCCCCTCCCTCCTGGTAATCTTCTGGGACACGTCACAGGTCCCAGAAGATTGCCTGGCCACTGGCAACGCGCAGCGCGACTCGCGCATGCGCAGTGCGTGCCCAGCCGTGAAGCCACAGCCGGTGCCCACACCTGCAATGCCGGCGCCGCAGGGAGGAGGGGGAGATGAGTGAGGCTTCGGGCGCAGCCATCACTGGACTGGGAGACAGGTAAGTTACTGTTTATTAAAAGTCAGCAGCTACACTTTTTGTAGCTGCTGACTTTTAATAAACAAAAAAATCATGGAACTCCGCTTTAAGCTATGGGTGTAGTGAGTGTTACAGAATGCATCACAGCCATAACAAAGTCAGCACCTCCAGCAGCCATGTCACCCTGACAGAGCGCCTACTGCACTGTGCTGCCTGTGTGATTTCCATGCTCATAATTAAAGGACACAGCAAGATGCTACTTTACACTTGTGTTGGGGGGGGGGGGGGGGGGGG
>BLSH010372761.1:602554-617031 GCA_018402905.1 Glandirana rugosa | reverse complement strand
CAAACATGTGCAGCTGAACTTCATTTTTACCTCCCCTGTAACCATTTCATGCCCAGCAATGTTTTTTTACATCACTAGACTGGAAGGTGATATCTTGGTCATTGCTGCAGCAATAATCACGATATGTTTTAGCCCCAGGGATTTTTCACAAAGTAGAAGTAATCCTAGTGGCTAAGAAGTCACTGGATTACTTTTATAGGTGACGGAAGGGGGTCCCTTCCACCACCCCCTTTACCAAACAATTGGGGAACCTGGTAAGAATGCAACCAGCAGCGTTCGGTTCCTGGGACACAGTGAGAGGTACAGATGTTGTCCCCCCCCCCCCTACTGTGTGACATCAGAAACCAGAAGCGGTGAGGATTTTATCATTTCATCTTTTGTGCCCAAGCCATTACCGGTTTGAACAAGCATCGGATCAAACAGATTTTGGTTTGTTCAGATACTTTGGAGGCCAGAGGGGAGACACAGAGTGTAAGAGACCCCAGACCTCTCCATAAAGAGTACCTGTCATAACCCATGCTATCATAAGGGATGTTGTGCATCCCTTCTGATAGCAATAAAAGAGATGTAAAATAATGTAAAGATACAGTGTTAAATAAATAATAATAATATAAATAATAAAATGTAAAACCTTTTTAAAGCCCCCTTTCCCTCATGCTCTTGCTCAATTGCAGACATTCATGTTGATCCCGCATGCCCTTGGCTCTGTCACAAAGGACCAGCGACAAACACAGAGAGGGGACCACCAAGTCTGCAGTCATCTTGTCTCCATAAAAGGTACAGCGAGTTGAAAAACACCCCCCTTCACACCTAAGCCAGGTCCCTGTTGCCCATGATTGATATAGCTAAATTTTATCATCATCGTCTTAAAAAATCATGCAGTATAGGTGCATTGAACCACAACACCTGTATTATGTCATTATCATGATGATAATGATAATAACATTGAGAACAACAGGGTGAGGAAGTTTGAGAGGATATGGAAACCATGGATCACACACTTTCTCCCCCCCCGATTTTGACGATTCCCTCCTGCTACCATGATGAGTGACTGTTTTTTTATGCTAGCCTCCTTCTGTTATACTACCACCTGCGCCTTGGCTTCCCGGACTGTCGGTGTGCGCGTGCCGTTCCGCCTCCCTCGGTAAGTGATCTTCTTCCTACTCTCTCTCCACTTTTCTTCTTCTATCCCCTCCCCCCCATCTCCCTCCATACCTACCTCCACCCTCCTCTTTCTATTCCTTTTCTACTGGTTTACCAACACGGTGTATAGTTGCTTATACTCTTCATGATATGTTGTTCAGGTTTATTGACGCTTTTTCATTGAAGTTGCACATTGGATCATTGAAGGCATGACGATATAAGGTTGTTCACCTCTACTAGTCGCTCTGTCAATGTTAACTACGCCCTCTCTCCACTCACTCTGCATCACCGCTTGACCACAGTTTGCTCCCATTTGGGGTGGTAAGCAGGTGCAGACTGACGGCAATGTATAACACCACACGGAGGGTTCTACCCTCTCTTCCCACCCTCTAGTGGGTGGGGTAGGCTCGTCTAGCGACTACTGCCAGGACACTTAAGCCCTACTCATTAACTCTACTATCTCTTAAATTGATCCTAGACGAGGAGTTTTTTTCTCCATATATGTGCATACCCATACAAACGCTCTCTCTCTTCAAGTTTGCAATGTTAAAGTTTATGCCTTTTTGCAGCCTGATGGCGACCTTACTGTCTGCACCGCCATACATTGTTTATCTGTTTTCTATTGTATTCTCAATAAAAACCTTTTGACAAGATAATGATAATAACATGACAGTGAAATGCATTCTTTGGTCTCATTTAGGGCCCCATTCACACACGGCACTGCAGATATGCATTTCCTGTGCAGGGTAGTCTTTTACCAGCACAGAAAGGCACAGTGTTGCATGCATCCCCGTGAGAGTTTCCCATTAGTTTCTATTGAGACACAGCCACGGTGTCCTAATATGTAATGTGGGTGTGACTGGGCCTCTGAATGCATGCCAACCAGTGGGTGGGGACAGGGGGCGTGGTTAGTGGTGGGGGCGGGGTTGAGGGGCCCCATCAGATAGCCTGTAGGGGGCCCTGTGATTTCTAACAGCAGCCCTGGCCAAGTTGACGGTCCAGTGGTTACAGCAGAAAAGGTTCTGGAGTGGCCATCACAGTCTCCTGACCTTAACGTTAATTGAGCCGTTCTGGGGAGATCTCAAACGTGCAGTTCATGCAAGATGAACAAAGACTTTGCATAACCTGGAGACATTTTTCCAAGACAAATGAGCAGCTCTACCTCCTGCAAGAATTCAGGCACGCCTATTAGAATTAACCTACCATATAAAAATAATATTTCTGTGTACTGTTCTGTTTCATCGGTATGTACTTTTTTCCTGTTTATTGAACCATATTGATTATTTGATGTATACTGGTGATTTATGGCCACAACAACTTGTTTACTTAGGAGATTTGGTAACGTCTGTCCTCCTCTCCTGCTTAGTGCTAGTTACGTAGTTCACTCCTAGCTAGGCCCTTCCTGTTTCTTCCATGTTCCCCCAGTCAGTGTTTGTTATTCGCAGAGACAGGGTTTAGGAAATTTGTTGTCTTCTTACATTTCAAGACTGGAAAAACACCCTTTGTACTGCAATTATCTTAAATAAAATTGTGTTGGATATAACTTATGTATCTTATTGAAGAGTTAATCTGCCTGTGGTGGGGCCACGTAAGCAGGTGGCAGTACAGTCTGGACAGACTGGGTCTAGGGAGATATGGTAATGCATAAAGCTGTATTTGAAACAGAATATGTGCATTAAGGTTAATGAATACTACTGCAAAAGAAATTATTATTATTGTCAACTAGCAGGAAGAGAACCAGTAAAGACAATGTATTGGAACATTGTTTAACCACTTCAGCCCCGGAAGGATTTCCCAGTTTAGGACCACAGCACTTTTTGCGATTCTGCACTGTGTTGCTTTAACTGACAATTGCGTGGTCGTGCGACGTTGTACCTAAACGAAATTTGCGTCCTTTTTTCCCCACAAATAGAGCTTTCTTTTGGTGGTATTTGATCACCTCTGCGTCACTTCCGATCGCCGCTATAAACATAAAAAGAGCGACAATTTTGCAAAAAAACTATATTTCTTACTTTTTGCTAAAATACATATCCAAAAAAAATATTAAAAAAAAACCTTTTTTTCATCGGTTTTGGCCGATTTATATTCTTCCTCATATTATCGGCAAAAAAAAAATCGCAATCGACGTTTATTGATTGGTTTGCACAAAAGCTGCCACGTTTACGAATGATGAGAATTAATTTATCTGGATTTTATCGGGATTTTATTTTTTTTAATATCTTACTAGTAATGGCGGCGATCTGCGATTTTTAGCGGTACTGTGATATTGCGGCGGACATGTTGGACCATTTTGACACTTTTTTGGGACCATTGGCATTTATACAGCAATCAGTGCTATGAAAATGCCATTGGCAGTGAGGGGGTTAACCTGGAGGGGGCGCTCTAAGGGTTAACTGCGTTCCCTCGGTGTGTTCTAACTGTATGGGGGCTGGGCTGGCAGGGGGAGGGGAGCGATCACGGTTTCCATACACAGGAAGCCTGTGATCACATCCCTTTCCCCTCTGTGAGAACGGAGATCTGTGTTTACATACAATGACCTCCTTTCTCTCACTACGGGGGAGCCATCGTGGGTAGCCGGTGGAGATCGAGTATGCCCTACCCGCTCCCTGGCCCCCCCCGGAACACATATAACGAACCATGTTGCCACCGTCACGCCACGGCGGGCGGTCGGCAACTGGTTAAGCATGGGCTGATATGCTCATTGTTAGGTCAGATTTTATAAAGATTTGCCAGAGACCAAAACAGTAAAATCACACACGTGTACGGTGTAGAAATCCTTGAACGCAGCTTTTGTGCGCCCAGGGATTTATGCCCGTGTGTGTGTGTGAGTTAATGCAAGTACATTGTATACCCATGCACAGATAACGTAACGTTTTGGGGCCCCTTACACAGCTTTAAGCCTGGGCCCCCCTGGGCTTTACCACCAACATTCCCCAGGACCCGCCCACTGGCTGTCCCACCAAATCTGCCCACTGGCCATCCTACCAAGTCCTTCAGTGCACCAACCTTTGTTTGAATAGTTTTGCAACTTAATGTATGAAAATTAAAAGTGTATTCCAAGTCATCAGTGTTTGCATCACCATATATTCAGCAAAGAGTTGGCCCAATCTAGCAAAGAGACATTCCCATATATTCAGCAGAGGCATCCCCATATATTCAGCAAAGAGACCTCTGCATATACTCAGCAAAGAGATGGCCCAATCCATCAAAGAGACATCACAATCCAGCAAAGAGATAGCCCAGTTCAGTAAGGAGACATCCTTATATATTCAGCAAAGAGACAGCCCAATCCAGCAGAGAGGACTCAATCTAGCAACTGTTAAAAGATGGCACATTCAATACACATAGTCAGGTCCTGCTAGTGAGCACCTTGACACCTTTCAAATAGAAGACCCCCTCCCTGCACACACAGACATCCCAGTCAGAGGAATCCCCAAGAAGGAAGGGGGTGAGTGGAGGCTGAGAGGAGACTCTGGGTGCCGTGATCTGCAGGCTGTAGACATTATAAAAAAAATTGTTAGAGAGAGCAGAGTGACAGATAAGCCCATCAGTTTTCTACTTCTTTCATATTCCAGTGAAACTGTTGGGGTAGGAAGGAGACCTGTAAGTGAAAGTGCAACTGCAGCAGAGAAAGATCCAGTCCCCTGCCCCTGTAGGGCTGTACTGTGTCTCATTAGAGATTTTTCTGTTTTGTAGACACAACAGAAAGTGAAAGGATATTCTTCCAATGTGAGGGATATCCCTGTTAGACAGCTGTCACAGGAACAAATGTTCCCATAGGAAGATTTCCCCTCTTTTTCCTGTTCTGGTGACAACTCAAGATTTTAGATGTAAATTTACTTTCACTCCCCAACACTTGGTCAAGACAATTCGAGAGAGTGAATCTCCCTAAAGCTGGGTATACACCTAGAGCAGTGGTGTCAAACTCAATTTCATTGTGGGCCACATCAGCATTATGATTGCCCATAAAAGGGCCGGTTGTATCTTTAAGACTATATGTCCAGAGCATCCCCTTCCCTTCCATTAGATGTCAAGAGTCACCCCCACCATCAGAAGTTGAATCCTCCACCCTCCCTTACATCAAAGTGCACCCTCTTACCTTATGCTGCTGCTGGGAAGAAGCTGGATGCATTGCTGGAAAGCAGAAAGTAAAGGGTCTGGAGGAGGACCAGAGGTGGGCTGGAGCTCCCCTGCAGCTGCAGGAGAGGTGCGAGGGCCACATGAAATGGCCTGGAGGGCCGGATTCGGCCCGCGGGCCTTGTGTTTGACACCTGTGACCTAGAGTATGTGGAAGTAGGGAACACTCCTGCTGCACTATTGTGTTTTGACAGTGGGGGCGCCCATCTGTCAGAATACATAGAACAGTGCTACAGTGGAGGATCAAATGTTGGTTTTCCAGCAGGATTACTAGACGGAGGCTGGTTGTTAGAGGAACACAGCTGAAGCAGCTGAATTTCGATACGTGTATACCCTTGCTTAAGGGTTACCATACACTATACAATTCCCTTTAGATCTAGTCAACTATATAGTGCAAGGGCATGCCTAAACTGTATGGGTTGTGTATGGGGGTTTTTATTATACACACTGATCAGCCCTAATATTAAGACCACCCCTCTTTTGTTGCCAAAACAGCCCTGACCCATGGGAGCATGGACTCCACTAGACCTCTGAAGGTATGCTGTGGTATTTGGCCACTGCCATCAGAAGCAGTTCCTTTATGTCCTACAAGTTGCGAGATGGAGTCTCCTTGGATCGTGCTGTCCCGGCTCATCCTACAGATGCTTGATTGGATTGAGTTCTGGAAAATTTGGAAGCCAAGTTATTACCTCAAACTCATTGTGTTCCTGAAACCATTTTTTAATTCATCAGACCAGGCCACCTTCTTCCATTGCTCTGCAATTCAGTTCTGATGCTTACCTGCCCATTGTAGGTGCTTTTGGCTGTGGACATGGGTCAGCATGGGCACCCTGACCCATCTGCAGCTATGCACAACCTGTGATACACTGTGTGTTCTAACACCTATCTATCGGAACCAGCATTAACTTTTTCAGCAATTTGAGCTATTGGAGCTCCTCTATTGGATTGGACTTCATGGACCATCCTTCCCTCCCCATATCCATCAATGAGCCTTGGCCATTCATCACACTGTCGCCCGTTTTCCTTTCTTGGACCACTTTTGGTAGGTCCTGACTGCTGCAGGCCAGCAACATCCCACAAGAGCTGCAGTTTTGGAGTTGCTCTGACCCAGTCAACTGACTGTTATAATTTGGTCCTTGCCAAAGTTGCACAAAGCCTTACACTTGCCCATTTTTCTGCTTTAAATACATAAACTTCGGGGGACAACATGTTCACCTGCTGCCTAACATATGCCACCCGCTTTCAGGTGCCATTGTCCTAAGATAATCAATGCTATTCACTTTACCTGTCAGTGGTCATAATGATATGGCTAATCAGTATAGTTTTGGCAAGCATAAAGGAGATTGTTCAATCAGATTGTATTGTATATGACCAGCTTAATAGGTATATAGTAGCAATAAAAACCTGTCAGGGATCCTAACCCCTCTATCCAAATCTGAAAAAAAAAAGTTTTGACATTAACGTCTATGAGTGAGGTCTTAGTGGTCCAGACTGGTGTTCAAGTTCAGCTAGGAGAAGATATTAGGGTTGTTAGGGAAGGTGGCTTCATAGATATTCACTGAACTGAAAAACTATCTATTTGGCAGCCTTTAGCAACCAGTTTGGCTCAGCAAATCTCATTTCAGATAAATGCTCAGACTTACAGCTCATTAACTTCTTTGGCTCTCCAAAACAAATTAATGAGCTGGGAGTTGTAAACTATTGAATGGCTCACTTTTATGAGTAAGCAAGTTTGTTTCCTGGAGAAGCTCCTCAAATCACATCACACTAAAATATGTTCATTATCGGTAAAACACCGAGCGTGCTTACCCATACATCCTAACCAGATGGAGTTATGGCTATATATAAGGATCAATGTTGGCAAGATATAGGCATATTCACATTCATTGCTAATATTGATTGATGTGGCTGGCTATAACCTTTGTTATACCTCCTAAAGGGGACATGGAACCTATAAATCCTTTGGTTCTCTATACTTCTAAACACACAAGAGTATAATATGCTTACCATGTAAAATATTTTGTGGTGCTTATACATTTATGGAAATCGTCCCCGAGTCCTTGTGTATATAGCCAGGTGCTGGGCTACAGCAATATGGAGAAGGAGACATTGCCTTTTATTCTACTCTTCCTCTACTGAGATACTGATGTTATGCTGCGCCATTCTCCTCTGGCCATCAGGGGGAGAGCCAAAGCCAAGCAAGCCCAAAGTTTTCTATGCAGTACTCTGAGAATCTTGGGAGTTGTAGTTTGAGATGGCAGCCATATAATGGGAAAAATATATTCTTAGCAGTACAATTACCAATAGGCACTGTGCAGTAGGAGGAGAGATGATTTTTATTAAACTAACCTTTAAAGCTCTTCCTCTTGACACAGAGGGAGTTAAAGAGCGAGCACTTCTGTCTGCATATTCACCTGCCAGCAGGAGACTATACCAGGGAGATCCAAGCCTGAGACTGGAAGTAAGGAAATCCATGGGCAGCACAGCACCGCCCACATCACAGCACTCGTACTGCTACAGCAGGGAGACTGGCGTATCCACTCACCCTCAGCTTCCCACCACTGATCACCGGAGGCTTTGTGGAGAGATCGAGGGGCGGCCCCCTTTCTACAATGAGAGGTCACTGAAGCATCTAGGGGACTGATGAGAGGGCTATTCACCCATTGCTGGAACTGAGCCACCGAGAGCAGGTCATCAAGTGTACGCAAGGCATACTGCACTGTCTACTACCTTGCATTTGTGCCAAGACTATACCGTACCTATACTGCATGCTGGGAATGTAAATTACTTGCAAAGACACTCTTAGGGTCTAAACGATAGCCAGGAGGACTGCCCCTCCTGTAATAATTGTTCTACAAGCCCTCTTTGTTCCCCTTCACTACCATCCTCCTTTTCCTTTGAACAGTGAATACCCAGTCAGTCTAGGACAGTGTTTCTCAACTCTAGTCCTCAAGATGCCCCAACAGGTCATGTTTTCTGGCTTTTCATTATTTTGCACAGGTGATTTGATCAGTTTCACTGCCTTAGTAATTACCCCAGCCTTTTCATCTGAGGGAAATCCTGAAAACATGACCTGTTGGGGCGCCTTGAGAACTGGAGTTGAGAAACACTGCTCTAGGACTAGCATTGCTGCCATAATTGCGCACTAGCAATGTAGTCCCAGCACTTGGTGGATTACACTTTACTACTGCTCACTTCTGCAATGGAGGTAGCCTTGCTACAGTTTATGCTGATCTTAATCTTTACAACCCTGTCCTCTTGCAGTTTGGATTCACACCTGGGCGTAGCATTTTCAGGCAGGAAGACACGCGTTATTTACAGCGATTTTGCACAGATCACAAGGACACCAATGTAAAAGTAGAAAAACGCCCAAATCAAGCTACAAAAATACCTCCAGAACATTTTTGAGCTTCAGGCGTTTTGGAGTGGAGATGTGAACCATCTCCATAGAGAATAATTGATTTTTTTCCCCTCCAGTGTTTTGTAGCTTCAGGCTTAAACGCTCAGGTGTGAATGGAGCCTAAGAGGACCAAAAGGGCAAGGTTGTAAAGATTACGATCAGTCCATAATTTAGGTGAGTGGTGGATCAATGCGGATGGCAATTTAATAGTTACTGGTGGAGCTATTGGAGGTTACTCCCCATCCATCTGGACAGAGTGATATTCCATTTCCATTCCCTCTAGGGGTGTCCAATTGGTCAGGAAGTGATGATCCATCCGGGAATACATTAACCAAATGCTATCTGACCTTTTATTATATGGGGTCAGATAGTCTGGTAAGCGGCTTGTGACTGTCTCTCAGTGTTCACAGTGGTGAATGGTCTGCTGAACTATATGGTCATTTGGGGTGACTTCTCTTGGTTCTTGGATTCACTTTACATTTGGACTTTATTTCAGCACTTTGTGTACATATATGAATTTTTCTATTGGATTTATATATGATTTTGTTTATATATATATATTTGTGCACTTATCATTTGCAGTTTGTTATTGGATTGTTTAACCACTTCAGCCCCGGAAGGATTTCACACTTTAGGACCAGAGAACTTTTTGTGATTCGGCACTGTGTCACTTTTTTTTTTTTTCAATCAAAAACCAAGTTTATTGAAATAAGAGCCGCAGATCATAGAAAATTTACATACATCGTCATCATCACATTTGGTTGTGTTAAAGCTATGTATACAAGGTAGTTTGATACCTTGTCCATCCGTTGCACCACATTCACATATTGACATTTTAATAATATTTGATTACAGGCCTGCCAAAATAAAGCCATATATACCTATATCCTTTGCAGGGTCTCCCTATGTATGCAAGATTGTTTATACAGGCCAAATACCGCAATATAATCGTAATGTAACTAGCATCAATGATTCATTACACCACATATCCCCTTAGCTTAGTCTTCATTGCATGTTTCAGAGCGAGATAGCCACCTATCCCATATTTTAGTGAATTTACGGGGACATCCCTGGTGTTCATATATAAGCTTCTTATATGGTAGGGTAGTGTTTACCTCCCTCATCCAGTCTGAAACCCCAGAAGAGATTGATTGCATCCATACCTTGGCAATGGTTTTCCTGGATAAAAAGAGTGTCTCCCTGAGGAATGTTGCAGTGTATTTATCAGTGTCAACATCAGGTAGCAAGCCAAGGAGGCACAGCTTAGGGTCTAGGGTGGCCGAAGACCCCATGTCATCATGAAGGAACCATATGATTTGAAGCCAAAGGGTCTGGATCATGGGGCAAGTCCAGACCATGTGGTAAAATGTGCTCGCCATGGCATTGCAGCGGGGGCACAATGGGCTCCTGTCTGGTCAGTATCCGGCCACTCTTTGAGGCAAAAGGTTGGCCCTGTGCACAACATATAGTTGCTTAAGATGGTCAGGCATCCTGGGGGACACTAGTTTTACACCTCCTATGATCTCGTCCCAGTCCTCGTCATCCAATCTCCCCATATCATTTTCCCACCTTGATTTGACTTTATACGCCAGGTCAGTAATGGTAGAGAGGTGTATACTCAGGTATATGTTAGAGGTCAGCTTAGCTGTCTCATCCCCTTGTATAATTTTTATAACTTCAGGGGTAGATAGATGGGGGCAATTGGTGGCAAATTGTGTCGTGAGAGCGTGTCACAGTTGGAGATATCTGAAAAATAGGCTGTTGGGGAGTGCGAAATCTTCTTTGAGTGTCTGGTAAGTTTTGGGTCCACTAAAGGTTAACACGTGATGTAGGTATAAGATTCCTTGGTCTATCCATATCTTGGGGTCTGGTACAGTGAGTAGTTCGAGTAGGTCCCTATTAAACCATAGGGGAGTATGTGTGTGGTAGAGAGGGTATTTCGCTATTTTAGCAATTCTGCTCCAAATATATCGGTGGTGAGAGGCCATATCTGTAATCAGTATAGGGCGAGGGGGATGCGTGACATTTCGCAACATCATTTGCAGGGGTGTATATGCTGGGTGGTCTGGCTTGGTACTGACTAGGGACTGAAAGCGGGGTAGGTCCGTCTTCAGGTAGTGGTAAAAGTGGGATGTCTGGGCAGCTAAATAGTAGGCCTGGAAGTCTGGGAGGGCAAGCCCCCCCATGTTAGTGGGATTTTTCAGAACCTGCCAGGAGAGCTTATGTCTTGATGACCCCCAGATGAAGGAATTGAGTATAGAGTCAATGGTTTTGAAGAACTTCGGGAGTATGGGGAGGGGAGCATGCCACATCAAGTACAGGATTTTGGGCAAGATTATCATTTTGACAAGATTAGTACGACCATATACGCCCAAAGGGAGTCTGGCCCAGGTTTGGATCTTGGTTTTGAGCAGTGCGTATAGGGGTTTTAGGTTGAGTGCATTGCATTCAGTTAGGGATCTAGTAACTAGGACACCCAGGTATTTAATGACCGAAACCCTCCGTAATGGGAGTGAGGGTATTATCTGGGGGGGAGGAAACTGATCTATGGGTAGGATCTGAGATTTGTCCCAGTTTACTCGTAGGCCACAATGTTGCCCCATTGTTTCTATGGTGGATAAAGCCTCAGCAAGGGAGTGATGTGAGTCAGCTAAATATAGGACCATATTGTCGGCGTAGAGACCCACCTTGTCCACAAATTTCCCAACTCTTAGACCTTTAATTTTCTCGTTGACTCATAAGGCGACGGCCAGGGGCTGACACTGCGTCACTTTAACTGACAATTGCGCGGTCGTGCCACGTTGTACCCAAACTAAATTGCGTCCTTTTTTCCCCACAAATAGAGTTTTCTTTTGATGGTATTTTATCACCTCTGCGTATTTTTCTGATTGCCGCTATAAATAAAAAAAGAGCGACAATTTTGCAAAAAAACAGTTTTTCTTACTTTTTGCTAAAATACAAATCCAAAAAAAATAAAAAAAACATTTTTTTCATCGGTTTTGGACGATTTATATTCTTCCTCATATTTTTGGTAAAAAAAAAAATCGCAATCGGCGTTTATTGATTGGTTTGCGCAAAAGTTGCCGTGTTTATGGATGATGAGAATTCATTTCTGGAGTTTTTATTTTTTTTTATTTTTTACTAGTAATGGCGGTGATCTGTGATTTTTAGCAGTACTACGATATTGCAGCGGACATGTCGGACCATTTTGACACATTTTTGGGACCATTGGCATTTATACAGCGATCAGTGCTATAAAAATGCACTGATTACTGTGTAAATGCCATTGGCAGTGAAGAGTTTAACCTCAGGGGGCGCTCTAAGGGTTAACTGTGTTACCTCACTGTGTTCTAACTGTATGTGGGCTGGGCTGGCAGGGGGAGGGGAGTGATCAGGAGTATACAGGAAGCCTGTGATCTCCGCCCTTCCCCCTCCACAGCACGGAGATCCGTGTTTACTTACACGGACCTCCGTTATTTCACTGCCATAGTGGACACTATAGCGGAACTTTGAATCCTTGGTGTTTTTTTCTCCATCTCAGTGGAAATTTACATAAACATTATTGATCCTCTTTATGTTTTATGGTGATCCGGAACTAAGCAATAGAGACTGTTGGACCTATTCTAATGCTGCTGATGAACTTTCTTTGTGGATAAACTTTAGTTCACACGGTTTTAGTTTTTGAAGTTTATGGATGTAATTTTATGTTTGTAGTTTTGTACCTCATACACTATCACTGAGGTGGTGGTTGTACACTTATAACACTTGATATATATGTGTGGGGTATTTTGTGACCCCCTTATATGTTTTTTGCACCTTAAAACATAATGCGACAAATTTATATTTTGATTTGGTTTATTGTGTATTTATCACACAGTTGTTTGTCTCTGCTTTATTATTTGGTTCACTTATCTAAAGCACGGTATTCCTTTTAATTATATTATTACATGCAATGCAGTACCCAAACTAAATTTGCGTCTTTTTTTTCCCCACGAATAGAGCTTTTTTTGGTGGTATTTGATCACCTCTGTGGTTTTTATTTTTTGTGATATAAATGAAAAAAGACTGAAAATTTTGAAAAAAAATTATATTTTCTACTTTTCGTCAGTAGAAAAATACAATAAACTACATTTTAGTCTTACATTTTTTCCAAAATGCATTTAGCCACATGTCTCGGGTAAAAAAAAAAAGTCAATTAGCGTATATTTATTGGTTTGCGCCAAAGTTATAGCGTCTACAAACCAGGGTACATATTCTGGATTTTACGCAGCTATTATTTTATGACTGCCTATCTTATATCCTGAGGTGCTATAATGGAAGGGCAGTACAACCCCCACCCCCCAAATTACCCCATCTTGGAAAGTAGACACCCCAAGAAATGATCTGAGAGGCATGTTGAACCCATTGAATATTTTATTTTTTTCTCACAAGTGATTGAAAAATGACAAAAAAAAATGATATAAAGTTGTCACTGAAATGATATATTGCCCACACATGCCATGGATATGTGTGGAATTAGACCCCAGAATAAATTCTGCTGCTTCTCCTGAATACGGGGTACCCCATGTGTGAGACTTTTTGGGAGCCTATCCGTGTACGGGACCCCAAAAACCAATAACCGCCTTCAGGATTTCTAAGGGAGTAAACTGCTTTAACCCCACACTACCTATCATAGTTTCGGAGGCCATGGAATGCCCAGATAGCAAAAAAAAAAAAAACAAATGACCCCATTTTGGAAAGTAGACACCCCAAGCTATATGCTGAGAGGCATGTTGAGTCCATGGAATATTTTATATTTTGCTACAAGTTTCGGGGAAATTACAATTAATTTTTTTTCACAAAGTTGTCACTAAATGTATTTTGCTCAAACATGCCATGGGTATATATGAAATACATTCTGCTGCTTCTTCTGAATCCGGGGATACCGCATATGAGTGAGACTTTTTGTCTAGCTGCGTATGGGACCCCCTTAAAACAATCACCGCCTTCAGGCTTTCTAAGGGCGTACATTTTTGATTTTACTCCTCACTCCCTATCACAGTTTCGGAGGCCATGGAATGCCCAAATAGCACAAAACCCCCCCAAATGACCCCATTTTGGAAAGTAGACACTCCAAGCTATTTGCTGAGAGGCACGTTGAGTATTTTGCAGATCTCGTTTTTTTGTTACAAAGTTTTGAAATTTGAAAAAAGAAAAAAAAAATACATTTTCATTTTCTTTCTTCATTTTCCAAAACAAATGAGAGCTGCAAAATACTCAATGTGCCTCTCAGCAAGTATCTGCTTTCCAAAATGGGGTCATTTGGGGGGGGGGGGTTTGTGCTATCTTGACTTAGTGTTGAGCGAACCCGGACTGTAACGTTCGGGTCCGTACCGAACTTTAGGGTGTCCGTGGCACGGACCCGGACCCGGACATTTCAAAAATCGTTCGGGTTCGGTCCGGGGTTCTGCTATTTTACTCCACGTGTTGAGAAGCTGCAGGGCAGCCAATCAACAAGCGTTTCACTGGTTTGCCCTTAGAAGCCATCACAGCCATGCCTACTAATGGCATGGCTGTGATTGGCCGGTGCATCATGTGACCCAGCCTCTTTATAAGCTGGAGTCACAGTGCTGCAGTCACATGCTCCTTGGGTTAGTATAGGGAAAGGTAGCTGACGGCGTGAGGGACAGATTTTAGCCATTTTAAGACCTGATCCTGCATCCTGAGATAGATTACTTTACTACTGCTGTCTGTGCTGTTGCTCTGAGGACAGATAGCAGAAATTAGAGATTTCACATACCGCTGCTTTGAGTTGCAG
>BLSH010372761.1:563452-577301 GCA_018402905.1 Glandirana rugosa | reverse complement strand
ATATGAAGCTCTATCTATATGAGAGCTATGTTAGGAGGATGTGTTTATCTGTATTGTTAGTAGAGGTTCCTCGAGATCTAAACGTTATTTCAAGGCTTCCTCGGTACAAAAATGTTGATTAGGGCTGATCTAAAACAAACAATAAATGATTAATTATTTCACCTGTGTGATTGCTCTGTAATAAGGATCTGCATAATATCTTATATTAAAGATGACATCCATAATACGTGGCTCCATTGGCCATAGGCTCCATTCACAAAGCTAACACACCAGGATGTTTTCCAAGGATTGGCAGTTATTTTCTGCTGAGTCATCCAGTGAGATTTGAAAATAAAAAAACGTTAAATGTCTAAAAATAGATCGCCTTCAGCCGAGCGAAATGACCCTCTGAAAAATCCATTCTTCCCATTAGTTTTACAGATATAAACTCCTATTTCCTATAAATTAGATCTGGTTGGAAACTAATTGACTTTCTCTTTGATGAGAATAACTATTTTCATTTTGGGGGTCATCAAATCTAAAAACTACTATTAGAAAATGAATTAAAAGCACATTTTGATAAAAGAAAATGATAATATTGAAATGGGTCACATGACTTACCATATGGAAATGGGTATCTCTCCCTTTCTGATGGCCTTTCAAGGTTGTTGCGTCGTGAATAGCTTCTATTTTCTCTTGACATCTTGGTGATATTAGATGTCTATTAGATGCCTATTAGATGTTAATTTAAATATCTGTGAATAATTTCACTAAAGATAATAGCAATCTGCAAATCACAGGAGAAACACGTCAGCGATGCTTTCAGTGTCGCTCCTACTAGGCATCTGCTGAGCACAGCAGCTGCACTGGCTGTTACTCCTGCAGGTGATGACATCACACTTTTTTTTTTCACACTTTTTTTTCAACCAACTTTACGAAACTGTAAATATGAACATTTTTTTATTAGTTTAATAGAGCCTATTCAAAATTCAAATTTGAAATATCTCAGTTCACACAACTAGCACTAGCATAGATTTTTTTTTAACTTAGTTTTTAACTACCCCCTTCCTGACCAGAGCACTTTTTGCAATATGGCACTGAGTTGCTTTAACTGACAATTGCACGGGTGTGCGATGCTGTGCCCAAACAAAATTGTATACCCTATCTGGGACTGTGTATAACCTATCTGGGGCTCTGTATAATCTATCTGGGACTCTGTATACCCTATCTGGGGGCTCTGTATACCCTATCTGGGCACCTGTATACCCTATCTGGTGAACGTATACCCTATCTGGGACCTGGTATACCCTATCTGGGGCCCTGTATACCCTATCTGGGACCCTGTATACCCTATTTGGGGCTCTGTATACCTTATCTGGGACCCTGTTTACCCTATCTGGTGACTGTATACCCTATCTGGGACCCTGTATACCCTATGTGGGACTCTGTATACTGCTATCTGGGGCTCTGTATACTGCTATCTGGGGCTCTGTATACTGCTATATGGTGATTCTGTATACTGCTATATGATGACTCTGTATACTGCTATATGGTGACTCTGTATACTGCTATATGATGACTCTGTATACTGCTATATGGTGACTCTGTATACTGCTATGTGGGACCCTGTATCCTATATCTGGGACCCTGTATACCCTATCTGGGACCCTGTATACCCTATCTGGGACCCTGTATACCCTATCTAGGACCCTGTATACCATTAGCTGGGGCTCTGTATACCCTATCTGGGTCTCTTTATACCCTATCTGGGCACCTGTATACCCTATCTGGTGAATGTATACCTTATCTGGGACCCTGTATACCCTATCTGGGGCTCTGTATACCCTATGCGGGACACTGTATACACTATCTGGTGACTGTATACCCTATCTGGAACCCTGTATACCCTATCTGGAACTCTGTATGCTGCTTTCTGGGGCTCTGTATACTGCTATATGGTGACTGTATACTGCTATCTGGGGCTCTATATATTGTTATCTGGGGCTCTGTATACTGCTATAATGTGAGTATGTATACCACTATCTGGTGACTCTGTATACTGCTATATAGTGACTCTGTATACTGCTATATGGTGACTCTGTATACTGCTATCTGGGACTCTGTATACTGCTATATGGTGACTCTGTATACTGATATCTGGTGCTCTTTAAGTGTATACTGCTATCTGGTGACTTTGTATACCCCTATCTGGAGACTCTGTATACCCTATCTGGTGATGCTGGGCTGTATACTCCTGACACAAGGGGTGGAAACTATAAGGGGTGGGGCTTATAGAAAGTGGGAGTGGTCAAAAAGGAAGGGAGGGGTCTGGCGTCCCCCATCCTAAAATTTCAACAGTCACCACTGTGTCAGACTGACACACCACATCACCGATCGCCGCACTGCGTGGCCCCGTGGGCACGCTGGCTTGTTTTCCTGCTGGGCGTCATATGACGCCCAGTCAGGATAACTGAACCACTTTCCAGCCATCATTCTGCATACTGCGGGCGGTAAGTGGTTAAGGGCTGGTTCACACTTGTGAGAATAAAAAATGCTACTGAAAACTCATAAGGAAGCACTTGCATTTACCTGCATTTTTATGGGTGTTTTTTAAACTCATATTGCATTTAGCTGCTTATTTTCCTATGAGTTTTCTGACTATTTTGTCATAATTTTCCATTTCACAAAAAATACAATAAAATTGTTATTAGTAGATACAAACAAAACTAGTGGTGCACCGAATGGACATTTTGGTGCCAAAACCGAAACTGAAAATGCACTAAGCTGAAAACCGAAACCGAAAATGACAGTTTTTAAAAACATTTTAAAAAAAGGATAACAACAGATATGTGAAAACAATTCTGGAGAATGTTGCCCGGGAAGAGGAAACATTGAATCTAAACAAAGTAATTAAAACCAGTTTTTGAACAAAAAAGCCAGCTTGCATTAAGTGGATATTGATGCTTTCAAATTAATATTATTCAAAGTACTAACAATAATTTACAAAGCCATCCACAACTCTGCCCCCAGCTACATCTCTAGCCTAGTCTCAAAATACCAACCAAGCCGCCCTCTTCGGTCCTCCCAAGACCTCTTGCTCTCTAACTCCCTCCCTAACTAGCACATGTGACACCTGATGTAGATTTATCAGGCCTCTGGACCACCCTTTGTGGGTATGGGGTTGAGGTTCCCTTTGTCTAGCAAAGTTAGTTAGTTGGTGCTAGCTAGCCATGATGGACTCTCCCAGCCCATCCGTACACTGTCCATGACACAGGATCCCAGTCTCTTCCTGCACCTCTTCAGACTGTCTTCCTCCCAATCTGCTGTGCGCATCTCCACTCCCTTGGGCTGTGTCACTCACTGTTACTTCCCGGATATCTCTCTGATAGTGTTCTCACCCGCTGTCCTCTTTCTGCTCACCTTTGTGCCTCTCCACTGGGATCTCCCTCTTTCCTCCTGGCTGCACCCGAGCTCTCCCAGGCCAAGGTCACCCCCCCTCGAACTAGGGTCTCACTCCAGGCCCCAACACCCTTAACACTATTCCATCTCCATCACTTCCACCTCAACTTCTCCTCCTTCCACTGGGCAGACTACAGTATTTAAGGAGGCCTGCCCCCTGCCAATCCAGTTTGGGGATTGGTCAGGGCTCCTTAACATACTTAAGAAAGCCTCACGTCCTTTTCCCATCCCTTTTCCAGAACTTTCTGAAGAAGAGGTGAGGGGAAACATAGGGGTGTTGCTTCCTGCAGTCACCAGTCCTCCCTGGGCCACTCCCCTGCTCAGAATCAAAACAATGACTAAAGTTGCCTATTCTGAACAAAAATCTACTCCTAAGCACCTATCTATGGTTGAGGGCGCTACACTTTAATATTAATATAATTTATATTGAGTTTTTTATTTATTTATCTGAACACAGTAAGCGCTTTTAAATATAGTGTTTGCACATTTAAAAAGACCATGCACCTATTGTGGAGTAGTATTCAAACATATTTGGTATTCAGGTATAGACGTTGCAGCAGTCTTTATATCCAGTAATATTTTGATTTTGTGACAATAAGCACAGGCTCTTTTCATTTATTTTGTACAGTTCTCTTCCCACATGGGTTCTGTGCTAACAGAATGTTGTGCAAGGATGTACCAATGCTGAGAGCTAGAAAGCAATAAACATCTTTCTCCAGCTCACAGAGGGTCGCAAAGGGGTATCTAGGTATTTCTGACAGCTGTACCTCTTCCTCTGGAACATTTCTCTAATGCTAAGTCTATGCTTTGCCTAGCTAGGAAGTAACTGTCCCTATCTATGTACTTCCTACACTACAAAATCACCCAGCTGAAGCTGACCTGTCTAGGTCTAGGATGACTGCTGAAAGTCCAATCAGACACAGGCTCCCCCCAGATGATTGCCTGGAGCCTGGTGCGGAGAAGTCAGTTCTCTGCAAGGTTTCCCTATCACCAGAGGTATGTAGCAATTATGTGAGCACTGTTTTTACTTCTGGCAGCAAACCAAGAAGTGAGTGGGCAATCTATGGATCCTCACCTTGCTCTTGTGCTGGCACCCACTCAAGTGGTATCATCGCTCAGTACAACAGGGGCACACACCCTACTACATCCTGCTCTACAGCATGCTGGCAGGGGACAGACTTTTCTCATACCTCCCAACATTTTGAGATGGGAATAAGGGTCACCTATTATCAAAAGTATGTAGGCATAAACACCTTCCACGCCCCCCCTTAACTGCTTACTAGGGTGACCTGACATCCCAGTTTCTGCTGAAAGTCCCCAGACTGAGGACATTGTCCCCGGTTTTGTCCCCAGATTGGATTTGAACAGGGGCCTGGGCAATTTCAAAGACAGCCAGTGCAGAATAGAAAAAGATCTGAATTACAACCCCCCCCCTCCGTCACTCCTACTAGCTTAGGGGGTGTATTTTTTCCATTATCTGTGCCCTTTTATGATGATCATCTGCTGGTCAGAGCAGAGGGACTTTTTCCTTCAGTTTCGAGCACATGCCCATTCCACTCCCGCTCGCATGTTCTTCTGCCTTAGCTCAAGTCCCAGCCAGCCGCCTGCCTGTCTACCTCCTTGCCTTCCCTGGTGGAGTGATCTTCCTTCGCTCAGCTCCACTCCCCACCCAGTAGTAGCCAGGGCCCAGAGTGAGACATTAGAGGCTGTGAGGCAGGTGACAGCTGCGCTAGGCAGAGAGAGGCAGCTGAGCTCAGCTGACAGTGTCCAGCAGCAGGAACAGACGGAAAGTGGATCTGATTGTGGGGCTGCTAGGGCCTTCTAGGCTTCAACACAGGTGTGCTTTGGGGGCGTCTGGTAATAGACTACATTGCAATGTGCCTGGCTCTCTGGCATAATGGATGATATCATAACTCACAGGCAGCAGGCACTCTATCATGGCTCTGGCTGGCTCTCTCACAGTGTCACATAACATGGCTACTGGGTGCTGATTTTGCTATTGGTCATAAGTATCAGCAGCCAGCAACCATGTTATGTGACAAGGCCAGACAGAGCCATGATATCGTGCCTGCTGCCTGTGTCTTATCATAATGCCGATGATCTTAACCAGTTTCCGACTGCCCCATAGCAGATTTACTGCTACAGGGTGGTCACGCTGAGCAGGATCATGTGTATATATACACGTGATCTTGCATTTCTGGGTATCGGAGCCAATCAGAGGGTCTCTATGTCTGCCGGTGCCCACCGATTGTTCTGTACACAGGCAGAAAGACGGCCTGCCTATGTAAACAAGGCAGAACACCATTCTCTCAGCATGGAAGACGATGATCCTGTGTTACTGCAAAGCAGGGACAGGGATCTATGCCTTGCCTTAGTAAAAGCACCTCCCTCACAGTGAGAAAACACTTGTTAGGCACACATTTAACCCTTTTATATGTTTATATATATATATATATATATATATATATATATATTTACCAAACAGGTGTGGTGAGCATCACAACAGACGGCAATTGTGCACAAATGATCAGGTCATCCCACTGACCATATATAAAGAAAATCCAGATAGGGATCGTTGCACTTCAGTATTTTTTTAGAAGTCCATCAGGACTATATAGAAATACATTTACAAGTCATACTTACATAAGATTATACTTGCATAACAGAAGTCATCATTTAGATAGCAAGCTTTCGGGCAAAGTCCTGAACGCCCTTCCTCAGGCTAGGATGTCATCTAAATGATAGACATCATACAGAGTATATATACACACATATTTAGCCAATTAATGCAACAGGTAACAATTTAATTACAACAATTCAAAACCGCTGACGATCTCCTGCTTCTCTGCGTTTAAATGATATCTTCTTTTGTTATATCACGGAGATCAAAGGGAGGAGGGCATACAAGATTAAAACAATAGTTGCTAAAATAGTTTTGATAATAGTTATACACTGCTTTAGGTTTATGCTGGTGTTATTTCAACAAATTTCAGCTTTAAATTAAAAATATTTCAAACTTTCACATATATCCTCCCAATAGGCTCCGAGCTGCTTATGTCTCCAGCAGCACTGCCTGATAGAACAGATAAGAGCTTTAATTGACAGCAGCTGCACAACCTTGCTGTAATTACTATTCACAGCAGGGTAAGGTATTTTGGTGTTACTATACTATGCACACCCCAGTGATGCACTGTGGCTTGGTCCCACCCACTGCCTAAGCCGCGTAGAGTGGAGAAAGTGCAAGAAGTCATGTGATCCAGGAGAAAAGCAGCAAATAAAGATATTTAAAAGTATTTTAAAAAATGCTTGCTAATTCTTTTTTTGGGGGGGAAATCCCTACCTATATTTGTACAAAGCATTATTCAGGTTTACATTCTTTCTGGTTTGCAAACTTCTTTAGCATTGTGCACAGTCTACAACTGCATGGTTGTGTCCCGATACCCATTCAATACATGCTATACCACCACAAAGATAATCTTTTGTTTTTTTTTTTTTAAAAATTGTGCTCTGCGCTCTTTTTATTCCCTGTGATTTTTACATTTTCACCATTTTCACTTGCTAAACATTTGCTAAACTTAAATCAGTCTTTTACCAGCCAACTACACAATAATACTCATTCCTACTCTGTAATAAATGAAGCAGAGCAGAAAGCCCCCAGTGTGATTAAATGAACCATAAACAGCAATTTTCAGATTATTATTTTTACTGAACAATACTTTGACAAGAATTGAATTACACATGCATCTTGCTGGTAATTAGTAGGACAGTGGCATATAAAAAGAGACACAGTTGCAGTCAAATAACATTTCATCATTTTTTAAAAAAACATTATCTGCCATATGTGGCAAGGAAGATAAGCAGAATCATGGCAGTTATGTAAACAATGGCCTATAAAATGATACCATGAAAAACACATATTTAAAAAATCTCTAATCTAAAATGACCTTTGTTTGATTTAGCTTATGTGTACATAGACATTTTTATGTCATAATTTTCAAAAGGGTATAAAGACTTTTTTTTACCCAATTTTTTATTTTTGCTCAATCTTCATTCCTTCTTTAAACAGTGCTTGCATACCCATTCATTGTGTATTCAATTGTCTAGTCTTCTCTGTTTGTTTGTTTTTTTAACCACTTGCCGACCGCCGATCGGCATCTGATGGCGGCAAAGTGGCTCTGTAAGGCGAAACACCGTCATACGACGGCGGCCGCCAGATCGCTCACTGTGTCCGGGGAGGGCCAGAGAGCGGGTGCGGCAGCTTCGATTGCCGCCGGCCACCCGCGATGCCCCCCCCGGAGTGAAGGAGCAGAGGTCCGTGTAAGTAAACACGGACCTCCGCTCTGTGTGAGGGGGAAGGGCTGTGATCACAGCCTTCCTGTACGTGAAGGCTGTGACAACTTCCCTTCCCCAGATAGTGCAGTCCCCCTACAGTTAGAACATGCCCAGGGAACATAGTTAACCCTTAGAGCGCCCCCTGCAGGTTAACCCCTTCACTGCCAATGGCATTTACACAGTAATCAGTGCATTTTTATAGCACTGATCGCTGTATAAATGCCAATGGTCCCAAAAAAGTGTCAAAATGTTCCGACATGTCCGCTGAAATATCGCAGTACTGCTAAAAATCGCAGATCGCCGCCATTATTAGTAAAAAATAAAAAAAAATAAAAACCCCAAAAATGAATTCTCATCATCCGTAAACGCGACCACTTTTGCGCAAACCAATCAATAAACGCCGATTGCGATTTTTTTTTATCGCAAATATGAAGAATGTAAATCGGCCAAAAACGGTGAAAAAAAATGTTTTTTTATATTTTTTTTTGGATTTGTATTTTAGCAAAAAGTAAGAAATTTGTTTTTTTTTTGCAAAATTGTCGCTCTTCTTTTGTTTATAGCGGCGATCAGAAATGACGCAGTGGTGATCAAATACCACCAAAAGAAAGCTCTGTTTGTGGGAAAAAAAGGACGCAAATTTTGTTTGGGTACAACGTCGCAAGACCGCGCAATTGTCAGTTAAAGCGACGCAGCGCCGAATCGCAAAAAGGGCTCCGGTCCTAAAGCTGGAAATCCTGCCGGTCCTTAAGTGGTTAATAGATCTGTAAACAAAAATAGGAACCTAGATCCATTGTCAATAACAATGAAAAACATGCCCCCACGACCCGCTGATACACAAACAATGACCTGTACCATAATAGTCCTTTCCCTCCAAAACTCCAATTGCAAATGATAGCTTTTCAGCCACCTGCTGTATCTCAACAAACTGGCCTGGGATGCTGTCTGACATTATTGATCAAATGATCAGGATCATGTTTGGGCAATGACGTAATATTGGATGCCTTCCAGCTAATTTACAACAAAAAAGCCAGTGGGTGCCTGAAAGCTGTCATTTAGTGGCGGCAGTACTTCCAACACTAATAGAATGACTTCCAACTTGCAGCAGCCAGAGGTTTGGGCATTCAAACTGGCAAAACATGCCTTTTCAATTTACCCATTCAGTGAACAGGAAAAGCTTGGGTTTTGGTCAAACACATCATCTCAAACCCAAACTTATCCCTAGTAACACTCTACTGGACCATGTAGAGGCATGATCCAAGATGTGCCATGTAACTGGACCAATTAGAGCTGGCATATCTTACATATGGCACTGCAAGAGAGAACACTTCAATGTGAAGCCAGCTTTAAAGGGAGGACATGTTACCAGACATGGTATGTTACTGGGTCATGTTCCAAGAGAAGACATGCTGTAAAATTTTGGGTAAGGGGTGTTCCTATGTGCTACCACTCATGTTAAAATCACTAAACACATAAAAACAATTGAAGTAAGAAGAACTAAGATATGAGTCGCTGCTCACATTTAGTGTATGTATCCTCACATATATATAGATATAAACGCATATGTACTTTGGCACTTGCTCGCATAAATAACCATATATAATAATTAATCCAAGTGATGTTCACATAAAAACTAGAAAATAAATGTGATCTACACAAATAATTGAAAGTATGTATATTAAACGTGCTCAAAAATATTCATAGAAACTAGTAATGATTCATTCATAAAAGTGCAAGTGCAAAAGGCGCTCTAAATAATACTTATTCATAAGTGCATTTGAAGTGCTATGTGCTATAGCTGGAAATTGAATTCACAATTCCAGCACTATTAATAAAGTGCACAATGTAAGTAATCCAATTCAAGCAGAATATCATTCATAAGTGAAGTTGATACCACAGTCTTAGTGCTGAGAGTAAAGTTCATATAAATCGCTAGAAGTGCTGTCAATAAACGTCAATGTAGACAGAAAAATATGTTTAAACGTCAAATCCAATATCTGGGGATCATATATTTTTCAATTCATGTAATTCAATCAGGAAATTTTCCAGATTAATACACTCAACCTCACTGCGCTCACAAGCCCTGTGTTCCACTTGCGTGTAATATGCCTGCTCACCTTAAATAAAGACCCATATTTTCATATACAGTAGGTCTAATAGCACTAAGATGAGCAATCCTCATGTAGTTATCCACTCCTGTTACCTCATCACCAAGCTCCACTGCTCTCCTCAATAAGTCCCAGTAATAATGATCATGTAAATAAAAGGAAGTCCTCCATAGTGTGAACCAATATAAAACTCCTTTTTATTCATGTAAAAATGCACTCACATTTGGCCAATAAAACCAGTGGTTATCAGAACACTGATCCTCTCACCAGTTCTTTTGGTATCGACTGCTGACGCGTTGTATCACTGCTCACATGACTCCTTCAGGGATCAATGTACTTATCAATTAGTATTATTTAGCGCACCTTTTACACTTGCACTTTTATAAATGAATCATTACTACTTTCTATGAATATTTTTTAGCATGTTTTATATACATACTTTCCATTATTTGTGTAGCTCACATTTATTTTCTATTTTTTTTTGTGAGCATTACTCCTGGATTAATTATTATACGTGGTTAATTATTACTACAAGTTCCACATTGCATATGCATTTATGCTGGAAGATTTGCTGATTGAGAAAAGAAAAGAAAATGAGTTGTTGCCTATATTGGTAAATCAGATTGCTTTCATTATTTTCTGGAATTACCATTACCTAAGCTGCTGTATCAGGTACCTTATGGTGGCAATAGATTGTAAAATAATATTATGCAGTGCTTTTCCCTAAATACTATTGTGAAGTGGATTGATTTGTATACACATTGACACTGTAATTATAGATAGATTTGAGCATGAAGCACTTGGTTTGAAGTACAGGACACTACATTATTGAAGAACACTTTATGAATTTAGTTGTATTTTTTTAACTTTATATATCTCTTTCACACTTTAAAGTTTATGTGAAGTATTTATATATGACATTGGATATAAATTCTATGCAATTGGGAATATAAGATAAAACTTGTATTTCATATTTAGTACCCTGGGGAAGCACTGTATAATATTAATTTATAATAAATGTACTGTAGTTGGTCACAATAGGCACCCAAACTATGTTCCTATTCTATTTTTCTTTAGCAATCTGTTTTTAATCCACTCCAACTTCTCATCCTGACCTGGCCGTGCCCACCATTCAATCTAGAGTGTATCTCAGAGTGCCCTTGACCTTTCACATTCTTCACAATGCTCCTAGGGTAAGGAAATATTTAATTTGGTGGTATTGTTTTCCAATAGTTATATAATATCCTAAATATAAAGGCACAAATATGTTAAAAAAACTATTACTTTAGATAAAAAATACAGATTATTTTCTCTAACTGGTCCTGACACATTTCTGGTACATCTAGTAATCCCTGCATTATATGTACAGTATATCACAAAAGTGAGCACACCCCTCACATTTTTGTAAATATTTTGTTATATCTTTTCATGTGACAACACTGAAGAAATGACACTTTGCTACAATGTAAAGTAGTGAATGTACAGCTTGTATAACAGTGTAAATTTGCTGTCCCCTCAAAATAACTCAACACACAGCTATTCATTTCTAAACCGCTGGCAACAAAAGTGAGTACACCCCTAAGTCAAAATGTCCACATTGGGCCCAAAGTGTCACTATTTTGTGTGGCTACCATTATTCTCCAGCACTGGCTTAACTCTCTTGGGCATGGAGTTCACCAGAGCTTCACAGGTTGCCACTGGAGTCCTCCTCCACTCCTCCATGATGACATCATGGAGCTGGTGGATGTTAGAGACCTTGTGCTTCTCCACCTTCCATTTGAGGATGTCCCACAGATGCTCAATAGGGTTTAGTTCTGGAGACATGCTTGGCCAGTCCATCATCTTTACCCTCAGCTTCTTTGGCAAGGCAGTGGTCATCTTGGAGGTGTGTTTGGAGTCATTATCATGTTGGAATACTGCCCTGCGGCCCAGACTCTGAAGGGAGGGGATCATGCTCTGCCTCAGTATGTCACAGTACATCTTTCCTCATTGAACTGTAGCTCCCGAGTGCTGGCAGCACTCATGCAGCCCCAGACCATGACAATCCCACCACCATGCTTGACTGTAGGCAAGACACACTTGTCTTTGTACCCCTCACCTGGTTGCCACCACATACGCTTGACACCATCTGAACAAAATAAGTTAATCTTGGTCTCATCAGATACAGGACATTGTTCCAGTAATCCATGTCCTTAGTCTGCTTGTCTTCAGCAAACTGTTTGCAGGCTTTCTTCTGCATCATCGTTAGAAGAGATTTCCTTCTGGGACGACAGCCATGCAGACCTATTTGATGCATTGTGCGGCGTGTGGTCTGAGCACTGACAGGCTGACCCCCCACCCCTTTAACCTCTGCAGCAATGCTCTCAGCACTCATATGTCTATTTCCCAAAGACAACCTCTAGATATGATGCTGAGCATGTGCACTCAGCTTCTTTGGTCGACCATGGCGAGGCCTGTTCTGAGTGGAACCTGTCCTGTTAAACCGCTGTATAGTCTTGGCCACCGAGCTGCAGCTCAGTTTCAGGGTCTTGGCAATATTCTTATAGCTTAGGCCATCTTTATGTAGAGCAACAATTCTTTTTTTCAGATTCTCAGAGAGTTCTTTGCTATGAGGTGCCATGTTGAACTTCCAGTGACCAGTAGAGTTGAGCGAACCCGAACTGTAAAGTTCGGGTCCATACTGAACTTTCGGGTGTCCATGTCCCGAATCCGAACCCGAACGTTTGAGAAAAAGTCTGGGATCGGATTCTGGGTTCTGGAATTTTATCACGCATGTTGAATAGCTGCAAGGCAGCCAATCAACAAGCGTTTCACTGGTTTTCCCTAGAAGCCATCACAGCCATGCCTACTAATGACATGGCTGTGATTGGCCAGTGCATCATGTGACCCAGCCTCTTTATAAGCTGGAGTCACTTAGTGCTGCAGTCACATGCTCTCTGAGACTCTGACTAGTGTAGGGAGAGGATGCTGCCGGCTCTGTGAGGGACAGATTGCAGATATATATAATAACATCTCATTGATCTGATTGTGGACTAGGTAGAGACTATCACTACTGCTTTGAGGGACAGATTACAGATCTGATCCTGCATTACAGAACGATGTGCTTTGAGGGACAGATTGCAGATCTCATCCTGCATTACAGAACGATCTGCTTTGAGGGACAGATTGCGATCTCATCCTGCATTACAGAACTATCTGCTTTGAGGGACAGATTGCAGATCTCATCCTGCATTACAGAACGATCTGACTGGACTAGGTATAGTCGATTGCAGATCTCATTCTGCATTACAGAATGATCTGACTGGACTAGGTACAGTCTATTGCAGATCTCATCCTGCATTACAGAACGATCTGACTGGACTAGGTATAGTCTATTGCAGATCTCATCCTGCATTACAGAACGATCTGACTGGACTAGGTATAGTCTATTGCAGATCTCATCCTGCATTACAGAACGATCTGACTGGACTAGGTAGTGTCTATTGCAGATCTCATCCTGCATTACAGAATGATCTGACTGAACTAGGTAAAGTCTACTGCTTAGAGGGACAGATAAGTGTTCTAAAATCATCTCTTACTCCTATAGGGTTAGGTTCCTGCTGTTGCTGTAAGGGACAGATTATTGTTCTATAATCATCTCATAGTTCTAAAGGGAGAGGTTCCTGCTGGTCCTGTAAGGGACAGATAATTATTCTATAATCATCTCCTAGTTCTAAAGGAAGAGGTTCCTGCTGGTCCTGTAAGGAACAGATAATTGTTCTAAAATCATCGCCTACTCCTATAGGGTCAGGTTCCTGCTGTTGCTGTAAGGGACAGATTATTATTGTTCTATATTCATCTCCTAGTTCTAAAGGGAGAGGTTCCTGCTGGTCCTGTAAGGGACAGATAATTGTTCTATAATCATCTCCTAGTTCTATAGGGAGAGGTTCCTGCTGCTCCTGTAGAAGAAGAAGAATGTATTATTCTTTTTTTTT
>BLSH010372761.1:530513-541897 GCA_018402905.1 Glandirana rugosa | reverse complement strand
GTTTTAAACAAAATTTTTGTGTTTGTAAAGGTACACTTCTATATTAGTAGAGTATTCTTATTTGTTTTCGTATTGTGACTACAACTATAACTATGAACAAAGGTTAGTACTATTGTCAAGTACATACGTCCTAGTAGGTTGCGTAAAGCGTCTCATTATAAAGGTGAAGAGGTCCCTTTAAGTTTCATATAGATCAATGGTAATTTAACTTTCTTTGTAGTAATGATAGTCTCATACGGTATATCAAGTAAACAAATAGCGAGAATCCCCAGAATAGTCACTACAGATAGTCTTCCCGTACTAGCTATTCCTAGATAAACTGGCCATTTCTGTGTGACAACTGATTCCTAAAACGATGGGGTGCCCAGGTTTTTTTTAAGGCATTTGTGCACCTTTGGGAGAGCGTAAAAAGTAGGGGGTCACAGACCACTTAACATCCAGGTACTCAAATAGATCCTTATCGATCATGCCCTTCTGATAGACATCACTGATAAGACCCCTAAGAGCGATAAACAAATGAACTATATGGCATACTCTGATAGTAATGATGTTTCTTTCAATTTAATGGTAACTAGATATACTTTGAATTTCCCTGGAGAAGTGGAAATATTACTCTGCGAAATGCGTTGGATGATCCTGCATACATGAACTGTTATCATGATTGGAAACAAGTATCAATATCAACATCAGTGTTATGCTTTTGTTTATTCTTATGAGATGATTATATCTTCACATGGAAATGTTTGTGTTTTTAAAACAAATTTTGTGCTCACCTCAGTGTCAGCTGTACATCCTTTAAAGTCCAGCCCTCACGGGATAATCTCCTGTAATCAAACCTACACACAGAATCAGGTCCCGACCACTACAACCCTGGTGGACAGACCATACCAGAAGTCTCAAAAAGCATCTGTGGTGTAAGACAAAGTCACAGCAAGATTTCAGCCAATATAAATCTGCCCTCCAAAAATACCATTCCTGCTTCCACACTGAGAAACAAACCTACTTTATCACTCTCATCAACATCCTCTCACGCAGTCCTCGTTAACTCTTTTCTACCTTTAATGCTCTGCTTCATCCACCATTACCTCCGCCCACTAAATTACTCACTGCCCAGGAGATTGCTAATCACTTAAAAAATAAAATTGATACAATTCGTCTCAAGATCTCCACTTCTGCACATTCAATACTCTTGTTTAACCCAGCTACTGTAGAGGAAGTCACTAATCTTTTTACCAACGCCAACTTACCCTCCTGCCCCCTAGACCATGTTCCTTCTCAAATACTATGGTCACCCTCTGACTCTATCCTACACTCTTTAACTCATATCTTCAACCTCTTGCTCTCTACCAGCATCTTCTCCAGCCCTCTAAAACATGCACTAGCTACTCCCATACCAAAAAAGGCCTCACTAAACGCCACCAATCTTAACAACCTAAGAGCAATCTCCTTACTCCCTTTTGCCTCCAAACTCCTTGAAAGTTTAGTCTACAACTGACTGACGAATCACCTCATTGAGAATAACCTTCTTGATCCCCTTCATTCTGGATTTCGTCCACAGCACTCCCCAAAAACTGCTCTTCTAAAACTCACAAACGACTTACTAATAGCTAAAATCAATGGTCATTATTCTGTACTCTTACTCTTCAACCTCTCTGCTGCCTTTGATACAGTTGATCACCCCCTTCTTCTCAAAAAAATCTGTTTGCTTGTCTCCATAGCTGCGCTCTCCATTGGTTTGACTCTTACCTATCTCACCACACCTTTAGTGTCACTTACAACTCCACTTCCTCCTCTCCTTACCGTTGGGGAACCCCAAGGTTCTGTCCTTGGACCTCTACTATTCTCGATCTACCTGTCCTCCCTGGGTCAGCTGTTAGCCTCCCATGGCTTCCGCTACCATTTATATGCCGATGACACCCAAATATATCTCTCTACCCCTCAGCTCACCCCATCAGTCTCCTCATACATCACTGATTTACTAACAGACATATCAGCCTGGATGTTACACCACTTCCTCCAACTGAATCTATCTAAAACCAAGCTCATAATATTTCCTCCCCCATGTGGCCCTTCCCCTGACTTCTCTTTCAATATATATGGCACTACAATCAGTCCTTTTCCACATGTCAGGGTGCTAGGGGTAACCCTATGCTCCGAACTGTCCTTTAAGGCCCACATCCAATCCCTGTTTAAATCATGCAACCTTAGTCTCTGCAACATCTCTAGAATACGCCCCTTTTTAACCAATGACACCACCAAGCTTCTAATTAACTCCCTGGTTATCTCTCACCTTGACTACTGCAACTCTCTCCTCATTGGATTACCTTTACATACACCATCCCCCTTCAGTCCATAATGAATGCTGCTGCAATACTCATCCACCTTACCAACCATTCAGGGTCCTCCACCCCTCTCTGCCAATCCCCCCACTGGCTTCCACTCACCCAACAAATAAAATTCAAAGTAATAACAGTAATTTACAAAGCCATACACAACTCTGCCCCAGCTACATCACTAACCTAGTCTCAAACACCAACTAAGCCACTCCCTTTGGTCCTCCCAAGATCTCCTGCTCTCTAGCTCCCCTGTTACTTCCTCTCATGCTCACCTCCAGGATTTCTCCAGAGCTTCTCCCATCCTTTGGAACTCCCTAACTCAATCTGTCTGACTGTCCTCTAATCTATCCATCTTTTGGACGATCCCTGAAAACCCTTCTCTTTAAAAAAGCCTATCCTGCTTCTAACTAATACACTGTTTTATTTTTTCCATCAACTCACCCCCCCCCCCCCCCACAGCTATTGTATGAATTGACCCTCCCTCTTAGATTGTAAGCTCAAACGAGCAGGGCCCTCTGATTCCTCTTGTACCAAATTGTAATGTAACTGTAATGTCTGCCTTTGTTTTGTTAAGTGCTGCTCAAACTGTTGACGCTATATAAATCCTGTATAATAATAATAATTACCACAGTTCACCTATGCCCCAGACTCCACCTCAGTTACACATTGAAATTTTATTACACAAAATAGATTTCAGATAGCTTAGAATTTAAAGTGTAACTAAAGGCAAAACCTTTTTTTCAGTGGGGAGGAATTATAACACCTGTCAGTTTTTATTGCTGTCTGTGTCCCTGTTGGTAAGATTTTCCCTCCTATGTGTTCTGTTTACTTTTATCATTGAAAGTGAAAGTAAAAGAAAATTTGGGTTGACATGGGAACAGTAATAGAGGGGACATTTTCCAATGGGGACACTAGTGACACACTGTCATTCCTTCATTTTGGATGAATTTTCTCTAATTTCCTGTTTTGGCTATATTACAGGAAGTGAAGGGAAATTTCCCCTATGGGACACAACTGGCAAAAACAAAAAAAAAAACAATAGGGGTTATCACCCTCCCTTACTCTATCCAAAATGAAAAAAAGTTTCTCCTTTAGTTACGCTTTATGTGATACCCTTTGGTGGATAACAGGCACACAACAATGCAATTTAAATACAAATACTAACGAAAATAAGCAGTGCTAGATCAATATGCGATGTGACTGAGAGGTTCAGTCCTTCTGGGCATGCAATAAGAGGAGTGGAGATCGGGAGTAGTCTGTCCCATTGAGACTTGTTCTCTTCAGCGCATTTGATCCACTGCTAATCCAGGGGTCTGACGTGGAGGTGAGCGCGAAATCTTGCCACTTGGTGGAGGGGAGCACTTGGTTGCTTATCTAGTATTCCCATCTTCCTCACATCTACACTCTATTTGAACTTTCTTTTACTCTAATTATGAGGATGTGGATTAAATATGAACATTGATAAGGACTTTTTACCTATGGTTTTATAGCACTGCATTGCCTATTTGGTTACATTATTTATTTGGAGATCATGATTTCTCTTTAATGTTCAGCTGGTTTTTATATTTTCTTAACATATCCATTTGCGTTGACTGTCTTTAACGTTTTACACAGCCATTAATGTCTAAACCACTGGCAACAAAAGTGAGTAGAGTTGAGCGGACACCTGGATGTTCGGGTTCGGAGGGTTCGGCCGAACTTCGCGAAAAAGTTTCAGTTCGGCCCCAAACTTGACCCTGAACCCCATTGAAGTCAATGGTGACCCGAACTTTTGGCCACAAAAATGGCTCTAAAAAAGTCCTGGAAAGGGCTAGAGGGCTGCAAAAGGAAGCAAAATGAGGATAAGAGTAGGACAAGTGCCCTGCAAACAAATGTGGATAGGGAAATAACTTAAAATCACATGAAAAAAATGGAGGAGGAGGTGGATATGGAGTAGGAGGTTCAGGAGACGGTGACCGTGGCGGTGTAGGTGGTGGAAGTGGCAGTGGAGGAGGAGGAAGAGATAGCCAACACTGTTTTTTGTTTGTTTTTTTTCTAATTGGGGTGCCCCCAAAATATTGAGACATATTAAAAAAAAAAAATGCTAAGTTCACTTAAGTATACCAATGGCTGTGTGAGGCCAGTATAAATGTCTATTCTGCACAAGCTACAGGCACAGACAGGTCTTGTGGGATCCATGCCTGGTTCATTTTAATAAACGTTAGCTTGTCCACGTTGGCTGTGGACAGGCAGCTGCGCTTGTCTGTGATAATGCCCCCTGCCGCGCTAAACACACGTTCAGACAATACACTGGCTGCAGGGCAGGCCAGCACCTCCTAGGCATAAAGGAAAGCTCAGGCCATGTGCCCAATTTGGAGGCCCAAAAGTTGAATGGGGCAGACCCATCAGTCAGTATGTGTAGGCGTGTGCACACATACTGTTCCACCATGTTGCTGAAATGCTGCCTCCTGCTAAGACGTTAACTACCTGGTGGTGCTGTTTGTTGTGGCATGCTGCTGACAAAGCTTTTCCACATTTTGGCCATGCTAACCCTGCCTTCTGAGGTGCTGGCGGTGCCACAGCTGTGTTGGTGACCTCTTCCTCCTCCTCTGCCTTTGCCTTGTGCTTCCACTGAGCCCTCTATATCATTTGGGAATGCCCTCAGCAGCGTGTCTACCAGCGTGCGCTGGTAGTCGCGCAACTTCCGATCACGCTCCAGTGAGGGAATTAGGGACGGCATGTTGTCCTTGTACAGGGGATCCAGCAGGGTGGCCACCCAGTAATCAGCACAAGTTACAATGTGGGCAACTCGGCTGTCGTTGCGCAGGCACTGCAGCATGTAGTCGCTTATGTGTGCCAGGCTGCCCAGAGGCAAAGACAAGCTGTCCTTTGTGGGAGGTGTATCATCTGTGTCCTCCGTATCCCCCCAGCCACGCTCCAATGATGCCCATGAGCTGCGTTGGGTGCCACCCTGCTGTGAATACAGTTCCTCCTCCTACTCATCATCATCCTCATCCTCCTCATCCTCCAGAACTGTGCCCTGGCTTGAAAATTTTTTACCTGGCCTATGCTGCTGCAGGAACCCACCCTTCGAGCCACTTGTGAATGACTGGCCTGAAAACCATGGAAATGACCCCTCTTCCTCCTCCTCTTCCTCCTGTGCCACATCCTCTTCCATCATCGCCCAAAGTGTTTTTTCAAGGAGACATAGAAGTGGGATAGTAACGCTGAGAACAGCGTCAACGGCACTGGCCATGTTGGTGGAGTACTTGAAACACCGCAATATGGTACACAAGTCTCGCATGGAGGCCCACTCATTGGTGGTGAAGTGGTGCAGTTCCGTAGAGTGACTGACCCGTGTGTGCTACAGCTGAAACTCCACTATTGCCTGCTGCTGCTCGCACAGTCTCTCCAGCATGTACAAGGTGGAGTTCCACCTTGTGAGCACGTCGCATAGGAGGCGGTGAGTGGGAAGGCTGAAGTTCCGCTGCAGCGCAGACAGGCGAGCAGCAGCAGGGTGAGAACGTCGAAAGCGCTCACAGATGGCCCGCAGCTTTGACATATCCGGGTAGTTTTTTAGATATTTCTGCACCACCAAATTCAGCACATGTACCAGGCAAGGGATGTGCGTCAAACCGGCTAGGCCCAGAGCTGATACGAGATTTCACCCATTATCGCACACCACCAGGCTGGGCTTGAGCCTCAGTGGCAACAACCACTCATTGGTCTGTTGTTCAATGCCGTCCACAGCTCCTGCGCAGTGTGGGGTTTATCCCCCAAACATATCTGTTTTAAAACAGCCTGCTATCGTTTCCCCCTGGATGTGCCGAAGTTGGTGGTGAAGGTGTTACGCTGACCGGATGAGGAGGTGGTAGAGGAGGAGGAAGCGGAGTAGGAGGAGGAGGCAACAGGAGGCATAGAGAAATGCCCTGCAATCCTCATGGCGGAAGGACATGCGCCAAACTGCTATCTGCCTCAGGCCCACCCGCCACTACATTTGCCCAGCGTGCAATTAGCCAGATATAGCGTCCCTGCCCGTGCTTACTGGTACACGTATCAGTGGTTATGTGGACCTTGCCAAAGATGGCGTTGCGCAGTGCACACTTGATCTTGTCCCCGACTTGTTTGTGCAGGGAAGGGATGGCTCACCTGGAAAAGTAATGGCGGCTGGGAACCACGTACTGTGGGACAGCCACCACCATCAGGTTTTTAAAACTGTCCATGTCCACCAAACAGAATGACAGCATTTCAAAGGCCAGGAATTTTGAAATGCTGGCATTCAGGGCCAGGGATTGCAAGTGGGTAGGGAGGTACTTCCTCTTTCTCTCCAGTGTTTGGGAGATGGACAGCTGTGAGCTTCCATGGGACCATGGTGTGGAAATGCTTGGGGATGGTGGCGGACATGGTGGCGTTGTTGTCACATCATCTGTTTGCTGGGTGGCAGGTGACACTGGCATTGTAGAGGTGGAGGAAGAGGCCGAGGCAGAAGCAGAAGAGGAAGCAGGAGGAGCCCGAGACCTTTCTTGGATTTTGAGGTGTTTATTCCACTGCAGCTCGTGCTTTGCGTGTAGATGCCTGGTCATGCAGGTTGTGCTCAGGTTTAGAACATCTATGCCTCGCTTCAGGCTCTGATGGCACAGCATGCAAACCACTCATGTCTTGTCGTCAGCACATTGTCTGAAGAACTGCCACACCAGGGAACTCCTTTGAGCTGCCTTTGGTGTGCTAGGTCCCTGGGTGCGGTGGGTAGTAGCAGGCCTACTGTCTAGGGGACGCTCGCTCCGCTTTTGCAACCTGCTTCCTCTTTTGCTGTGCTGGAGCCTCTGTGCGACCACCACCTCTTCCTCCAAACTGCACACGTCACTCGCATGACCTTCATTCCATGTGGGGTCTAGGACCTCATCATCCTTCACATCATCTTCCACCCACTCTTCACCACCGCCCTCTTTGTCAGTCTGAACACTGTAGAAAGCCACAGCAGTTGGCACATGTGTTTCGTCATCATCAGAGACGCGCTGCGGTGGTGTTTCCATGTCTTCATCCTGAAACAGAAGTAATTGGGCCCAATTTGGACATTTTCACTTAGGGGTGTACATGTTTTGTTGCCAGCAGTTTAGAAATGAATGGCTGTGTATTGAGTTATTTTTAGGGGACAGCAAATTTACACTGTTATACAAGCTGTACACTCACTACTGTACATTGTAGCAAAGTGTCATTTCTTCAGTGTTGTCACATGAAAAGATATAATAAAATATTTATAAAAATGGGAAGGGTGTAGTCACTTTTGTGAGATACTGTATATTAGTAGTGCAAACAATATACATAAACAGTAGTGCTAGATAAAGTACTCACTCCCAAAATAAATGTGAAGGTGATTCTAAAGGTAATAATTGAAAAACAAATACAATAAATAAAAAACATGTTACACTTACCTGCTCTGTGCAATGATTTTGCACAGAGCTGCTCTGATCCTCCTCTTCTGGGTCCCCTGCTGCCTCCTCCCTCCTTCCATGTGTCCCCATAGCAAGCCACTTGCTATGGGAATACTCGTAAATGCTCCCTCCTGAGCCAGCTCTGTGTATCTATTGGCACACAGAGCATAGCTCAACCTCATCCCCCACTCCCTCCGCACTGGATATGATTGACAGCAGCAGAAGTCAATGGCTCCCACTGTGCACATCGCTAGATTGTAATTGGGCTCAGGTAAGTATAAAGGGGACTGGTGGGGAGCTGTTTGCAGTAGTTTTTTTTTGCATTAATACATAGAATTCATTAAGGTAAAAAAATATCATACCTTTAGAACCACTTGGAAATTGATTAAAGTCTTCTTATCACCATATTAAACCAAGGTCCCAGTGCTCAAAAAGGAAAAGTGCTTACCAGAACGCCATGAACCTCATAATTAGAGCCGTCATGACAAGCATACAAAGTAAATCTTCCAGCTCTGTTCCTTCCAGGCACTCAAGGGGTTCACATCATCTAGGCCCTGTTCCTACATGTTTCAGAAGAATATGACATCTTCAAGGGATCCAGAATACTAGATATAAAAACTACATGGTTCTATATGGAAGAACAAAGAGATACAAAAAAAGTTTTCTGTCTTAATTACAGTGTTGGCAAAAATTGTGGACACATTTGGAAATTTTAATGTTTTGAAACTTTGCAGGCTTATAGGAAATGTTTTTTTTGTTGCACCAAATGCAAATGTTATGTATACGTAAATGTAAAGACAATGTAATGCTATATTCAATCCAAAAATAGAATTCAAATATATGAAGTGGAATAAAACGTTATGCTTACTTTAGTCTAAAAAAAAAAAGACCAGGCCTTTTCTGACACTTTTTGTTTACATGTAAAAATCCGCTTTTTTTGCCAGAAAATTACTTAGAGCCCCAAACATTATGCTATATGTTTTAGCCGAGGCTCTAGGGAATAAAATGGTGAGTTTTGCAGTTTTTTTATGTCTCACTGCGTTTGCGCAGCAGTTTTTCGAACACAAATGTTTTGGATAAATTACACTTTAATGAATTTTAACACACACTAACACAATTTAATACCTATTTTTTAGTAAAATATAAAATATGCTGTTAAGTAAATAGTAACATAGTAATAATAGTAAATAGATACCTAACAAAACGTCTGATGAGACAGAGATTCCCGAGAGGCTGAGGCAGAGGCAGGCAGTGGGAGGTGGGATGACCCCTCCCACTACCTGTAAAAGCAATCCAGATTTTAGTAATATATGCCCCCTGAAAGCCTGAAGGTGCTCCTTGAATTTTGGGCTTGTCTGTGTGAAAAAACTCTAACATATGTGGTTATCCTATACTCGGGAGTAGTAGCAAAATGTGTTTTGGGGTGTAATTCTAAGTACTTCCATACTTCCAGGACCTGTGTTACCTGGTTCAGGGCTTCAGTATTGTTTTCTGCAAGCCATGTTCCTGCCTGAGCCTGATCTGTCCCTTGAATCCTTGATCCTGATCCAGAGTCCTGTCCCCTGTGACCTGCTTTCTGCTGCTGCTGCTGATTTGTCCTTGAATCCTTGGTCCTGACCCAGAGTCCTGTCCCCTGTGACCTGCTTCCTGCTGCAGTTGCTGGCTTCTGTTCCTTTTGTCTACTGTCTCTACCTGTATTCTTATGTGTGTTCCCTTATTTGTAAATAGTTAGTTAGTTAGTTAGGGCATATTGCTGGGGTTTCTTTGTTTCTACTACTTTCCACCTTGCTTGTTTATTGTTACTGGTGCTGATATTGGATTTGTGTCATTTTCATAAATAAACATATTTTTCACTTATCCATATGTCCTGATTTCTTTAGGTGCAGCCAATTGATCCGTTTACCCTTAAAGGATGCTTGCACCCTGACACATACTGCATTTAGAAATATCTTATTAACTGACAACTTTGTGTAAAAAAGGCATTAAATTACATTTTAAGGCCTCATACACACGGGCGTTTTATAATAAATAAGCAAAACGCCAGGTCCGACGTTTTTTTAAAAAATCAGCGTTTTTTGCGGCGTTTTGCATCGGCGTTAGCGAGCGTTAGTGAGCGTCGGCGTCAATAGGCGTTTTTAAAAAAAAATCAGTCTTCTGCTATTTTTCAACCTAAAAACGCCGGCGTCAAAAAACGCTTGTTAACGCCGGTACGGCGTTAGCGGGCGTTAGCAAGCGTTAGTGAGCGTTTTGCCGATTGGCGTCAAAAAACGCCAAAACGCTACAGCTACAGAACGCGCTGGTCCCGCGTTCTAAAAACAGCTCACTAACGCCGACGCCCTCTACTGCTCACAAACGCCAGCGTTTTTAGAGTGCCATTGAATAACATGGAGAGCAGCAAAAAAACGCCTACAAACGCCGGCATGCAAAACGCCCGTGTGTATGAGGCCTTAAAGACTCACCATGCCTCTAAAAATACTTTAGGGGTGCTCCACTCCCTTTGATGTAATATACTCTCTTTCTCTCAACCTCATCAACAAAAAGCAAGGCAATCCTGGTCCCCACTTTTAATGGTGTACTCTTTGTTTTTAGAGATTATTTTATTGTATCAGTCATATTTTTTATCATCCATTATATTATATATTTTTGGAAAGTTGATTACATGTATTATTAAGTTATTGTCTTCCTCTTCTTGTATTGCCTTGCTTTCTGTTGATGAGGTTGAGGTTAGTTAATTCTCTCACCTTTTGGAGATGATGTCTAAGTTTATGAATGCTTACCTTAGTTTAGGCTTGGAGGATGTCTTAATGCTAGGCTTTACTAAGAATAATATTGTATAGCTAATTCTATGTATACATTGACATTCCTGTTTTTCCAGTTACACTTGGCTCTTTTAACAAAGAGGAGTGAGTATGAGTGTACACAGTTGTGCTCATAAGTTTACATACCCTGGCAGAATTTATGATTTCTTGGCCATTCTTCAGAGAATATGATCACAAAAACTTTTCTGTCACTCATGGTTAGTGTTTGGCTGAAGCCGTTTATCAATCAACTGTGTTTACTCTTTTTAAATCATGACAACAGAAACTACCCAAATGACCCTGATCAAAAGTTTACATACCCCAGTTCTTAATACCGTGTATTGCCCCCTTTAACATCAATGACAGCTTGAAGTTTTTTGTGGTATTTGTGGGTGAGGCTCTTTATTTTCTCAGATGGTAAACCTGCCCATTCCTCTTTGCAAAAAGCCTCCAGTTCCTGGAAATTCTTGGGCTGTCATGCATGAACTGCACATCTGAGATCTCCTTAAAGTGGTTCAGTTATATTAAGGTTAGGAGACTGAGATGGCCACTCCAGAATCTTCACTTTATTCTGCTGTAGCCAATAACAGGTCGACTTGGCCTTGTGTTTTGGATCATTGTCTTGTTGGAATGTCCAAGTACGTCCCATGCGCAGCTTCCTGGCTGTTGAATGCAAATGTTCCTCCAGTGTTTTTTGATAACATACTGCATTCATCTTGCCATCAATTTTGACCAAATTTCCTGTGCCTTTGTAGTTCACACATCCCCAAAACATCAGCAATTCACCTCCGTGTTTCACAGGCCTTGTTGACTCCTCTCCAAATGTAGCATTTATGGTT
>BLSH010372761.1:513707-527670 GCA_018402905.1 Glandirana rugosa | reverse complement strand
GTGGACACTACATTCCTCCTTGAGGAGACCCCTGTGGACACTACATTGTCCCCAGTGGAGTTCCTCCTTACATCCCAGGTGCCCCCAGCGGAGTTCCTTCTTATATCCCAGGTGTCCCCAGCGGATTTCTTCCTTACATCCAAGGTGCCCCCAGCAGAGTTCCTCCTTACATCACAGGTGTCCCCAGCGGAGTGCCTCCTTACATCACAGGTGTCCCCAGCAGAGCGCCTCCTTACATCCCAGGTGCCCACAGCGGAGTTCCTCCTTACATCCCAGGTTTCCCCAGCGGAGTTCCTCCTTACATCACAGGTGTCCCCTGCAGAGTTCCTTCTTACATTACGGGTGTCCCCAGCGGAGTGCCTCCTTACATCACAGGTGTCCTCAGCGGTGTGCCTCCTTACATCATAGGTGCCCCAGTGAAGTTGCTCCTTACATCCCAGGTACTCCCAGCGGAGTTCCTCCTTACATCACAGGTGCCCCCAGCGGAGTTCCTCCTTACATCACATGTGCCCCCCAGTGGAGTTCCTCCTTACATCCCAGGAAAGAGGTGATGTGGGGGCAGTGAGAGATGATGTCAGCTCTCAGCTCCCCACCACATCTCCGATATTGAAAAGGCCTGTGCTGTGTGTGAGCGCTGTGAGGATGGAAGAGCAGTGATGCAGGGCGGGCAGAGAGAGAACATGTCATGTCTGCTCACCCATCCCGCTCGCTTCTCATCCTCAAGCCGCCTGCTCACGGCTCCATGTTAAGGACCCCGACACTTGGAGCTATGGAGTTTAGATCTGGGGCTGTAGCCTCTATAGCCACACCCTGGCGATGCCCCTGGCCATAATCCATATGAGGGATTTCAAGTTAGCTAAGACAACATTTTGAATACCTAATCAAATCAAACACAGGTAAACTCAAGCTGGCCATACACCAATCGATTTTTTTTGTTCAGTGTGAACATTCCTCCGTCTACAGTATATAGCATTGATGGACAAATCTCTCAGGAGGTCGGATGGTGGATTACGGATTATGACAATGATATGTTATACACACAAATGCTTTATGACTTCTCATAATAGAGAGTCACACATGCTCTGGTAAGCCTTCCTGTATACCGTCTGGAGAGGACACGTGGTGGTGTTTCTAAAAAGTTTAATTGTGAATAGAGTTGAGCGAACCCGAATTGTAAAGTTCGGGTCCGTACCGAACTTTCGGGTGTCCGTGTCCCGAACCCGAACGTTTGAGAAGAAGTCCGGGTTCGGGTTCTGGGTTCTGGTATTTTATCATGCATGTTGAATAGCTGCAGGGCAGCCAATCAAGAAGCGTTTCACTGGTTTTCCCTAGAAGCCATCACAGCCATGCCTACTAATGGCATGGCTGTGATTGGCCAGTGCATCAAGTGACCCAGCCTCTATATGATGCTGGAGTCACAGTGCTGTATGTCACATGCTCTCAGGTTAGTGTAGGGAGAGGATGCTGCCGGCGCTGTGAGGGACTGATTGTGAGGGACAGATTGCAGATCTAATAACTAGGTAGAGATTACTACTACTGCTGTGAGGGACAGATTGCAGTGATAATAACTAGGTAGAGATTACTACTACTGCTTTGAGGGACAGATTGTAGACCTATAACATCTTATCCTGCATTAAAGAACGATCTGATTTATCTATAACATCTCATCCTGCATTACAGAACGATCTGATTAGAGAACGATCTCTCATCCTGCATTAAAGAACGATCTGATTACAGAACGATCTGATACAGGACTAGGTAGAGATTACTACTGCTTTGAGGGACAGATTGCAGATCTAATAACATCTCCCATTTTTCTTCCTTTTGCAGCCCTCTAGCACTTTCCAGGACTTTTTTACAGCCATTTTTGTGCCGAAAGTTTGGGTCCCCATTGACTTCAATGGGGTTCGGGGTCCGGGGTAAAGTTCGGATAACGTTCGGTACCGAACCCAAAAGTTTCCGTGAAGTTCGGCCGAACCCGAACATCCAGGTGTTCGCTCAACTCTAATTGTGAACCCTTAGATCTTGTCTTTGGAAAAAATGATTACTTTATTGTTGATATTGGACTTTTTATCTCTGCACTATATGTCATTCAATTTCTAGTCTTACATGTACACATATTACTTTACTTTGTATTTATAGCGTGTCATGTTATTTATAAATTCAATAATGATGCTATGCTTGTTGAGCTACAAGCAGGCAAGCATTTATTACAATATTATTGATAAGGTGATTTTTCTGTAAAGCATGACATTCTCCACTCTCAAACAATGGTAGCTGGTGAAATTTTAGGATGGGGGGGGTTGCCAGACCCCGCCCTATTGACCATATACAAGGGTCCCAGATAGGGTATACAGTCACCAGATAGGGGTATAAGGGTCCCTGATAGTGTATACAGCCACCAGATAGGAGTATACAGGGTCCCAGATAAGGGTATACAGGGTCCCAGATAGTGTATACATTCACCAGATAGGGTATACAAGGTCCCAGATAGTGTATACAGTGACCAGATAGGGATAGATATGGTCCCAGATAGTGTATGCGGTCACCAGATAGGGGTATATATGGTCCCAGATAATGTATACAGTCACCAGGTAGGGGTATATACGGTCCCAGATAGTGTATACAGTCACAGATAGGGGTTTGCGGCGGTTCATGCTCCATGCAGAGTATTGCACATAGCACATGTCATAGGAAGCTCCATGCAGAGTATTGCACATAGGAAATGTCATAGGAAGTTCCATGCAGAGTATTGCACATACAGGGACCCAGATAGGGGTATACAGGGTCCCAGATAGTGTATACAGTCACCAGATAGGGGTATATACGGTCTCAGATAGTGTATACAGTCACCAGATAGGGGTTCACGGCGCCCCCCCAAAGTCGGGACAAGTCCCGCACTTAGCCAATCTTATTATTAAAGGATCCGATAAGGATCATATATCTACCACCTTGATCCGTTATGATTTTTTTCCTTTGGAAGGAGACAGTGTCCTTGATTGCGATGAGAACTCCAGCAGACTTCTGTGGTGCTGAGGCTTGGAACACATGAGGAAAGTTGTGGTGATGGCACTTGGGCGGGTTGGTGCTTAAAAAGTGCGTCTCTTGGACGCATAGAACGTCAGCGTGTAGTTTGTTGGCTTCCTTCCAGAGCGATGACCTTTTGGCCGGGTGATTCAAACCATTGGCATTTATTGAAAGTACCTTAAGAGCCATGGACTCATGGTGGGAATGTAGGTGAGTTGTTAGCTTTTGAAAGGTTGTCACTCACCTTCCTCCAAGTAGGCCAGTTATCGTCATTTTGAAGGGAAACCCGAAGCGCGATCTTGAGAGACCAGACTGTCCATCCCAGAGAAGAAGCTTTGAAGATCTTTGGCGTAGAGAGAAGAGAATAAGAGGAACATATGGAACTGTTTAAACAACAAACAAGTAAAAAACGAGGAACAGTTGTGGATTCGGAGGCAGACATTCTGCTCAATGATGAGGGGAAAGAGGGGGGGAAGACATGGATGGTGACATCCACAGCACTGAACTGTGTTGTTCAATCATTATGAGATGTCAGGCCCTGGGTGGATGGGCTGGATGCTTTTTGTTTGGCTTTTTACGTGTCACCACTTGCCATTCATCTTGGGGGTTAATTTTAGTAGGAGGGAGTGGGTCAGCATTGGGTTGTTCTGGGAGTATGTCCCATTTCCCAAGCAGGCCGAGACCTTCCTCCAGTGAGGAGATGGTGGTGGCTTCACCCTCCCTGGTGATAGTCAGTTTGGAGGGATATCCCCATCTGTAGACTATGTTGTGGTTCCGCAGGGCCTTAGTGATGGACACCAAGTCCCTGCGTTTTTGCATTGTGTACTGCGATAAGTCAGCATACAGTTGGATCATGGTGTATTCTTCCTTGGGGCATACTTTCTTGCGGAAGGCCGACATGAAGCTTTCCTTAACATGGAAGAAGTGAACCCTCATGAGGACATCCCGGGGGATGTTTCCTGGTAGGAAGGAAGGTTTGGGTAGGCGATGAATTCTGTCTATGACCAGTTCTGATTGTGGCAACTCTGATAGGTACTCTTGCATTAGGTCTTTGACATATTGTAGTAACTGGTTCGGTTGGACAGTCTCGGGGAGTCCCCTGATTTTGATATTGTTTCTGTGAGACCTGTCTTCAAGGTCGGCGACCTTGGACCTGAGCCAAGCCACTTCGTCAGACTGGTCATTATGTGAGTCTACAAGTGAATTGTAGGATGCTGCATATTCTCCCATTTTTTTCTCGACATGATCTACCCTACCCCCAAGCTTCTGAATTTCACCCTTAAAGTTTCTCATACAGTCCATCATGTCAGCGTGCAATGAGCTGCGTAGGGAGACAAGCATGTCCTTTAATGTGGTGTCTGAGATGGGTTGGTTGGAGGTGGGAAAAGCATTAATGGTGCCACTCAGTTCCCTGGTGTCCTCTAGGGAATCCTGATATGGACCGATCTTATCATGGTATATATCATCTGACATTCTGGGTTTAGATTTTGCCGGGCTGCGAGATGTTGGTGTGGATGCCTCTGGGGAGCAGCGATCAGGGCCACCCTGGGAGGTAGGACTAGGTGTTGCAGTACCGAGTGAGGAAGAAGGGGATTTATCTCCCATGTCACCTTGTGGAGAGCTTCTTACATTTGGAGAAAATAAGTCTTTTAGTTTTTTTGGTTGTGTGGAGTCTTTTCTTTTGCGGGTCATAGTGATGCAGTTTAAATGGAGATGTTGGTAATGAAGCAGTAGTTGAATAATAAATTCCCTCGGGCTGTGCTGTGTTCAGTGAAGGGATTGTATTAAATGGTCATCATGTGGTGCGCTTGATTCTGTTGTTCATCTTTATTTTCTAGGCAGGCAGACTTGGGTTGTGCGGGTGCTACATTATCAGTTTCAGGTTTTTAATCTCCTCTCCAGAGCAAGGGTGGCATATGTTGCAGTGTTGGGCAGGCCTGGGATTAGCAATATGGCCACCGCTTGGAACTTCCACAGGCCGCACCGGATCCCCGGTCTCGCCTAGGGCAGTTCGCCCGGTTGGGTCTCGGGCCGCGGTGTGTTAGGTTCTCTGCAAGGGCAGTGGTGGAGCCTCACACGGGTTCAGTCTCCCCTCTAGTGTGGCGGGGTTAGGTGGTGGCGTTCCTGGAGGGTGTCCGTTCGTGTGAGTTACGCGCGGAGGCCCTGGAGTGATGTTGGGGTGCCCTGTTCCCGTTGCTGGTGTGATGGAGCAGTGATGCATGGTATGTAGCTTGTGGGCCAGTTTTAGGGTCTTTGGTGATAGAAGGCTGCCCGGGGAAGGTGATGGCTTACTGGGTCCCGTGGACTCTGGCGATCCGCCTGCCGAGATAGGGCCTCCAAGATGGCGCCGACCTCCTCGCTCCACGCTGCGTGCGGCCTGTGGTGGCAGTTCTCCGCTGTGTGCTGGAGCTTCCCAAGAGTGGGCTCAAAATGTAGCCCGCGGCAAGGAGGGGTCGTTCCCGTAGTTGTGGGTGCTGGATCGGCGGTACGGAGTCCGGATGCCTTGGGTTTATACAACAGGGCTCTGGAGCGGTGGAGAAACACGTCTTCCCTCTCCGGCTGCTGGCCACGCCCCCCGCACTTAGCCAATCTAATAGGCAGGCAGGCAGGCAGGAGTGTACAGAGAACGGCATGTGGCCAGCGGGCTGTTTGTATGCAGAGGCAGCAATTGTGGAGAGCGTGCTTTGAGCCTGGAGCATGGAGTCTGGCTTCCCTCTCCAGTCTCCATGGCCGGAAGTGATGCCGAGGCTCCTCTGAGATCAATCACTGCCATCTATTGGACGGCGGTGATTGATTGACAGTACCAGGAGCCAATAGGAGGCTTGAGGTGCAGAGCATTTCAAGGCAGGATTAAACCTTGCCAACCTTGCCTGCAATCATGTGATTGCAACGATGGCACGCTTCCCATAGTGCACTGTGTCTGGCACCCAAACAATGTTAATTTCAACAAACTTTTTTTTTAAAGGGGACAATTTTTTTTTTGGGGGGGTGCCCCCTATGGGCACTGCTCTCAAATGCAAAGTTTGCTCCTTGTCATCACCATTGCCATATGTGAGAGATGGGATGGTGTCTTCTCACAACTTCTGTGACTGTAACATGTCCTCTTCCTCATTCTTCTCCTTCAGCCAGATAGGATGATTTAGTATACTCCTCTCTCCCCTCTCAACTTGTTTCTGTGTGAATTCATGTCCATATTAGTCCCTGGAAGTAAGAGAGTTGCAAGTGATACCTTGAAATTATTATTGTACAGGCTTTATATAGCGCCAACAGTTTACGCAGCGCTTTACAACTAGAGGGTAGACAGTACAAATACAATACACTTAAATTATAAAAAATATTGCGCTATCCTGAAATGGTGAAAAAAGAGGAAAAAAGGAAAACTAAAGCAGCTAACACAACAAAACTTCCAGTTTGTGCAGAAATGTGAACCAAAAAGTGTAGCGCTAAAAAAACACAGTATATATTACAATGTAACACTATAGTGAATAACAACCGAAATAAAGTCCAAAATAAAGAAAAATGTGTTCAATCCGATCAAGACATCCGAAACATTAATCGTATATCTTCAAAGATTGTAGAAACATTGCATCACGTGTTGTACACCACCAACAAAAGTGTAAAAGGTACTCTTACCAGCGATAAGAGGAAATGCGCGTGTAGTTAATCCCACATAGACATCCTCTAGGCTCCTGTGTGGCTCCAGTCCCACCGTCTGTTGAGAACTCCCCGGCGGTCCACAGCCAGGATATCAAACTCCAAAACGGATACAGCAATCTGTTAGGTGATTCAACCTCCGACCAGGAACTCCTGCAAGTCTCCAGCTAGGTCTCAAAATCCGACACCACCATGCAACAGTATGCCCTATGATTCCATAGATGAATCGAGGGACCACCACTCCATTGTGTAAGATTAGCTTTACTTCCGTCGATATAACCCGGAAGTAGTAGTCACAGTACAACACATGATGCAATGTTTCTACAATCTTTGAAGATATACGATTAATGTTTCGGATGTCTTGATCGGATTGAACACATTTTTCTTTATTTTGGACTTTATTTCGGTTGTTATTCACTATAGTGTTACATTGTAATATATACTGTGTTTTTTTAGCGCTACACTTTTTGGTTCACAATACACTTAAATACAGTAGCAATCGGAGGGCCCTGCTCGTTAGAGCTTACAATCTAAGAGGGAAGGTCAAGAGATACAAGAGGTAATAACTGTGGGGGATATGCTAATAGAGAAGATAAATGTACAGTTGTTAGGTGGGAGCCAGATAGGCTTCTCTGAAGAGATAGGTTTTCAGGGATCGTCTGAAGGTGAAAAGGAGAAAGTCGGACAGATTGGGGTAGAGAATTCCAGAGGATTAGAGAGGCTCTGGAGAAGTTCTGGAGGTGAGCATGGGATGAGGTGACAAGGGAGCTAGAGAGCAGGAGGTCTTGGGAGGAGTGAAGAGATTGATTGGTTGGTATTTTGAGACAAGGAAATGTATTCACTTTCTTGTTTTATTCCATAAGGTTGGTAAAAGCTCCCTCCAACATATAAATGAGAGAAGTATAATGATTAGTTGGAAAAATGAACACCTTCATACTCAAGATCACTGGCTTGCGGTAATGCTTCATTATGTACTCAGTAAGCACTTTCATCAATTTCTTTGGGTGCTGGAGTATGGAGAGCAGGGATGTTTCTACAGCCCTAAAAGATCTGGGTCACTTCTAGGGCTTAGATTATAATGTTGACAAAAACTTTTTTCTTGTCCTCGTATAATCTGTTACCCCATCTTTGTTTCTATTTGCTGTCTTTCCCCTCTCAGGTCTTCCCCTGTCCCACAAAAACACAAAGCGCAGTGGCCTTTTATATCTTAAAGTGTACAAGGGAGAGTGTATTGATTTCTGAACACCATGCTTGAGCACAGGAGGTTTTTCTTGCCTACCTTTCTCCTTTCCTGCTGCACTCCCATAGAACTGAACCATGAACGCCCTGGCCTTAAGCAATCATAGGGCAGAGAAGGAAAGCACTCACAAAAGACACCAAACATATGTTGCAGCTCCACTGTTTCTACCACTATTTTATTGCATATTTGTAACTGAGATATACAAAATTAACCTCTTGCCGACCGAAAAACAACTGCAGCGTGGTCGGATAATTCTGGGAGGGCGTGCTACAATGTCCTCCCAGAATTGTGCTCCCATGCCCCCGGGGCGTGCACCTGGGAATGTCCGTGACTGTTGGGTACCCCGATTGGGGTAAAGGGCCAATGACAGTGGCCCTTTACCATGTGATCACTCCATCCAATAACAGAGTGATCACTTGTAAACAAACCGGAGCATGTCCGTTTCGGCTCCTCCCCTCTCCTCATGCCGATCGGTACAACGTGTGAGGAGAGGAGGGAGCCGGTGTAGCAACGCTGTGGGCTGGATCTGAAGTGCCCACAGCGCTGATCTGTGCCCATTCCTGGCTCATCTATCCATCCATCCCTGGCTCCCCCATCCTTGGCTCACCCATCCCTGGCTCACCCATCCATCCCTGGCTCACCCATCCCTAGCTCACCCATCCCTGCCTCATCCATCCATCACTGGCGCACCCATCCCTGGCTCATCCATCCTCATTCATGCTCCATCCCTGGATCATCTATCCTCATTCTTGCTCCATTCCTGGCTCATCCATCCTCATTCATGCTTCATCCCTGGATCATCTATCCTCATTCATTCTCCATCCCTGGCTCATCCATCCTCATTCCTCATTCATGCTCCATCCCTGGCTCATCCACCTCATTCATGCTCCATCCATGGATCATCCATCCACATTCATGTTCCATCCCTGGCTCATCCATCAACATTCATGCTCCATCCCTGGCTAATCCATCCACATTCATGTTCATCCATGCTCCATCCCTGGCTCATCCATCCCCATCCATGGCTCATCCATGCCACATCAATGCTCATCCATACCATGTCCATGCCACTACAGTGCCCATTAGTGCCTCACAAAAGGTAGTCAAATTAGATTTGAATTGTGTGACCCTAGAACACCTGATGGTGCTCGCTGCATGTTGGGCCTCTGTATGTGGCCTAGATGTGGAATGGTCTCACACAGGTGGTATTGCCATACTCAGGAGGAGTAGTAGAATGTGTTTTGGGGTGTAATTTTTGCTATGTACATGCTATGTGTTAGAAATCTCTTATAAATGGACAACTTTGTGTAAAATAAAATGCGTTTTCATTTACACATTTTCCAAAAACATGTAGAAAAAAATAACATGTTCAAAAGACTCATTATGCCTTATAGAATAAACATGTGGGTGTTGACTTTCCAAAATGGGGTCATTTTTTGGACGTTTCCATTGTCCTGATGCTCCACAACCTTCAAAAGTGTAAGAGGTAGTCAAGAAATTATATGTGTAAGAAATTATATGCCATACTCAGGAGGAGAAGTAGAATGTATTTTAGGGTGTAATGTGTGGTATGCATATGGTGTGTGTGAGAAATAACCTGTTATGACAATTTTGTGAAAAAAAAAAGAATTGTGGGAAAAAATTACAACTTCAAAAAACTCACCATGCCTCTTACTAAATACCTTGGACTGTCTACTTTCTAAAAAGGTGTCATTTGGGGGGTATTTGTACTGTCCTGACATTTCAGGGCCGTCAGTGCATCAGGTGTGATCAATTTTCAATGATTAGCACCATACCTTGTAGACTCTATAACTTTCACAAAGACCAAATAATATACACTAATTTGGGTTATATTTTACCAAATATATGTAGCAGTATACATTTTGGCCAAAATTTATGAAGAAAAATTACTAATTTGCAAAATTTTATAACAGAAATGAAGAAAATGTTTTACAAAATTTTCGGTCTTTTTTTCATTTATAGCGCAAAAAAATAAAAAACCCAGCGGTGATTAAATACCACCAAAATAAATCTCTATTTGTGTGAAAAAAAGGACAACAATTTCATATGGGTGCAGTGTTGCATGACAGTCATTCAAAATGTGAGCGCACTGAAAGCTGAAAATTGGTCTGGTTAGGAAGGGGGTTAAAGTGCCCTGTGGGCAAGTGGTGTTAATACTTAAGAATTATTTTCAACAGAAATAAAAAATTCTTTTTGAATTAGATTAGACTAGAATAACTATAATTTGATAATATTACATGGCACAACTAAAATCCATTTTATATAATTTTTTTGAGACAGATAGAACTTTCTTTTGATCGTATTTAATACTGGATTTTGCCATTTTTTGCTATTTAAAGGACAAAAGACCAACCTTTCTGAAAAAAAAATCTCTTTCCCTTACTTTCTGGTTTAAAACATACTGGTGCAATAATAAAAAAAAGACCTTGTCCCTCCTATGACATTTATGCGTCAATATTTCCATACATTAGTAGCAAGTAGTAGTGGTTACAGAAAAAGATGAAAAGGTGAGAACATAGCTGTTTAGTCTTTCCAAAATGTCAAAATATGTATGATGGAGTGATTTATGAAGTTACCATTAGGTTTATATATTTGGGCAATGGAAAGGTTCAAGTAAAAATAAAAACATGGATCTAACATAATTCTGAAGATAAAAAAGTAGATACTGGTAAGGATGTGAAATGGATAGAGAATAAAAAAGAATTTCTGAGCCCCAGTTTGGGCACATGCTCTGAGTACCAGGATCTACATGTCTTGATGGGAAGGTGGAGTTCTTTCTGGGGGAATGCTGTAGATCACCCGAGATTTGTGTATGCTTTATTTTCCAAGCAGGTGTAGCAATGTAAGATCCAAATAAGTGTAACCTGGGTATACAGTAGTGGAATATCAAAGGAAAATTTGTATGAAAATTATCAGTACATTCGATTGTCATTCGAAAGTAGTTCAAGATTTAATTTTCTTTTAACCACTTCAGCCCCGGAAGGATTTCCCACATTAAGACCAGAGCACCTTTTTCAATTTGGCACTGCGCTGCTTTAACTGGTAATTGCGCGGTCATGCAATGCTGTGCCCAAACGAAATTTGCGTCCTTTTTATTCCCACAAATGGATATTTCTTTTGGTGGTATTTGATCAACTCTGCAGTTTTTATTTTTTGTGATAAAAATTTTGTTTTCTACTTTTTGTCATTGGAAATCACTTGTGACAAAAAAATAAAAAACTCCATGGACTCAACATGTCTCTCAACAAATAGATTGGGGTGTCTACTTTCCAAAATGGGGTCATTTGGGGGGGTTTGAACTGCTGTGGCTTTTTATGCCCGACATCACCCACTCTTCTAACCACTTGAACCACCAAGTCTTTTCAGACACTTTTTCTTTACATGAAAAAATACTTTTTTTTGCTAGAAAATTACTTTGAACCCCCAAACATTATATATATTTTTTTTAAAGCAGAGGCCCTACAGATTAAAATGGAGGGTGTTGCAAATTTTTTTTCCACAAAGTATTTGCGCAGCGATTTTTCAAACACAATTTTTTTGGGGGAAAAAATGTTTTTTTTTTTAAATTTTAATGCACAAAAACACCCGTGCAGCGGCGACAAACTATATACATTTTAAAAGCCTTTAATAGCCTTTAGACCCCTTTCACACAATCGGACCGCTGTAAAAAAAAATTTTTTAAATTTTAATGCACAAAAACACCCGTGCAGCGGCGACAAACTATATACATTTTTAAAAGCCTTTAATAGCCTTTAGAACCCTTTCATACAATCGGACCACTCGGATCCATCTGTCAGTTTTTCAGATGGATCCGACCGGGCCACCCATAGACCTCTATGGGCAGTCGGATGTCAACGGAGATGTGTCCGCTGACATCTGATTCGACATGATCCGTTCAGAATAGACGCATGGGTGATATGTTCACCCATCTGTCTAGCGGAACGGATTGGATGGGATTGGATTAAAATGGACAGGCGGATCCGTTTCCATCCAATCTCCCCATAGAGGAGAGTGGGGAGGTGACAGGTCCGCCCCTGCACAGAATGCAGAGATGGAGCTGTCATCCGCCGGCTCAGCGGAGATCATCGGTGTGATCTCCCGCTGAGCTGACGGACCCCTCTGAGTGGATCCGCTCAGTGTGAAAGGGGCCTTACAGGTTACCACTTTAGATTTACAGAGGAGGTCTACTGCTAGAATTACTGCCCTCGATCTGACATTCGCGGTGATACCTCACATGCATGGTGCAATTGCTGTGTACATATGACACTAGACCGACGCTTGCGTTCACCTTTGTGCGCGTGCACAGGGGGACAGGGGTGCATTTATTTATTTTTTTAATTAATCATTTGGCTTTTTATTTTATTTTTACACTGTCCCTTTAATTTTTTTTTATTTTTTTATCATTTTTATTGTTATCACTGGGAATTTAAATATCTCCTATGATAAAAATAGGTAGTGTCAAATTTTTTTTTTTTTAATTTGGGGTCTATTAGACTCTAAATCTCTCCTCAGACCTTAAAGCATCTAACCACACCAAGATCGATGTGATAAGACGATTTCCCAATTTCCCAATGGCGCTGTTTATATCCGGCGAAACTGATGTCATGAAAGGCTCATAGCCTCTGGTTTGTTAGGCCATAGAGATGATTGGATCCATTCTAGGCTTCGATCAGCTCTATGGTCAGATGGTGGAATCTCCGATTGCATTCTCACATTCCCCGTTGGGATAGGAGAGCCTGAGAAAACCACTCAAAGACCAGCAACATACTAGTACTTCGCTGGTCCTTGTTGGGCATTAGAGATGGGCCGAACACCACCTGGTTTGGTTCGCACTAGAACATGCGAACAGGCAAAAAAATTGTGTGAACATTCGAACACTGTTAAAGTCTATGGGACCCGAACATGTAAAATCAAAAGTGCTCATTTTAAAGGCTTATATGCAAGTTATTGCCATAAAAAGTGTGCGGGGACCCGGGCCCTGCACTAGGGGACATGTATCCTTGAAAAAAAGTTTTTAAATTGATTGTTTTTTCAGGAGCAGTGATTTTAATAATGCTTAACCTTCCTGGCGGTGTTCCCAAGTGTGGCTCGGGGTGGAATTTCAGTACCAAGAACGGTAACCCCGAGCCACACTCGGGATTGCATTGCTGGATCCAGGCACCGCTACTCACCTTGTCCCCTGGATCCAGCGATGTCCCCCGCTGTGTCCGCCGCCAGATGACTCCTGTGTGCCAGGCTCCGTTCCCTGCGAGCGTCGCGTCGCACGGGGACGGAGACCGGCGGGAAATTCAAAAAGTGAAACACACAGCACACATACAGTACACTGTAATCTTATAGATTACATTACTGTATGAAAACATTTCACATCCCCTTTGTCCCTACTGGTTTGCCCAGTGCCCTGCATGCACTTTTATATTATAAATGACATTCTTTCTGCCTGGAAACATGAGAATGTCCACAGCAACCAAAAAGTGTCCCTTTGTGTCAAAAGTGGTTTTTGAGCGATAGTAAATAAGAATCATTTGCAGAATTGAGTGATACTGATTTTTGGAGAAATTTATCATCAGAAACTGAAAGTGACGACAGCGACAATTCTGCAAATGAACAAATTTCAGTGTTTTTGGTGTGATTACATTATTGAATAAATTTTATTACTATTACGTTATTATTTTTGATAATTATTTATAGTTATTTATTATATTATAATTTATGATTTCATTTTTGAAGCTTTTCCATACCCGGGATGTCTACTAGACTCTTGTTTGGACAGATTTAAGTGAGTTATTCCTAAGAATTACCGGCCTACAATATAAAACGCCAAATTTTCATGCAAAATAATCGTACAGCTTTCAGCAACAAAAATCTTAAATAATCATACCGCCAGGGAGGTTAATGCATATGCACACCACATTCCCATAATAGCAGATTGTCCAAAAAGGTTTCAAAAACCAGCATTTTTATGGTGTCATCTCAATCTACTCAAACAATTCATATATCTAATTATATGAAAAAATATATATA
>BLSH010372761.1:499415-510504 GCA_018402905.1 Glandirana rugosa | reverse complement strand
TGTCGCACCGACTGTGTGTCGTCGTCCGAGGACCGCACGTCATCACAAACCCGTCAACGAGAAGGCTAGCCTCACGACTCCGTAGTTTTGTCGTTCATATCGACCGGGAAGGACCCACGACCATCGCCACACCCGTTAGGAGGGCCCAGGGGGACCAACTAACCACCTCAACTCCACCACCAATGTGTCACCCCCACGTCCTTCGGACATTACAGTCTCCGGCCGTTATGATACCGTCCTCATGGACGCCTAGATGTTAGGTGGGGTCCTTGCGATCACAGAAACCTTGTCGACTCACAAATTTCTCACTGCATGAATAGTGCCTTGGACACTGTCTCTGTGCGGCGATCGGCCGCTTCCTTAAAGGAAGGAGACCCCTCCAAGGGAATGGTGGTTGCTTTATTTACCCGCGCCACTGCGGGGTACACCACCGGAGAGGCCCATCTCTTAGTAAAGCTTTCCTCAAAGGGGTAGCGCACCGCAAAGCCCTAAGGCAAAGTAAAAGAACTTGGTGGCTTACGTCACTCTTTAAACACTCAGCTGTTCCAAAGACACTAGCGTTCCTGGGGTGGATTGTAGATCCGCAGGTACTCCTGCCATAGTATTGCCGGCCTCTGACATTACAGGCTTCCTGCACCCCCACTGTGTAACCACCACCTCAACTCCACCAATCAACCAGGGGGACCCGGGAGGATTGCCCACACCGCTACCAGCACCCAGGAAGGGCCAGCTATACTTGCTGTTTTGATGCCTCAGCACTCCGATCGGAAGAGCAACTGCCCAAACACTACTGCACGCCAGGAGCCTGCTGCTGTGTGTCAGCCACGCTGTATAGCAAAAACTGGAAGCCCCTTCCTGCTTTTAAGCACTTCCTGTATCCAGGCTGCACTTCCTTGAGCTACCACCGGAGTCCGCCAGACCGCAGGCTGAGAACCGCATGGTTTCACAAACAAATGGAAGCTGCCATTACACCCGCGCGGTCGGCCATGAGCGAGCGGTGCTCTATCTTTGAATGGCGGTGCAACAGTGCCGTACTGCGGCTGGGGGGAGTGGGAGGGGGGAGGGGGGGAACGGAGGCTTCACCTCACAAGGGTATTACCCCAAAAATGTCCCTCTACTGAGCCCCCACCGGCCGGCTTACCACCAAAAGCTGTCCAGATGCCCACTCTCCACGCCATAAGGCGGCAGAGGGGTCCACTCACCAATCCTCGACGGGCGCGGCGGTAGCCACCGGAGCAGACTTACCATCCCCTAGGGGAGGCATGCTGCTGGCTAGGCCCTTGGACAGGCATACCTAGTCACTGGGCTCTAGTGGGTTTTAGCCACTGGCCGCCCGCACGGAACGGGCGCTATGCGGTGGGCACCCCGAAGGGCGTTCGCATAGTGTCGGCCGGACTGGGGAAAGATTTGGATTCTAGATATCCTCTATACCACCAGCCAGCTTCTTGATAGCAGTCTTCATCAGATGAATCTTCAGGAGACCGCAGATCCCAAAGGGAACCAGGTCTACTCCTTGCACTAGGCAAAAGAAAACTGATATGCTATGCAGAGCAGGGGGATTATATGCTGAGGTGAGGATGGCCCCCTGGGAGGGGCCAACCTATGCTTTTGTTTGTTTTTGCCTAGTCTACTCCTAGTAGGATGAGCATAACCCCATGTGTCATAAGAAGGCTGCGTCTGTCAGTGAACGGAGGAGAAAATTGTCATTTATTATCGCCGCTGTAATGTATTGCAGGTTACCGGCAATATACAAAAAATCACTGAAAGAATTTGCGTGGGGTCCCCTCCAGTCCATACCAGGCCCTTCGGGTTTGGCTTGAATTTTAAGGGGAATCCCGCGCCAAAATTAAAAAAAAAATTGATGTGGGGTCCCCCCTATTTTCCAAACCAGACCCTTATCCGAGCATGCAACCTGGCCGGCCAGGATAGGGGGGGACGAGCGAATGCCCCCCCTCCTGAACCATACCAGGCTACATGCCCCCAACATGAGGAGTATAGGTGCTTTGGGGCAGGGGGGCTCTACATCTCCCACCCCAAAGCACCTTGTCCCCATGTTGATGGGGACAAGAGCCTTTTCCCCACAACTCTTGGCTGTGGTTGTGGGGGTCTGCGGGCAGGGGGCTTATCAGAATATTTATCGGAATCTGAAAGCCCCCTTTAATAAGGGGGCCCCCAGATGCCGACCCACATGTGAATTAGTATTGAGTACATCTTACCCCTACTACTTAACCAAAAAGTGTCAAAAAAGAAAAAAACACAAATGACAATTAGGGACAAGTCCTTTATTAAAAAATAAAAAATAAAAATAAGTGTCACCTGTTGTAATCCATCGTCAATCCCGGAGAGCGACATACCCGAAAAAAAACCTGGTGATGTAAGCACATGCCCCGCCCCCTCTGACATCACATGACATCAGAAGGGGCGGGGTCACTCACTTACGTCACCGGGTGGCCCCACCCTGCCATATAAATAAAGTGTCAAAGAAAACAAGGTGCAGATGGCGAGACCCCTCCCAACGGGGAGGAGCGGTGCATGCCGTCTGCGCACAATGCATTATGGGGCGCTCTGTGTCGGCAAAGTTGCTGCGAATGCCCCATAATATTCTAAATGCGATGAACGAGTGAACGCCCGATGTTCGAATAGAACTTACATTCGACTCGAACCACAGGCCCATCCCTATTGGGCATATGTTGTAATGTTCTTTTTTTCATGCAGCCTGTGGGTTAAATGAAAAAAAAAGAATCAATCGGTGGGTATGCCCACCATTAGAAAACTGCCCTTCATCCACCCACTTCTAATGGTGGGCATGGCCCCTTTTTAAAAATATATACCGGAGCATAGGGGCAATCGGTCCCAATTTCCACCCACTGCACCTGTGCTCCGGTATATATGCTCTTTTTTTAACTGTGGCAGTGAAATCACCTCCAACAGCGCTGGAGTTGCTGCTTTACATATGGCGGGAGCAAACGCTGTTGCTGTCACCATAAATAAATCAGTGCTGCAGCTGAATGGCGTACCTGAAAAGCATAAAATGATTAATAAAACACAGTAACATAAAAAAATTACATTCCTGCTAAGAAGAAAACATTATAAAACATTACAGGAAAACATAAAAACATTACATACCTGCAAAGAAAACATGATAAAAAACAGTAACAAAACATTACAGGAATGCATAAAAAACATTAACAATAGAGAGAGTAATAGAAAGAGAATAGAGAGAATATAGAGATAGAAAAACAAGAAACTTACAACTGTTCTTGGCTTTTATTATTTTATTTTTTTTGTTTTTATAACTTTTTTATTTTTTTGTTGTTTTTAAATGTTTTACTTTTTTTTGGTATGCTTTTTTTTTTTATAACAGTAAAGGTCAGGGTGTCCAAAAATGCAGTGACATCTTTGGAGACCCTGTGACAATATGCCCTATTCCTGTGTAGTGCTGTACACTACGCTAATATTCAACTAGTGTATGGCAGCATCGAAACAGTCACCGATGCAAAGACCAGGCTGGTCGGGACAGGAGGGACAATAATAACGAGTGTTATGCCTGTATCCACATCGTCAGCAGACACAACATCTTTTTTGGGGGGCTCTGTTGGTAGGGGTACCAGGGATGGCATGTGAAAAATGCCATCCATGCAGCCGGCTCACTGCGTTTGGATTGGGAACATGGGGTGCAGAACCATCTGGAAACAGAAGGGCTCTGATGATCTCTTCCTGGAATTTAAGGAGAGATCCAGTCCTTCCTGATGCTTTGTATAGCACATAAGCGTTCAGCATGGCCAATTGGAATAAGTATACAGACACTTTTTTGTACCAGCGTCTGGCCTTATGGGCAATTAGGTACGGTGCTAATAACTGTTAGTTGAGGTCCACCCCTTTTGGTTATATTTGTGGAAACAGAGGGGTTTCTCCACAACACCAGTCGCCGTTGTAATTTGGACGGTCGTTTCTGCGTCAATGAAGGAAAGAATGAAAACATTCTTTGTCTCCCTCCACTTTACCTTGAACAAATTACTACTTTTCAAGCAGGCTCTCTCCCCCCATCTAAGTCGGGATTCTAAAAGCCATTGGGGAAGCCCCGGCGCTTAGATCGCACGGTGCCACATGCGCCAATTTGATGATCAAACACGTGACTAAAAAGTGGCACGCTCGAGTAGTAATTGTCCATGTACAAATGGTACCCCTTTCCGAATAAGGGTGACACCAAGTCCCACACAATCTGGCCAGCACTCCCTATGTAGTCTAGGCATCCTTCCGGCTCCACGTGACTATCTTTTCCCTCATAAACCATAAAACTATATGTATAGCCTGTGGCCCTGTCACAGAGCTTATACATCTTGACCCCATATCCAGCACGCTTGCTGGGAGAAACTGAAAGCAAGACGGCCAGAAAATTTAATCAGGGACTTGTCTACGCAGACAACCTGGTCGGGAATAAACAGTGCTGTAAATTGTGTGTTGAAGTGGTATATAAGGGGCCGAATTTTGTGGTGGGTCACCCCGTGGTCGACATAGTTCATTGTCGTTGAAGTGCATAAACCGCAGGATCTACTCGTATTGTGCCCTGGCCATTGAAGCAGAGAACAGAAGCATATGGTGAATTAGGTCAGTGGACGAATATGACCGCAATTCAAATTTTTTAGTTATGCCCATGTTGAGGGAAATGCCCAGAAAGGTTTCCAGTCTCTGGCAAGTGACGAATGGGGATTAGGAGGCGATGTATTGACCAGCATATAAATTGCTTTGGTCCACAATAGATCTTCTTCATGGCTGTGGGAGACTACTTGTGCTAGCTATACCAGCCTGAACTGCACTTATGGGACTCGACACATCACCAAGTGTTACTGCAGTGCTGGTTTTATGACCAGGATGTACTAGGCCCCTGGTGCTTGCCAGTTCACCAGAAGGAGTAGTGGCACTAGTAATGGCTCTCTGCTCCATATGAGAGCCCGGCGGTTCTTGCACCTCAGCGACAGCATAGAGGGTGCCAGTGCGCCAACCCGCCACCCCCCCCGGTTGTCTGAAAAAAAAAATATAGGGCACCAGGACATGCTGTCCCTGCTTTTTTGGGAAACTTGCTGTCTTTAGACAGCTTTGGTCCACAATAGATCTATAGAGATCTTTGATGAAAAACAGTGCATAAAAATCAGTGGCCGTAAAATCAACTGTATTCATCTGAATTCCGGGTTGGCCAGTGAATGGGGGAAGTATGGGCGCTGAATCAGTGGTGGGTTGCCAATCAGGGTTAGCGTATGCAGCGGGAAGGACACTATGGGCTCTGCGGGCCTGTCTTTGTCTTCTTTGTGGCTGTGGGAGACTGCTTGTGCTAGCCATACCAGCTTGAACTGCAATTATGGGACTCGCCACGTCACCAAGTGTTACTGCAGTGCTGGTTGCATGACCAGGATGTACTAGGCCGCTGGTGCTTGCCAGTTCACCAGAAGGAGTAGCGGCACTAGTACTGGCTCTCTGCTCCATACGAGAGCCCTGTGGTTCTTGCACCTCAGCGACAGCATAGAGGGCGCCAGTGCACTGCCCTCCCTGGATGTCTGAAAAAAAAATACAGGGACCCGGGACACGCTGTCCCTGCTTTTTTGGGAGACTTGCTGTCTTTAGACAGCAAGTCCCAAAGTCCTTTGGTCAGCCATTAAAATGTATTTATGTGCTACACCGACCTGTGATGCTGAGCTGTATACTGTGTACTGGCTGCAATATACCCCACCTGTGATGCTGAGCCGTATACTGTGTACTGGCTGAATATACCCCTACCTGTTAAGCTGAGCTGTATACTGTTTACTGGCTGCAATATACCCCACCTGTGATGCTAAGCTGTATACTGTGTACTGGCTGCAATATACCCTACCTGTGAAGCTGAGCTATATACTGTGTCCTGTGATGCCAAGCTGTATACTCCTGACACAATGTGTTAAATACAGGGGACGGAGTGGGTGGATTCTATATGGGCTGGGGCTTATGAGAGGTAGGAGGAGTCAACACGGAAGGGCAGGGCCTGGCACCCCCATCATAAAAATTCACCAGCCGCCACTGCGCCTGACCTTAGCAGGGACCACAACTCTGTCACCAGAGCTATCTGACAGGCTGCCGCTGCTGTCTACTGGTTTGTATGCTGAGCCTGAATCTGACAGTGGAGCTTCCCCATCGCTCTCATCTGTCATGCTCAGCAATGTGTAGGCCTCTTCACTAGTGTACCTTGGATGTGACATGTTGGACTCTAAATTTATAGGTACACTAGTGTGACTCACAGGCAAAAAAAGCACACCTGGTTGTCAGAGCCTGATTCAAGTTGCTACAAAAATCACTGTCAGCTTTCGCAGGGATCGGGCGTGATCTCTGCGAATGCTGCAGATATGTGTGATGTGTTTTGTAAGTATCAGCGATCTATCCTGCACTTGGGTGGGCTGGGCTGGGCGGAGTGGCTAAACGCAGGTGCTAGCAGGTATCTGGGCTGATACTAACTAAGTAGCATCACCCGTGACATTTATACGGTGATCACAGGTGAAATGGAGCAATCAAAGAGTTAAAAACCTTTATTATGGCGGGTAAGGGGGGTATTTATACCTACCTAGGCCTACTACTACCTACCCTAACACTGATTAGTGTCACAAGTGACACAAGTACAGCGATCAGTGAACGATCTGATCGCTGCACTCAGCGACAGAGTGACAGGGGGTGACAGCAGTGAAGGGGTTAACTGGGGGGTGTTCAGGGGGTGATGAAGGCCTACGTGTACTGTGTCAGTGTAGTGTTGGTGCAACTCACATTTTAAATGTCCTCTCTCCTCTCTCCTCTCTGGAACGGAAGAGAACTCAGAGAGGAAGAGTGACATCACTTCCTCTGCCTGTGTTTACATTGCACAGGCAGAGGAGGCATTTCATTCACCAAGACCAATCAACAGGTACAGATCAAAGTTCACTGGTCTGTGACTGTAGATTGATCAGTCCTCTAGCGAACCCGACCGCCTCGGCCGCAGGGGGGAACGCGCGCCCTGGCTGAGGCCACGAGTGCCGTTTATAGACAACGATTTGCATTATGCTGCCACATTGCAGCAGTAAATGTATGCGGCACGGTCCGGAAGTGGTTAAAATACAATTTTGGAATGAATGCACTTTATTGTACAAAAGCCACATACACTGTTAGAAATTCTTACATTTGAGAGAAATTTTCCATCCTGCTCCTTCAAATTTTCTCATGATTATGGTCAAAAATGAACATTCATTTTATTCCACTGATGGTTACAACAAAAAATGTTGAATGAAATGAATTGCTGAATGTATTACCCAGCTCCTGGCCAGGGACACTACTTCCTTTAGACCTTAAGAGCTCTTGGGGAATTTAGCATGATTTAACCACTTCCTTACTGGGCACTTAAACCCCCCTCCTGCCCAGACCAATTTTAGGCTTTCAGCGCTGTCGCATTTTGAATGACAATTGCGCGGTCGTGCGACGTTGTATCCAAACAAAATTTTTATCATTTTTTTCCCACAAATAGAGCTTTCTTTTGGTGGTATTTGATAACCTCTGCGGTTTTATTTTTTGCACTATAAACAAACAAAGAGCGACGATTTTGAAAAAAGAACAATATTTTTTACTTTTTTTCTATAATAAATATCCAAAAAAAAAAATATTCATCAGTTTTGGCCGATATACATTCTTCTATATATTTTTGGTAAAAAAAATCGCAATCGGCATATATTCGCGTCTACAAACTGTGGGAATAGATTTATGGCGTTTTTACTATTTTTTTTTACTAGTAATGGTGGTGATCTGCGATTTTTATCAGAACTGCGATATTGCAGCGGACATGTCGGACATTTTTGACACATTTTTGGGACCAATGACATTTATACAGCGATCAGAAATGTAAATGTCCACTGATTACTGTATAAACGTCATTGGCAGGGAAGGGGTTAACCTGAAGGGGCAGTGAAGGGGTTAAGTGTGTTCCCTGGGTGTGTTTTAACTGTGTGGGGGCTGGGCTGGTCGGGACATAACAGATTTAACTGATCCCAGTGACGGGGATCAGTAGATCTGTCATGTCCCGTTCACAGAACAGAGAAGCGCCGTGTTTACATTGGCGGTTCCCCGTTCTGCAGCTGCTAATGGTGATCGGCGGGACTCGATGTCCACCCGACCTGCGGGCCACGCCCACGCAGCATGCGGCGGCCACAAGAGCACGGCGCCGCAGGCGGCGAGTGCGCACGGGGAGCGTGCACAAAGGAGGACGTCCATAGATGTCCTCTAGGCATTTCAGAGCCACGCTGTAGCCGTCTTTTGGCTATAGCGCGGATCTGAACTGGTTAAAATGAAAACATTTTCAAAACAAGGCACATGGGTAAACTCCCTCAGTCTTCGAGACAATGTTATTGGCCCCATTTTCACTGACCATTGAGCTGATTTATTAAAGGAGTTAAAAATCTTTACCCAATATTTGCTCCAATTATGTAATCATGTGAAAAGCAAATTCCTGCATGAGCAAATAAAAAAAAAACTAAACCAGAATTTATTTTTTATTTGATTAAAGGTTTATTTATACCTTTTGTTTTTAAATTGTTTGATGAATTTAAAAGCAAACTGTATAAATAAACCTTTAATCATGTTAAAAAATGAATTCTGATACATCCGAAAATGGTCTTGCTGGACGCACTTTCTGACAACCCCTACCTATGCCCAATTGAATAATAGATAATAAGCTCTCATAGCACAAAAAAAAGCAGTTATACACAACCTTGGCGTTGCTATCTGTAAGATGTAAGACTTGATTTCTCTGGTAGGACCAAATTACTTTCTCTAACAGCCTGCTACCTTTCTCAAGAAAGTATGGGTACAGCTGAGACGGCACACACAATGCAACGGGAACAGGAGAGGTATCCCCCCCTCCCCTCATCCTCCTGGGGAGTTTTCTCTCCTTCCCACACCTTCCTCCCTTTCCCCTACTACACCTTACCACATTCCCCCAAATAAACCCATATTCTTAGGTAAGCCCCGGTATAAAATACCTCAGACCCATTAAGGACCTTGGGTCCCAAGAAGTACAAGGTGAGAGCCCCCGTCTTGTGTTAGGTCTCCAATTGACGGAGACACAAAAACCAGTAAGCTATTATATCCAGCTGGGTAGAAGTAGTTAATATGACTTGAATGTAATTGAGTTCTCCAGCAAATATATGCCTCTGTCAATGTATGCTTTCGTGATGACAATATAAATGACTGAGTTGTACTGGATGTATTTTTCTTTGCCATCTTTCCTAAATAAAATACTTTTTTTGGGAAAAAAATAAATAAATAAATTCTGGTTTACTTTTTTAAAATGTATATAGTTTGCTTTTAAATTGCTTCATGAAGGGGCGGAGCATGGAGAGCAGACGTGCAGTCTGCGCTCTCTGACTACCAGGAAGCCTAATAGCAATTGTGCCAGGTGATACACCTCCCACAGCCAGAGATGACCACATGCCGCCGTGCGACTTCACAGACAGCAGGCAGTGGGAGGAATGCAGCGGGAGGACTGAGAGCTTACCTCACCACACGCGCGGCAGTCCCAGACCCAAGATGGCGCTAGGTCACAAGGAGAAGGAGAACAACAGACAGAGCTTTGGAGGTGGCCCTATGAGATCCAGCCGTGGTGCATCAATGCCAGGTTGCGGAGTGGTAGTGTCCAACCACGGATCCCCGGCGTCTGGATGCGGTACCCCAAACGGGGGGATAGGTACACATGGACCCGGCCGCAGCTCCCCAATCTCCCCAATCTATGAAATTGGGCCTACACCTGGCAGTGGACAGTCCATGATACGCCTTCAAAGGATCGTCAATGTATGGTCGGGGTGCCAGAACACCTGGCCCAGGGGCATCAACAGTAAAGGAAGGTACTCAAGTCCAGAGTAAAGACCCCCTACTAATGGACCGCAAGGAGCCAATACAGAGAGATGAACCTTCAATACTGAATGAGGAGTATCTGACATCTAAAGCAAGCCCCTAGGGGACTGAGACTACATTACAGATGCAGTATCCTGATTTCTCGCCCCCAAAACAGTCCCAATTACTGTAGAAATGGAGTGGGACATCAAATAACATATAAGAGCACTCCTCACTAAGGTGGACATTCAGTAATTAATAGCTACAGTTGAACTGTCTTGTGAACAGGCTGTTGAAAGCCTTAGAGAAGATACAATAGCACTGGGGCATAGGGTGAAGTGGTAGAGGCTGGTCAAGGTGATGTCAAACAGACAATAGCTGACATTCAGATAACATTAAACAACATGAAAAGACTGTGAATTCTCTTCTGGATCAAATAGATGAGAACAGAGATGAGAACAGAGACCGCCGGCAGAATATTTGTTTAAGGAGGCTACCTGAAGCAACAAGGGCCCCAGATTTAATGCCAACCATGCAAGGTCTATTCCATCAAATACTGGGAGAATTGGCACCTGAGAAAATTGAAATAGACAGGGCCCACCGTACCTCTTCACTGACTTCTCAGAATAAAGATAGACCGAGGGATATTATCTGCAAATTACACAGATAATCTGTGAAAGAAGCTATTATGAAAGCAGTTTGTGGGAAAGCTACTACTGATTTGTGCCCAGGTTTCCCTATTTACTGATTTATCATGGGGCACTCTCATGTATTGGAGAAGTGTCCGACCATTGTTGGAAGCTTTACGCTCTAGGGGTATAAATTATCAATGGGGTTTTCCCTTTCGTTTTAATTGCCCCTCAAGATAATAAATCGGTAGTGCTTCAAACCAAAGCTGATTTAAAACAGTTTTCGGAAACACTGGAGCTTCCACTAATTGACTTTCCAGATTGGAGAATAAATTGTTCTATACCAGCTGTACAACCCCCTGAGCATTGGCATCAGGTTCAAAAGAAATCCAGATGTAAGAATCAGTCTAGCAAGTGAGAACAAAGTTCAACATCCCCAGGACCTATTTGACTTTTTGGGGTCGAAACAGAGGAGATTTTTTTTTTTGCAATATTATAAATAGCTGGACAAAGAGGCTGGATAGAAGATGACTTTGTACATAAGGGGGGGGGGGGGTTGGGAATTCTTATTTTTGGTTTTTACTTTCATA
>BLSH010372761.1:481213-492586 GCA_018402905.1 Glandirana rugosa | reverse complement strand
GAAAGTCACGAGAGTGTAAAACTTACTGTTAATGAGTCAGTATGATGTGACATGGGTTTACTTTAAAAGCAGGAAAAAAAGTGTGTTTATCTCGAAAGAAAACCACCATAAATTAGTGGTGACCCCACAAATAAAAAACTCGTTATTTACCTTTTTATGGCTTTTAAAACATTTTTTTACGTAAAAAGAAATAAAGACAATATTGTAAAACGTTTAATCATTAGTGTAGTATGACTGAGTAATTGTCATTCAAAATGTGAGAGCACTGAAAGCTGAAAATTGGTCTGGTTAGGAAGGGGGTTTAAGTGCCCAGTTGTCAAGTGGTTAATGATATTGAGGTCCGGAGACTGAGATGGCCACTCCAGAACCTTCACTTTATTCTGCTGTAGCCAATGACAGGTCGACTTGGCCTTGTGTTTTGGATCATTGCCTTGTTGGAATGTCCAAGTATGTCCCATGTGTAGCTTTCTGGCTGATGAATGCAAATGTTCTTCCAGTATTTTTTGATAACATACTGCATTCATCTCCGTGTTTCACAGGCCTTGTTGACTCCTCTCCAAATGTAACGTTTATGGTTGTGGCCAAAAAGTGCAATTTTGGTCTCATCACTCCAAATGACTTTGTGCCAGAAGGTTTGAGGCTTGTCTCCGTGCTGTTTGGTATTGTAAGCCGGATAATCTGTGGCATTTGTGTAGTAATGGCTTTCTTCTGGTGACTTGACCATGCAGCCCATCTTACTTCAAGTGCCTCCTTGTTGTGAAACTTGAAACAGCCACACCACAGGTTTTCAGAGAGTCCTGAAGTTATTTGTGGGTTTTTCTTTTCATCCCGAACTATTTTCCTGGCAGTTGTGGCTGAAATTCTAGTTGGTCTACCTGACAGTGGTATGGTTTCAGCAGAACCCCTTATTTTCCACTTAGTGATTAGAGTTTGAACACTGCTGATTGGCATGATCAATTCCTTGGATATATTTTTATATCCCTTTCCTGTTTTATACAGTTCAATTACCTTTGCCCGCAGATCCTTTGACAATTCTTTTGCTTTCCCCATGACTCAGAATCCAGAAACGTCAGTGCAGCACTAGATGAAGGATGCAAGGGTCTGTCAGGAGTCCAGAAACTCGTTGACCTTTTATACACACACACACTAATTACAAGCAAACAGGTGAGGATGGTTACCTTTAATAGCCATTCAAACCCCTTTGTGTCAACTTGTGTGCATGTTATCAGGCCCAAATCACCAAGGTATGTACATTTTTGATCAGGGTCATTTGGGTAGTTTCTGTTGTCATTATGATTTAAAAAGCGTAAACATAGTTGATTGATAATACATGACTTCAGCCAAACACTAACCATGAGTGAAAGAAATGTTTTTGTGTTCTCATTCAGATTCTCTGAAAAATGGCCAAGAAATCATAAATTCGGTCAGGGTATGTAAACTTATGAGCACAACTGTATATTCATATATGGTGGGATTGCCCCAAGACTGAACCATGTGGGGAGGCATTAGAACCGTGGATTAACTAATATGCCAATAGAAGCCTCTCCTATACACGTTCTGTTTCATGGAATGCCTGCCTCAAATAAATTCTATAGAAAGAGGAAGACTTAATAATGGAAGCAGAAAGGTGGATTCATGTAACTAGGGACCAATATGATAAGTTTAAAGCTACATGGGCAGGTAGGATGTATTACTCAGTAGATATTTATGTACATTCAATTTAATGGTGTTTTTCCCTTCAGGTGCACTTACTATAATTTTTATTATATTTTTATTACAATTATTATGGGTGTTTTTTTTTTTTTTTTGGACATAAGGGATAGCTGTGATGTGTATTAGGACTTTTGGAGGGAGGGAGGGGAAGGGAAGGAGGAGGGAAGGGGAAAAAGAAGGAAGATGAATTATTATTATTTTTTTAAATATAAAGGGGAGGGAGGGGAGGAGAGAGAAGAGGGGGCACATTTTGAATAATTAAACACTATAATTAAATGGGACCAAAGAATGATAGTAAAATGGGACTATGAACCCTTAAACTATACTAATATACTGGTAATAGTGATTACGGCACTTTACCTATTTTTTTTCGAATGTTTTATTTAACAAAGGGGAAAGACAGAATCCGCAGAGTCAGATATAACGTTGTACATTGCAACAGGACATTACACAACATTGTAGATAAATGAGAATAATTGCATTGAAAAGGAAGTGATAGGAGCTCCTGCAAATTAAACTGTGCAGTATAATACTAGCCTATAAGCTTAGCAGATGGAGCGTTATAACCACACTTATATAGAAACGATGCCCCATTCTACAGAAAGGGCATGTATAGTAGATATTGACTCCACAAATCCATCCCACCCAGTTTTCTCTGTTACTAAGATTGAGAAGAAAAAAGCATATGGAATCCTGGGATTCCAAAAGGAGTGAAATAAGATGGGGCAAAAAAGCAAAGCATGGAAGAAGAGGGAGAGGTAGAAAAAAGAAAAGAGAGGATGAGAAGAGGGAAGAGAAAAGAGCAAGAGGAAAAGACGATGGGGGGGGGGGGGGGTGGGGTGGGGGCAGGCAAGGAACAGAAATGAAAAAATCAAAGGTGATTGGGAAACTAAAAAAGTGTGGATACCAAGGATGTCTGGAGTACATAAGCTTTGGTCATTATCAAACTGCTCAGATTGGACGGAGGGGGTAAATATGGTTTCAATCGGCTGTATCGCTTCCAAACAGGGCCCATCCCTCATCAGAGAGGATGAACAGGTTCCATAGAGTCCAAGTTTTGGAGTATCATTCATGTTGGTGCCTGGAGGAGAGGAAAAGGTCTTCCAGTTTATTTATTTCCTCCACTTTTCGGAGCCAGAGGCCAATGGACGGTGGATGTGGAGATTTCCATGTGAGAGGAATGCATGTCTTGGTAGCATCAAGAAGATGGCGAAGAATTTATTTTTTTGTACGTTCTTTCTGGGATATCGGAGGCATGGAGAAGAAAAAATGCTGGATGATCTGGGATTGCTCTTTCTGTGAATTTTTGGATAATATGACGGACCATCTTCCAAAACTGCTTGACCAAAAGATGTGTAGGAATGTTCCTTGGTCCTCCTGACATCTCCATCATCGATCCGATGTTGAGTGGAAAAACTTGTGTAATTGTGATGGTGTACAATATCACCGTGACAAGATCTTAAAATTTGTTTCCTGAATTTTAGTACATATGGATAATTTGTGCATGAATTGCAGTATGTGTCGGCGCTGGGGAAGACTGAAACTGCGGCCCAGGTCACGCTCCCAACCCGTCAGACCAGGAGGCTGGTAGTTATCTGGAGGAGTAATCAGTAGATTATATGAGATCAAGAGTGTGTGTGGCAGAGCTCCTTCATCTGAACAATAGTCTTTGAAGGTAGTAGTAAGTTGTCTAAAATCTGGGAGCTGGTAATGATTTCATAAAGTGTTGAAGGGCCCTCCAAATGTCTAATCGGAATAAACCAGAGGGATCTGTGAGGGTGGACATTGACGGCCAGTCACCCGTCATAAGGAAATGAGATGTTTGAAAGAAGTCTGAGGCTATGAGAGTCTGAAAGGTAACATCACTGCATCCCGGTGAAAATGACGGGTTTCCCAAAATTGGGAATAGCAGAGACCCTGAAAGAGAAAGGGGTGTTATTAGGAAAAGATGTGAGCAAATACATGTAGTAGGACCCACAAGGGGGTGGCGTTTCATACTCTTGGGCAGTGTTGAGTAGCACCAAGGTGCCCTTGGGAGGGGTACAGGGCTTTGGGCTTGTTCTATCTGAGTCCAGAGTTTTGTGTCTTTATGGTGACGCCAGTCAATAAGTCTGTTTAGATGGGTTGCATGATAGTAAGTTCTAAGATCAGGTACTGCCAAGCCTCCGTGTTGTTTAAATAAAGAGAGTATTTTCCTGTGTAGACATGGGCATATATGGGCCCAGATAAAATCTATAAACATGGACTGTGCCCGTTTAAAGTAGTAAGTGGGGACATAGATCGGCAGGGCCTGGAAGAGGTATAAAAATGTAGGGAGGATACTCATTTTAATTATGTTGGAGCGACCAAACCACAAATGTAATCCAGTATGCCATGTGTTTAATAGCTTCTTGAACGTTGTCAGGTGGGGGTAAATTTAAGTCAAAGAGTCATATAATCCGTGAGGGGATAAGTATACCTAAGTATTTTAGCGCAGCTTTAGTCCATTTCAATTTAAAGCTTGATTGAAGTTGTGAAAGAATTTGTGGAGGTACGCCCATCCCCATAGCTTCAGATTTGCCAAAGTCCATTTTCAAGTTTTATAAGGTGCCGTAAGTTTTGAATTCTTGTAACAAGTTGGGCAGTGAAATTAGGGAATTCATTAAAGTGGTTGTCAACTTGTGACAACCACTTTAACCTACAGGTAAGCCTATGATAAGGCTTACCTGTAGGTGCCTTGCATATCTCCCAAACCTGTACGGTTCAGGAGATATGCAACGTATTTGCTGTGCCGACGACATGTCGGCACATGCGCAGTGAAGAAACGGCCTCCGTGCCATTCCTCCACTGCGAGCGTGCCGTGAATGGCGGCTCTTGTGCGCATGCGCGGGAGTGACGTCACGTGACTCCGGCCAGTCACAGCGCTGGAGTCGCGGCCCCAGAAGGAAGAGTGGCAGAAGATGGACGCGGCCTGGAGTGGGGACATTGCTGAGCGTCGCAGGCTTCGTCTGCAGGTAAGTGGCACATAATGGGCTATGATTCTACTTTACAGGAGAATGTAGAGGAAAGTAAACCCAATCTGGGTTTACTTCCTCTTTAACGAGAACATCATGTAATCCACGTAGGCTGATACCTTATATTGGGAATGTCCTATGGTAAGGCCAGTAATATCTGGGTTCAGATGTATTTTACAGAGGAAAGGCTCTAAGGACAGGGCGAATAGAAGGGGTGATAGAGGGCACCCTTGTCTCGTCCCATTAGTGATTGTAAAAGAGTCAGATAGGACACCATTAGCTCTGACTTTAGCTGTGGGATTGGAGTATATGGAGGCAATCCAGTTGGTCATAGTGTTGCCAAAACCAACGGTTTTAGAACCGCAAACATAAAGGGCCAGTGGACTCGATCAAAGGCCTTTTCGGCAACCGTACCCAGGAAGACACATAGAGTATTAGTAGTATTGGCTACGTGGAGCAAGTTGAGAACTTTTATGGTGTTGTTTCTGGCTTCCGGAGGGGGAACAAAGCCAACTTAGTGTAGGTGGGCCAAATGAGGGAGGTGTTGCTGCAGTCGCTATAATTTTGGTGAATAGCTTAAGGTCAGTGTTCAATAGGGATATCGGCATGTAACTTCCACATGATGTAGGGTCTTTGCCCTCTTTCAGGATTACCGAAATGTGGGCTTGAAGAGTTAAACAATTGGAGCATATGTTGATCAAGGGAGGGTAGTAGAGTTTTATAATATTGGATTGTGAGGCCATCAGGGCCTGGTGCTTTCCTCATTTTTGTAGCACCTATGGCCTTTTAGAGCTCAAGTAAAGTAATGAGGTCTTCTAACATCTTGCTTACTTCTGTCAATAATAGGGGCATAAGTGAAGCAGATAAATAGTCCACTATAAGATCTTGAGAGGGTGTGGGCATCTGTAAGTTGTAGAGAGAATTGTAAAATGTACTAAATTCTCGAGCGATGTGTTTAGGTAAGGTGACTTTTTGACCCGTAGGGGATGTAATATTTGGTATGTAAGATGCTAGTTTCTGTGTTCGCAGGGATTGGGCTAATAGTCTACCGCATTTATTGCCCAACTCGTAGGAGATTTTGCGACAGATTTGGATCGCAGCTTTCTCTTTGAAATGTAGTAGATCTGTAAAGATCTGTAATTTGTTTACATAAGGTAATGAGGTCCATGCCGAGGATTGGGACGGAGCATGTTTGTGGTGTCCCTCTGGGGTTCGCAACTCTTATAGGAGAGATGTCAATTGCATTGTACGTTGTTTCTTAAGATGGGCACCGTGTTTGATAAGTATGACCGCCTTGTGAGCCTCCCAAACAGTTTCCGGGTTGCATTCATCTGTATCGTTAGTTTGGAAATAATGATGTAGTTCGTTGGTGACATCTGTCAACACTGCTTGGTCCTGCAAAAGGTGTTTGTCTAATCCCCATGTCTTGTTCCTAGACGTGGGGACTTCTGTGAGAGCATAAGATATGAGGATCGGGGCATGGTCTGACCACGTAATAGAACCTATGGTGGCTTCTTGAATCGCATGTAATTGGTTGTGTGGAATCAAGAAATAGTCTATATGTGAGTATAGTTTATTGGGGGAAGAGTAAAATGTGTAATCACGCTCACTGGGGTGGAGAAGACGCCATACATCAACTAATTGTGCTTTGTGAATAGATTTTGCAATATATTTGTGGGTGCCAGGAGTGGCCGGGGAAGATCCAGACGAAGTATCTTCAGAGGGAATCAAAGGGACATTGAAATCGCCTCCAAGAATCAATTGGCAATCAGCAAACTCAAGCAGTTTTTCTAAGGTTCGACCTATAAAGAGGTCTTGCTGACTATTGGGGACGTAGAAGTTCGTCAGTGTCACCTTTACGCCGCCAACCGCATCCTTTTAAAACAAGCATTAAATCCACAATGCAGTCCAGACATGTCCACGGCACATTCCTGGAAATCAAGAGAGAGACCATGCAGGCCTTAGACACATAAGTAGAATGGTAAGTTAAAGGGAAGTACCTGTTCCTAAGGACAGACAGCCTGTCATCCCTAAAATGGGTTTCCTGTATGAAAGCAATATCAGCTCGAAGACGGGTCAAATCATGTAGAAGCACCCATCTTTTTTCAGGGACATTAAGTCCTTTAGCAGTAATAGAAAGTACTCTGATGGTATCCATAATAAAAAAAATAAAAAAGGGGGTGGGGGAATAGGGAAGGAAGGAAAGCAGAGAAAGAGGGAAGTATAGATAAGCAAAAAGGAGAGCTGCTTAGAGGTCACATTATAGAGGGTGACCTTACTGCACACTAAATCTGTAGCAAAATATTGCTAAGACGATCACCAGTAGCAACAGACTGGGAATTAAGCGTAAAACCTAAGTGGGAGAGTGGTCAGAGATAGCTGGGAAGAAAGTCCCCTGCTAACCCCCCTCCATCCCGGCCATGGTAAGTAATCAACTACGATGAACAGACATGTATTGATAGTAAACAAGTATCAAACCATAACATTTCAAGATAATCCTTATAGTATTGATCATAAAATTGTCGTAAAATAAGGTAGAATAGAATAAAATAAAGTGAAGTAATCCCGGAATGGGTCTTCAAGTAGTCCCCACAGGACAGCTGCAACCCCCCGGAGTTAAGGTAGTTGCAGTCATGCTTAGCCTTAGAGCTTGGTCATTTAGCAGTGACTCCCAGTCAATATTAACACATTGCCATTGTATACAGGCAACTGCGGCCCCTTTATAGTCAGGATGTGTCCGCAGGAGAGCCAGCCAGCCTCAGTCATGCCCGGCACATGACGGGCACCAAATCAAATAAGAGCTACCGTATCATTTTACATAGGGAGAGCACCATTATATCTCCCATCCTGTCGGGAGTGTGCAGAGCCCAGTCCCCATTTTCCTGTGCACAGTGTGACTAATGCCAGCAAGGTAGGGACACATATCTTGTGCGCTAGGTGGGGGCCGAGGTCTGCACACCGCAACCAACAACCCCCCCCCCCCACATTGAAACAGACATCTAAATGCAAAATCTTAAAAAAAAACAAAAAAAAACAGATACATTGGTCTATATAGTCCCTAACCAAGAGAAACTCAGAGACATTTAAACATCTAGGTATTTAGTGAAGGTAACCATTGTGATATCAGACTTGAGTAACCTTGTCTGTGAATGGGTCCTTGGAAATGCACAAACTATAACAAAAAAGATAAGGCACGTGGTCTATTATACAATGTAGGTTATAGTCCTGTGACTGCAGGTGCACTAAGCTGATGGGATCCACTGATAGACACTACTACATACAGTCAAATACTCGGTAGTGGGGTCGCAGGATTATTCTACTGGCAGAAAGTATACATATCGGCAGAATATAATCCCGTGGATTGAGACGGTGGGTTCAAGAACATTCAGGCTACATGGTGTAGGTCAGCTTGAGCAGCAGTTCGCGGGGCAGGGGGTGTAAGGTAGGAGACAGGGGACAGTCCGTGAAAAAGTCTGCACAAAGCTTGAGGGTTGTAAAACTATAGCAAAGCACAGTACATGGCATCAGTTTATATTACCACTGAATTTGTCCTATGTAATTGGCTGGATTAGCTAAGATTGTGGTAAAGTGTGGGCTGGGGTACACAGAAGTTTGTGAGCTAGAGGCAACAGCAACTGTGTTGGAAACCTCCGAGGGGAGCTTGTGGGGGGAAACCGAGCAATAGTATGTGTGATGGACCTGGGAGTTATCTCCAGAGGCTATAATATGATCTGGGGTTGTTATTAAATGTGAACTGGCAAGGGTAGTACTTCAGGACTCACGTGCCCATTCCATGGATGGGATCTTCTCCTTGCTCTCTGAGGGTGAGGCTGTGGTAGACCATGGGTTGAAGAGTTCCCAGGACAGTTTGTGTAGCGTGGAATGATCATCAGCCAGTTGGGCACTTGAATAGGCTCCACATCCAAGAAGGAAAACAGGGCTGTCGAATTCCACATCTCCATGCTCCCACGCCTGGCGAACGATGGCTTCCTTCTGCACATAGAGATGCAGCCTGCAGGGGACATTGCACTGTCTGTTAAGAGCAGACAATTTGGGGCCCAGGGCTCTATGTATCCTATCAAATTCTAGTGTCGGCGGAGGAGACTCCATTATGCTGTGGAAGATGGCGGTAACTGTCTCCGTTAAATCTTCTGAACCTGTGGCTTCGGGATTCTCTGAAGCCACAGGTTATTACAGCAGCTCCGGTCCTCCAGGTCCTCCAAGTGTAACTGCAAGCCCACTGCCTTATCCATGTAGGATTCCTGGGAGCATTCTATTACAGTCATTCTTTGTTCCAGAGCAGATAGTGAAGCTTCTCCCGAGGAAACCTTGGCTGAGATTGATTGCAGGTTCTCACGGCTGTGTGTTTCCTCAAGCCGGAGGATGAGCGTTTCAATATCCGACTTTGTCAGGAGAGCCTAGAGCATAGTTTGAATGTCTTGGTCCAGTCGATTCTCACCCGTGTATTGTGGAGAGGCAGACATATCTGGGCAGAACGGTGTCGGTGTTTCTGGTAGAGAATCCGATTCCAGGAGGGGATTAGGAGAGAAGGCATGAGAACAGGAGGTCTGGGCCTCTTGTGTGGCCCCACATGGCGTAGCCACCCTGGTGCCGGTGAGAGCTTCTGTAATCTGGAAAAAAGCGATGAGGTTCACCCTGGGAGTGTTAGTAGGTTCCTTGGGTAGACAAACGAGTCCTGCGCCTTTTGGCTGATAGCATGCCTATGAAAGTGGGTTGAAAAGGCCGGGAAGGGCAGGGGGAAGTCAGGAGCTCACAGGAGATGCGTCCACACACAGCCATGTCCAGGCCACGTCCCCGGCACTTTCCCTTTTAAGTTTTAGGGAAGCTAGTGTTATGTTTGTTCACTTAATGGTTGATATGTTGAATATTTAATGTTAATTGATGGATTTTGTTGTTTTTGCTTCACGAGTACATTGTATAGTGTAGTAATCACAATGGGGGGGGGGGGGGTGGAGGTAACTTTGTCATTTCTCTCCTCCTTTTCTCTCCTCCCCCTCCCACCCTCTCTTTTTTTTTCTTCTTCTTCTCTTTCATCCCCAGCAGAGTTGAGAGGTAGTAAGACATTTTACATAGTGATATTTATGATTCTAAATGTAAGTGTTTAAAGGTGATTATACATATCTTCCTGTGTGTGCAGGCAAATATTATCACTTAATAAAGATGAAAATTGCCTCCCTATCTAGGACTGTGAATCATAGTACCAAGGCTGTCCTCTCTATTTATGAATAGAAACATGAACTAAATTTTGCTTTTCCTTATATTTCTTTTGTCAGCATAATTCAGTTGCTTTCTTCCATTGTAAATTAAATCATATGATTATTTAGCCTCCTGCTGTGGATAGTCTTCCTCCATATGTACCTGCATAGTTCAAGTCAATGTCCTTCTGTGTCCTTAACTGATCTAACACGTGCTATGTAATTACTCAATAATTTTCAGTAAAACTGCAAGACTCAATGCAGTAAAAATGTTTAATTACTTAAAATGATTATTATTTTCATAACCATGTTAAATGTAATTGCTCATTTTGTTGTTATCCGCTTCAGTGATATAAGGCTACTCACCAGTGTTAAAGGCTGTTTATATACTATGAAAAGGTGGCTTGCAGTGAAGTGTTTAGAATCAAGTCGGATAGAAGTCGGCTTGAAGTAGTACAGAAACCTTTTCGGAAGTCGCCTTGAAGTGGGAGCGACTTCAGTAATGTATATTAAGATGGCTCCCATGCATTTCAATGGGATTTTCAAGGTCAAGCGAGTTACAGTGACTTGGCGTGACACAAGTCGGATTGCAAGTCGCCTAGGTGTGAACCGAGCCTGATAGCAAGAGAAACAGCCTTGTTCCTCTCCATAACTATTAAGTATGCTATGAACAAACAGCAAAAACACTTTAAAACAGGCCCTCATTATTTTCTTTACCTGTAAGCATTGTCCAGAAATACATTTTCAAATTTCACAACACAGGCAGTTTTTCTTTGAAGAAAGAACATTTTTTTAGTGTGCATGGTAGGCACAGATAAAGTGGGACTCTTATGTTTGTGGCATATATCCCTGACCACAAACAGCCCTAAACATTAGTACAGCTCAGAACTGTGTCCAGTGTAAGCCCCCTAGTATTTAAGCATGTCAATGATTTTTGCTGCCGGTGGATTTTACACTACACTTGTGCCTCCCAGGCACCTAAAAAAGCCAGATATATACACTATACAAGGTAAAGCTGTGTGCGAGAGCTTTTAAAGCAGCTAACCAGCATTGGTTAGTAATGGCTTACTTTATAGCTTTTTTTAAATATGTAAATAGTTGTCCATAGTCTGGGCACAGGTGCAATTTAAATGTATCACTTTTGGATATACAAATCTTGTTTATTTGCGCATGGCACTTTTAAAAGCTTAACTGGGATAAAAAAAACTCTCCTTTTATGAAAGGTCATGTTGCCCAGCTAAACTTAATTTGGAAAGAAAAAGCAAGTGCAAAATAATGTGTTATCTCAAATTTGATTCAGAGGTGCATTAAAGCATTTAATTATTTAAACATTAAAAGTCCAAATTGCTTAGTCAGGCTTGTTATGGCCAAAATGAGAATTATTTCAATCCACCTTTTCTGACTGCCTATGCTCTTTAAGTAGCTATTTCATTATATAAAGAATTTATTTT
>BLSH010372761.1:460297-471270 GCA_018402905.1 Glandirana rugosa | reverse complement strand
ATTAGACAGGGAGTGTCCTCGTCGTCCTTGGAGAGGGATATCGTGATACTCATCTCAACTCGCTTTGGGAACTACAAGCCCAAGCCGGATTGAAGCGCCTTTGCAAGCCCAAGCCGTGGCTTGCAATGGGCTTGAACTGGGGCCAGGGGTTTGGGGTAACTTCAATTATCTAATAACATCTCCCATTTTTCTTCCTTTTGCAATCCTCTAGCACTTTCCAGGACTTTTTTACAGCCATTTTTGTGCCAAAAAGTTTGGGTCCCCATTAACTTCAATGGGGTTTGGGGACCGGGGTCAAGTTCGGGTAACGTTCGGTGCCGAACCCGAACGTTTCCGCGAAGTTAGGCCGAACCCGAACATCAAGGGTTTCGCTCAACTCTACTCATAGTGCTATAGGGAGAGGTTCCTGCTGCTCCTGTGAGGGACAGATTATTGTTCTAAAATCATCTCATCATAGTGCTGCAGGGAGAGGTCCCTGCTGCTCCTGTGAGGGACAGATTATTGTTCTAAAATCATCTCATAGTGCTAGAGGGAGAGGGTGCTGCTCCTATGAGGGACAGATTATTATTCTAAAATCATCTCCTACTGTTAGAGGGAGAGGTTCCTGCTGCTCCTATGAGGGACAGATTATTGTTCTAAAATCATCTCATGGTGCTATAGGGAGAGGTTCCTGTGAGGGACAGATTATTGTTCTAAAATCATCTCATAGTGCTATAGGGAGATTTTCCTGCTGCTCCTGTGAGGGGCAGATTATTGTTCTGCAATGATCTCATCATAGTGCTAGAGGGAGAGGTTCCTGCTGCTCCTGTGAGGGACAGATTATTGTTCTAAAATCATCTCCTAGTGCTATAGGGAGAGGTTCCTGCTGCTCCTATGAGGAACAGATTATTGTTCTAAAATCATCTCATACTGCTAGAGGGAGAGGTCCCTGCTGCTCCTGCGAGGGACAGATTATTGTTCTAAAATAATCTTATACTGCTAGAGGGAGAGGTTACTGCTGCTCCTATGAGGGACAGATTATTGTTCTAAAATCATCCCATAGTGCTATAGGGAGACATTCCTTCTGCTCCTGTGAGGGACAGATTATTGTTCTAAAATCATCTCATACTGCTAGAGGGAGAGGTTCCTGCTGCTCTTGTGAGGGACAGATTATTGTTCTAAAATCATCTCATAGTGCTACAGGGAGAGGTTCCTGCTGCTCCTGTGAGGGACAGATTAATATTCTAAAATCATCTCATCATAGTGCTGCAGGGAGAGGTTCCTGCTGCTCCTGTGAGGGACAGATTATTATTCTAAAATCATCTCATCATAGTGCTACAGGGAGAGGTTCCTGCTGCTCCTGTGAGGGACATATTATTGTTCTAAAATCATCTCATCATAGGGCTACAGGGAGAGGTTCCTGCTGCTTCTGTGAGGGACAGATTTTGTTCTAAAATCATCTCATCATAGTGCTGTAGGGAGAAGTTCCTGCTGCTCCTGTGAGGGACAGATTATTGCTCTAAAATCATCTCATAGTGCTATAGAGAGAGGTTCCTGCTGCTCCTTTGAGGGACAGATTATTGTTCTAAAATTATCTCATAGTGCTATAGGGAGAGGTTCCTGCTGCTCCTGTGAGGGACAGATTATTGTTCTAAAATCATCTTATCATAGTGCTACAGGGAAAGGTTTCTGCTGCTCCTGTGAGGGACAGATTATTGTTCTAAAACATCTAATCATAGTGCTACAGGGAGAGGTTCCTGCTGCTCCTGTGAGGGACAGATTATTGTTCTAAAATTATCTTATACTGCTAGAGGGAGAGGTTCCTGCTGCTCCTGTGAGGGACAGATTACTGTTCTAAAATCATCCCATAGTGCTATAGGGAGAAGTTCCTTCTGCTCCTGTGAGAGACAGATTATTGTTCTAAAATCATCTCATACTGCTAGAGGGAGAGGTTCCTGCTGCTCCTGTGAGGGACAGATTATTGTTCTAAAATCATCTTATCATAGTGCTACAGGGAAAGGTTTCTGCTGCTCCTGTGAGGGACAGATTATTGTTCTAAAACATCTAATCATAGTGCTACAGGGAGAGGTTCCTGCTGCTCCTGTGAGGGACAGATTATTGTTCTAAAATCCTCTCATCATAGTGCTACAGGGAGAGGTTCCTGCTGCTCCTGTGAGGGACAGATTATTGTTCTAAAATTATCTCATAGGGCTACAGGGTGAGGCTCCTGCTGCTCCTGTGAGGGACAGATTATTGTTCTAAAATCATCTTATAGTGCTATAGGGAGAGGTTCCTGCTGCTCCTGTGAGGGACAGATTATTGTTCTAAAACCATCTCATCATAGTGCTACAGTTAGAGGTTCCTGCTGCTCTTGTGAGGGACAGATTATTGTTCAAAAATCATCTCATACTGGTGTAGGGAGAGCTTCCTGCTGCTGGTGTGAGCGGTGCATTTCTTTCACAAAAATAAAAAGCGCGTCTACATTGCTGTTTTCAAAAAAAAAAGAAGAATTTATTCTTCTTTGTTTTGTATTAATAAATAGTGTTACATAGTACATTTGCGTCCAGAATGAGGAGAGCGTTAAATAAGGGACGTGATCCTGGTGCTGCTGGTGTTGGTGGTGTTGGTGAAGTTCCTGTTGCAAGGAGAGGACGTGGTCGAAGTGAAACACCTTCTTCAGGTGCGAGTAGCCGACAGAACCTTCAACATTATATGGTAGGCCCGAATGCTGCTCAATGAATAGTGAGGCCAGAACAAGTACAGGCGATAGTAGATTGGGTGGCTGACAATGCCTCCAGTTCCTTCACATTGTCTCCCTCCCAGTCCCTTGATGAAAGCTCAGAGTTGGCACCTGAACCCCATGGCCATCTGTCTTTCACCTCAGCCCCTTGTAAATCAGCCAAGCAGTCTGAGCCCCAAGTCATGCAGCAGTCTCTTATTTTTTTTGATTACTCTGTTGGTGTACTTCCCGTGGGCCATCCACATAGCCCTGCCCCAGAAGTGGAAGGCATTGAGTGCATCGATGCCCAACCACTTCTGTTTCAGGATGAGGACATGGAAACACCACCGCAGCACGTCTCTGATGATGACGAAACACAGGTGCCAACTGCTGCGGCTTTCCACAGTGTGCAGACTGACAAGGAGGGCAGTGGTGAAGGCTGGGTGGAAGATGATGTGGAGGAGGATGATGAGGTCCTAGACCCCACATGGAATGAAGGTCATGTGAGTGACGTGTGCAGTTTGGAGGAAGAGGTGGTGGTCGCACAGAGGCACCAGCACAGCAAAAGAGGAAGCAGATTGCAATAGCGGAGAGAGCGTCCCCTAGACAGTACGCCTGCTACTACCCACCGCACCCAGGGACCTAGCACACCAAAGGCAGCTCAAAGGCGTTCCCCGGCGTGGCAGTTCTTCAGACAATGTTCTGACGACAAGACACGAGTGGTTTGCACGCTGTGCAATGAGAGCCTGAAGCGAGGCATAAATGTTCTAAACCTGAGCACAACCTGCATGACCAGGCATCTACATGCAAAGTTTGAGCTGCAGTGGAATAAGCACCTCAAAATCCAAGAAAGGTCTCAGCCTCCTCCTACTTTCTCTTCTGCTGCTGCCTCTGCCTCTTCCTCCACCGTTACAGTGCCAGTGTCACCTGCCACCCAGCAAAAAGACCATGTGATAGCAAAGCCACCATGTCCGCCACCGTCTCCAAGCACTTCCACACAGTCTCATGGAAGCTTACAGCTCTCCATCTCCCAGACACTGGAGAGAAAGAGGAAGTACCCCCCTACCCACCAGCGATCCCTGGGCCTGAATACCAGCATTTCAAAATTCCTGGCCTTTGAAATGCTGTCATTCCGTCTGGTGGACACGGACAGTTTTAAAAACCTGATGGTGGTGTCTGTCCCACAGTATGTGGTTCCCAGCCGCCACTACTTTTCCAGACAAGCCATCCCTTCCCTGCACAAACAAGTCGGGGACGAGATCAAGTGTGCACCGCGCAACGCCATCTGTGGCAAGGTCCACATAGCCACTGATACGTGGACCAGTAAGCACAGGCAGGGACGCTATATCTCGCTAACTGTACACTGGGCAAATGTAGTGGCCGGTGGGCCTGGGGCAGCTAGCCATTTGGCGCATGTCCTTCCACCACCGAGGATTGCAGGGCATTTCTCTTTGCCTCCTGTTGCCTCCTCCTCCTACTGCGCTTCCTCCTCCTCTACCACCTCCTCATCCGCTCAGCGTAACACCTTCATCACCAATTTCAGCACATACAGGGGGAAACGACAGCAGGCTGCTTTAAAACTGATATGTTTGAGGGATAAACCCCAAACTGTACAGCAGCTGTGGATGGGCAATGAACAACAGACGATGAGTGGTTGTTGCCACTGAGCCTCAAGCCCGGCCTGGTGGTGTGCGATAATTTTCAAAATCTCGTAGCAGCTCTGGGCATAGCCGGTTTGACGTACATCCCTTGCCTGGCGCATGTGCTGAATTTGGTGGTGCAGAAATATCTAAAAAAACTACCCGGATATGTCAGAGCTGCTGTAGAAAGTGTGGGCTGTCTGTGCGCGCTTTCGGTGTTCTCACCCTGCTGCTGCTCGCCTGTCTGCGCTGCAGCGGAACTTTGGCCTTCCCGCTCATCACCGCCTCCTATGCGACGTGCCCACAAGGTGGAACTCCACCTTGCACATGCTGGAGAGACCGTGCGAGCAGCAGCAGGCAATAATGGAGTTTCAGGTGCAGCACGCACGGGTCAGTCGCTCTGCGGAACAGCAACACTTTACCACCAACGAGTGGGCCTCCATGCGAGACCTGTGTAGCGTATTGCGATGTTTTGAGTACTCCACCAACATGGCCAGTGCCGATGACGCTGTTCTCAGCGTTATTATCCCACTTCTATGTCTCCTTGAAAAAACACTTCGGGCCATGATGGAAGAGGATGTGGCACAGGAGGATGAGGAGGAGGAGGAGGAAGAGGGGTCATTTCCACGGTTATCAGGCCAGTCATTCACAAGTGGGTCGGAGGGTGGGTTCCTGCACCAGCATAGGCCAGGTCAAAAATATTCAAGCCAGGGCACAGTTCTGGAGGATGAGGAAGATGAGGAGGAGGAGGAATCGCAGCAGGGTTGCACCCAACGCAGCTCGTGGGCATCACTGGAGCGTGGCTGGGGGGATACAGAGGACACAGATGATATACCTCCCACAGAGGACAGCTTGTCTTTGCCTCTGGGCAGCCTGGCACACACGGCCGACTACATGCTGCAGTGCCTGCGCAATGACAGCCGAGTTGCCCACATTGTAACTTCTTCTGATTACTGGGTGGCCACCCTGCTGGATCCCCATTACAAGGACAACGTGCCGTCCTTAATTCCCTCACTGGAGCGGGAGAGGAAGATGCGCGACTACACTGGTAGAGGCGCTGCTGAGGGCATTCCCAAATGACACCGGGGCTCAGTGGAAGCAAAAGGCGAAGGCAGAGGAGGAGGAGGAAGAGGCCACCAATGCAGCTGTGCCACCGCCAGCACCTCAGAAGGCAGGGTTAGCATGGCCGAAGTGTGGCAAAGCTTTGTCAGCAGCATGCCACAACAAACAGCACCACCAGCCAATAGAAAACGTCTTAGCAGGAGGCAGCATTTCAGCAACATGGTGCAAGAGTAGTTGTGCACACACCTACACGTACTGACTGATGGGTCTGCCCCATTCAACTTCTGGGTCTCCAAATTGGCCACATGGCCTGAGCTTGCCCTTTATGCCTTGGAGGTGCTGGCCTGCCCTGCAGCCAGTGTATTGTTTGAACGTGTGTTTAGCACGGCTGTGGGCGTTATCACAGACAAGCGCAGCCACCTGTCCACAGCCAATGTGGACAAGCTAACCTTTATTAAAATGAACCAGGCATGGATCCCACAAGACTTGTCTGTACCTTGTGCAGAACAAACATTTAGACCGGACTCACACAGCCATTCGTATACTTGTTTTTTTGAATAGGCCTCAACATTTTGGGGGCTACCCCAATTATAAAACAGTGTTGGCTACCTCCTCCTCCTCCTTGACCACCGCCACTTCCACCTACACTGCCACGGTCATGGCCCAGTCAACCTCTAGGCTCCTACTCCACATCCACACCCCCTTCCCATTTTTTTTAATTTGATTTTAATTTATTTTCCCTATCCCCATTTTTTTGTAGGGCACTTGCCCTACTCTTACCCCCATTTTACTTCCTTTTGCAGCCCTCTAGCACTTGCCAGGACTTTGTTACAGCCATTTTTGTGCCTAAAAGTTTGGGTCCCCATTGACTTCAATGGGGTTCGGGATAAAGTTCGGGCAACGTTCGGTGCTGAACCCGGACTTTTTTCCAAAGTTCGTTCAGAACCGCCGAACCCGAACGTCCAGGTGTTCGCTCAACTCTATCTATGAGTTAATAGAAATAGTGAAGAAACAGGAAGCTGACATTCAATTTAGTACTCCTAAGAAAATAAAAGCTGTCTCAAAAGAAGATTACTCCCCTGATCGGACCCAAAGAGAGAAACTTGAGCCTTACCGGCCCCAGCTTTCAAGTAAACGATCAGCTGTATCACCAAGGGAGAGGAAGCCCCGCAACGGTTTCAGGTGTGATCAGATCGGTTATTCAGCTAGAATATGTCAGGAGGACATTGGGGGAACAGTGCACAGCATGGTGTTCCCTGTACGAAAACAGAAGCAAGGCAGAAGACATTTCAAACCAAAACCAAGAACACATTATAGGGTCCAAGTCCCTTGTTAAAGTTACTGTCAATGGACATGCCACTCAAGCTTTATTTGACACTGTGTCCCAAGTTACTCTTATCTATCGTTCTATCTACCAGAAGTATCTAAGCAGTATACCTCTTCAATCTACTGGACAGATGGAGTTATGGGGGCTAAACTCTGATTCATACCATGTTGATGGAAGTTTACAAGTGATTGTGACTGTACCTGAGTTAGAGAACAAGGGTAATCCCTCTATGGAGATCACAGCTCTGGTCTGCACTGACACAGGTGATGCCTGTGCAGCCCCAGTAATGCTAGGCACAAATTGCAAAGCAGTACATAGTGCTTTCCATAAATTTCTTGAAGGAAATTGGGCTATTTCATCTGAATCTGATAACCTACCCTCTGATATTAAAGAGTTCTGTGAGACCCTGTGAGGCCATTTCCGTTGGCCACCGCCATGGAGTGGTATATCACACACTGACGAACACTCAGTGAAAATTCCACCAGGGGGAGAGAGAGTGCTAAGGGTGGCCGCTAGTATTGCCCCAAAACTGCTTGGAGATGTCCTGATGGAAACTCCCGAAGAAAATGATTGATCAAGGAGGGTGGATGATGATCCCTCAGAGAAAGGCTTGGAGAGCTAGAGTAGCACTGTCTACGTTTGTAACTGTGAGAAACTGCTCTCTTCATTCCATTGTAATTGATCCTCGTCAAGATGTTGCCCACTGTTACCCAGTGCTTGGTGTGAACCCCTATGCTGAAGTGTGTAGAATTCAGGTCAGGAATGCAGCTCCTAACTTTCAATTTGATTTGAGTGATCCAACTCTACCAGAGGCTTGGAGCTGAAAGCTGACAAAGCAATTGTCGGATTTACCGGACGTGTTCTCAATGGATGACATGGATGTGGGCTGTGCTAGAAATGCCCAGCACACTTTTTGACCAATCAATGCTACTCCTTTTCAAGAGAGACCTCGAAGAATAGCACCTAAAGATGTTGATGAGCTGAGCCGGGCCCTAAACCAGATGAAGGGCCAAAGGATTATCGTGGACACTAAAAGCCCTTATGCCTCCCCGATTGTAGTAGTGAGGAAAAAGTGTGGGTCCATCTGTGTGTAGATTACCGAACCCTCAATTGGAGGACTGTACTGGATCAGTACACACTACCCATTATAGAGGAAGCTTTGGAAGCTCTCAATGGGAATCGGTGGTTCACTGTACTAGGCCTGCGGTCAGGGTACTTTCAAATCCCGATGGCATCCGGGGACCAGGAAAAGACTGCATTCATATGTCCCTTGGGTTTCTATCAGTTCACATGCATGCCACAGAGTATTAGAGGTGCACCTGCAACCTTCTAGAGACTGATGGAAAATGTTCTAGGTGACTTAGTCCCCAGGGAATATCTTGTGTATCTTGATGACATTATTGTGTTCGGGGCACCTTAGAAGAACATGAAGAGGGGCTCCATGCCGGTGTTACAGTGTCTGTGAGATGAGTTCTGCAGATCATCAGTCACATACGTGGGTCACATAGTTTCTGCTGAAGGTATGGCCACTGACCCCGCAAAAGTCGAGGCTGTGGTGAACTGGCCCCAGCCTCAGAATATCACAGAGCTACAGTCCTTCCTTGGCTTTTGTGGATATTATCGCAGATTTGTAGAGGGGTATTCAAAAGTCGCTAAACCCCTTCATGACTTGTTGAAGAGTGATATGAACAGCTCTGAGAAGCAAAAGAGGTCCCCCAAATGCCCCTTTGGGGACAACTGGACTTCAGCATGTGAAGGAGCCTTTGACCAATTGAAAAAGAAATTGACAGAAGAGCCGCTCTTGGCTTACGCTGACTTACGCTGATGCTCAGAAGCCCTATGTGCTTCATGTGGATGCGAATTTTGAGGGCCTTGGTGGAGTATTGCATCACAAGTATCCCACAGGATTACGGCCCATAGCCTTCATCAAGTCTTTCTCCTAGTGAGCGTAATTATACAGTTTACAAGTTGGAGTTCTTGGCACTCAAATGGGCCATCATTGACAAGTTACACGATTATCTATGCGGAGCTTCATTTGCAGTAAGAACTGATAACAATCCTTCAACGTATGTTCTAACTACAGCCAAGCTGGATGCCACCGGGGACCAATGGTTAGCCGCTCTTTCCAATTACCAGTTTCCATTGAAGTACAAACCAGACCCAAAGAACATTGGAGCAGATGCCCTATCAAGACACCCAGGGTTGCCCTTATATCTGAAGACAATGTTTGGGAAGAGGTCCCTGGCCTTGGTGTCAGAGCCACAGTTGTTAAAGATAAAGTGGCATTTTCTGAGACACAGCTTGTGGACTGCATGAGTAGTGGTCCAGAAGCTGTCCCTGATATGTTCACTTACCTGGGGTCATTTGAAAGATGCTCCATAGACCCCCAGCGAATGATTAAAAGTCAGAAGTCTGACCCTGTTATCAGACCTTTGTACAGAGCAGTGCCCACTGAGTGTGGTCCTTTCCTGAGGGATTGGGAGAAATTTGAAATAGACAAAGGACTACTCTATCGTGTGGTATTGTATCATGACCACCATGGGAGACGTCAGTTAGTGGTCCCAGAATGCCTCTGCAAGATGGTGTTCAGGAGTCTGCATAACCATCATGGCCATCTGGGGCCAGAAAAGACTTATGACCTCATCCAAGTCTGATTCTACTGGCCTAAAATGAGAGACACTGTGGTCAATCTTTGCAGATGTTGCCTTCGATGTCTTCAGAGGAAAGCTCTGCCAGTCCGTGCTGCCCCCATGAAGCACTTACAAAGTTCAGGCCCCATGGATCTGCTCTGTATCGACTTTCTATGTATTGACCAAGATTCCAGAGGGATCAGAAATGTATTAGTGGTGACTGGTCACTTTACTCGGTATGCCAAAGCTTTCCCTACTAAGGATCAAAAGGCAGTAATGGTTGCTCAAGTGCTTTGGGAGAAATATTTTATCCACTACGGCCTCCCCCACAGAATATACTCAGATCAGGGTCAGGATTTTAAGAGCAAATTGATTAAGGATTTGATTCAGCTGCTAAACATTAGCAAGAGTCGGACTACACCTTACTACCCTGAAGGTGATGCTCTTCCTAAAATTTAACAGGACCTTGCTTGACATGCTAGGCACCCTACAGGCTGATGACAAACTTACCTGGAGTTGTATGGTTGAAGCCATGGTTCATGCATAGAATGGTAAAAAGGCATGAGGGCACTGGGTTTTCCCCTTACTTTTTGATGTTTGGAAGAGAGCCCAGATTACCAATTGACCTTCTACTAGGGGTATCCACTGATGGGATCAGTCACCAAAGCCACTACCAATATGTGGCTAGATTGAAAGATACCCTTAAGTCTGCTTACCGCTTGGCTGAAGAAAATGCGGCCAAAATTAATGAAGGCAACAAAAGAAGGTTTGATCTTTGGGTGAGATACAGAAACTTGAATATAGGCGATAGAGTACTACTACGAAATCTTGTTGTAACAGGAAAGCATAAATTAGCTGACAGATGGAGGAAATAAATCTTTACGGTGGTGGATAAGTTACCTGGGATCCCTGTATACAAGATAAAGGGGCCAGAAGGAAGCATCAAAGCTTGGCATCACAATCATTTACTGCCCATTCCTCAAGTCAGTGATGAGGAAATCACAGCTGACACTCCAGTGAATGATCTGCTTCCTATTCAGGCGGATGCCTCATCTGACCTTCCTGATGTCAGTGAGAGGGAGTGGAATGTGACCCCTGATGTTGCCAGCACCGACACTCCTTTACCTTTCTGGGAGATGCTAGATCCTGGGTCTCCAGAATTTTTGCCCCAGTCAGTGCTTACATTCAGTCAGGGGCCTAGTTCTGACTCACAACCAGTACCATCTCTTCCTATGACTCAAAGTCCTAGTTCAGGACCTGGGAATACAGCTTTACCTCAGAGAGAAGTACGAAGAGGAAAACGAGCTAGGCATCCCCCACCCATCTTGACTTATGATTAGTGTTGAGCGAACCCGGACTGTAACGTTCGGGTCCGTACCGAACTTTAGGGTGTCCGGGGCCCGAACCCGGACATTTCAAAGACATTCGGGTTCGGTCCTGGGTTCTGCTATTTTACTCCACATGTTGAGAAGCTGCAGGGCAGCCAATCAACAAGCGTTTCACTGGTTTGCCCTTAGAAGCCATCACAGCCATGCTGTCGGTACTGTAATCATCCGTACCGACACTACCGAAGATTCCCGTTTGGTCACTTTGCGAACAACTAACCGACGGGACGT
>BLSH010372761.1:390408-404301 GCA_018402905.1 Glandirana rugosa | reverse complement strand
TAGATGTCATTAGGTAGAAACGGTAGTCATAGTTCAGTCGAGTTGGTCGCACAGGAAGTCACGATGGACACGGGTGGTCACGGTGGACACGAGTAGTCACGGGTGGACACGGGTAGTCACGGTGGACACGGGTAGTCATGGTGATGTCACGAAGACAAAATAGTCACAGTGATGTCACGATGTGGTCATGATGTGGTCACGGAAGTAACGGTAGTCACAATGATGTCACGAGTAGACACGGAAGTAACGGTGATTTCACGGCTGATGAGGTTGCACTGATGTGCACTAATGCACTGCGGCTGCACTGATAAGCTGGCACTGACAGGCACTGATGAGCACTCACTTATGGGCACTGATGTGCACTATTGGGCACTGTAGTGGCGCTGATGGGCACTTTAGTGGCAATGAAGGCACAGATGAGCACTGTAGTAACACTGATGGCAATGAAGGCACTGGTGTAGTACTGGTGTAGCACTGTAGTGACACTGATAAAACAGAAGCACTGTAGTGGTACTGATGGGCACAGGTGGCACTGATGGGCACAGGTGGGCACTGATGAGCACAGGTGGCACTGGTGGGCACAGGTAGCACTGAAGGACACGCTGGTTGAGCTGACTTGATACTGATGGCAAAGATGGATTACTGTAGATTACAAATGTAGCACTGATGAGTACTGTAGTAGCACTGATGAGCACGTTAGTGGCAATAAAGGCACAGGTGACACTGGTGTGGCACTGATGGGTACGTGGGGCACTGCGGTGACACTGAAGGCACAGATAAGCACTGTAGTGGCACAGATTAGCACAGGTAGCACTGATGGCACAGCTAAGCACTGTAGTGGCACAGATTAGCACAGGTAGCACTGGTGGCACTGATGGGCACTGGTGGCACTGGTGGGCACAGGTGGCACTGGTGGGCACAGGTGGCACTGTAGTGGCACTGATGGGCACTCTGATGGCACAGATGAGTACTGTAGTTTGGCTGAGCACTGTAGTGGCACAGGTGGCACAGATGATCACTGGTGTGGCACTGATGTGGCACTGGTGTGGCACTGATGCGGCACTGGTGTGGCACTGGCGTGGCACTGCTTGCACAGATGAGCGCTGTAGTGGCACTGGTGGGCACAGGTGGCACTGGTGGGCACTGGTGGGCACTCTGGTGGCACAGGCGGGCACTCTGGTGGCACAGGTGGGCACTCTGGTGGCACAGATGGGTTCTGTAGTGACACTGATAGCACTTTAGTGGCACTGATGGCACTTTAGTGGCACTGATGGCACTGTGGTGGCACTGTGGTGGCACAGGTGGCACAGGTATGGCACTGGTGGCACTATAAGAAGAAATTATATTCTGCTGGTCACTGGTGGGCACAGCTGGGCACTGCTGGGCACTGCTGGGTGCAATAAAAATTGTCTAACACTCACTGACATTCATTGCAGGGCATCGATCTCTCTCTTCTCCTCACAAACTGGATCGCTGTGAGGAGATGAGAGAGCTGACACTCTTGGTGACCCTGCAGTGTTTACATTGTGATCACGGCGTCATTGGACGGCGTGATCACGTGGTAAAGGGCCGCTGCCAATGGCCCTTTACCTTGATCGGTAAACTGTCGGGTCCCGGGAACCCGGCGAGCACAGAGACTCCCGTGTGCACGCCCCAGCGCGCGCACGGGAGCGCGATTGTGGGAGGACGTTATATAACGTCCTCCCACAACAATGAGTGCCACTTGCCGACGTGTATCTACGCTACACGGTCAGCAAGTGGTTAATGGCATTTATTGAACAAACTGAGCATCTATTACATTTGTAGAAACCTGCAAGGTTTTGAAAAAACATTGGTTTTTGATTTGGTGGGTCGCATACATTAATAGCTATTCTACTTATAAGGTTAGGGACCCCCCTATAGATCACTTGAGGTTGTTCTGGTAGGGTTGGGCCTAATATGTGGTCACTTTTGATAACATGCCAGTGCCTTTTGATAAGTTTCTTTATTTGATAATGTTGCTGCGAATATGTAGTAATGAAGGGGGCACTGAAGTCCTTCCTAAGATTCGTATTTTGTCCCTCTTCACCAGGCCTCAAGCGATCCACTAATAGGGATTCTCTATCCATATCCCTCACTTTTATAATTATTTCAGACAGATCTTTTTGCTGATATCCCTTCTGGAGGAACCTATCAGTAAGTATGGAGGCCTGTGAATCAAAAGCCTCCACCCCACTGCAGTTCCTTCTGAGGTGCATATATTGGCTCTTGGGGACTGAGTCAAGCCACGATCGATGATGGCAACTATCCTTGGGAATAAAAGAATTTCGGTCTGTTGACTTAAAAAAAGTGGACGTTGTGATTATTCCATTCTCTATACTGATAGGGAGATCCAAAAAATGTATAGTTTCTTGACTGGCTTCAAAATTGAATCTTACATCATGTTGTTGGCATTTAATGAAACCATATAGGCATCTAGTGATTCTCGTGTACCCTCCCATGTAGTCTACCTTCTGACATGTCCCTGTGGACTACATTATTTAGGTAGGACCACAAGGCCTTTGTCTGTATGCCTTAATGAACACCTAGGGAATATTAGAAGGGGTTTCAGGGAACACCCAGTGTCACGACACTACCGAGACAAGCATAGCAGGGATCCTAAAGGGACCCAATTTATAGCAATAGACAAATTAAAATTACAGTGGAGAGGGGGCTCCAGAGTTAGAGAGATTTCTAAGCTAGAAATGCTGTGGATCTACAATGTCAATAGTCTCAAACCTTGCGGTTTGAACGTTGACATTGAGATCAACGCTTTCATCAACAATGCCTGATACTGATATCAACATTGTAAGAACTGATAGCTTGCGGATTGTAGTATAGATTTTCCTCATAGTATTTTAATATAATTTTTATATTTTTATATATATCCTATATTATATTGTATGTATAATTAATGTTAATAATTGTATTATCTGTATGATGAACTGAGATTCGCTACACTCATTATTCATACATTTATCCACTATATACAATGGAGAAACATAAAGCATTTTTAATTTTTGCCTCACTAACTATTGGTACTAATAATTATAAGAAATTGAGAGGCTTCAGATATAATTTAATGTATTATACCAATCATAGCTAACGGGCGTAATTCATCTATAATTACAGCCTCTATACCGTAAGTGAGGTTTGGTTTGTTTTTCCGGTTTATTATATCCTGAAAAGCGATATAGAGGCTCGGTTCTATTTTCTGCCCAATGATTGCCATTACGACTAGTGAGTGAAAGCGAGGCTTGGCTCTACTGGTACAGCTTAAATGCGACGTGTCGATGCGTCGCCCGTGCCCTTTGAAAACGTCATTTGTGACGAAACACGTCGGGCGGTCTGACGCATTGACATCATCGCCCCACGTGACCCAGAAGCACGGGCGCAATACGGAGCAGCCGGCATTTGTTTGTTTTTATGCGCATGATATTTCTGCTAAAAGTGAGTAGCCATTTGGCTTTTTAAACAAGTTTTATATTAAACAGTATTACACTATTTGGGCTCCTTCTCTATTTTCATATGGTGCGGAGTTGCTATCTGAGGGGAGTTGGAGTTGTAAGCTGGCGGAGGCTAGATGCCAGTGAATTTCATTCACTCAGCGCAGGCGACTGTCCATCTGAGGGGAATTGGATCTAAAAGCTTGCAGAGGCTATCTGCTGGTGTTTCCCGTTTGCCTAGAGATAGGTAAACAATGACATCTCGGTAAGAGTACCTGATTCAAACAGAGATTGGTGTCACCATATCTATCTACTCTTTGCACCTGGAGGAGGAAGTTTTCTTCTAACAAATTGCACTTGTTTTGGATTTTATTTTGGATTTCCTAATTTGAAATTTTTCCTATGGGGAAAAATTTCCTTATATGAAATTTTTTTTTCTGTCATTTTTTTCTGTCATTTTTTAAGTTTGTTTTGTCACATTTTTTATTAGCACCTCGTGTTTTTCAAATTACTTATATTTAGTTATCACTTTATGATTTGTTGCGCAGTTCTTTCTTTATTTTACTGGCTGAATATACCTGTGTACTGGCTACCTGAATAGTGGTTGAATATACCTGTGTACTGACTCCCTGTGTACTGGCTCTCTGTGTACTGGCTACCTGTGCATTGGCTGAATATACATGTGTACTGCCTCCCTGTGTACTGGCTACCTGTGTACTGGCTGAATATACCTGTGTACTGGCTACCTGTGTACTGGCTAAATATACCTGTGTACTGGCTACCTGTGTATTGGCTGAATATACCTGTGTACTGGCTACCTGTGTACTGGCTCCCTGTGTACTGGCTGAATTCACCTATGTACTGGCTGAATATACCTGAGTACTGGCTCCCTGCGTCCTGGCTCCCTGTGTTCTGGCTGAATATACCTGTGTACTGGTTACCTATGTACTGGCTAAATATACCTGTGTACTAGCTACCTGTGTACTGGATGGATATACCTGTGTACTGGCTCCCTGTGTACTGGCTGAATATACCTGTGTACTGGCTCCCTGTGTACTGGCTACCTGTGTACTGCCTGAATATAGCTGTGTACTGGCTCCCTGTGTACTGGCTACCTGTGCACTGGCTGAATATACCTGTGTACAGGTATATTCAGCCAGTACACAGGGAGCCAGTACACAGGTATATCCATCCAGTACACAGGTAGCTAGTACACAGGTATATTTAGCCAGTACACAGGTAACCAGTACACAGGTATATTTAGTCAGGTCGCGGGGGCAGGACTGGTGGACATGCTGGTGCTTAGACTGGAAGTGTCCAGCATAGCACGTCTGTTATTCCTGCCAGCCGGCCGTGTGGGAGAGAGTGACCTGACTCCCCTGAGGTACCGTACTATATTGCTGTGCTGCGTACTGGCTACCTGTGTACTGGCTCCCTGTGTACTGGCTGAATTTACCTGTGTACTGGCTCCCTGTGTACTGGCTACCTGTGTACTGGCTGAATATACCTGTGTACTGGCTCCCTGTGTACTGGCTACCGGTGTACTGGCTGAATATACCTGTGTACTGGCTCCCTGTGTACTGGCTCCCTTCGTACTGGCTTAATATACCTGTGTACTGGCTCCCTTTGTACTGGCTCCCTTTCTACCAGATGAATATAACTGTGTACTGGCTCCCTGTGTACTGGCTTCCTGTGTACTGGCTGAATATACCTGTGTACTGGCTCCCTGTGTACTGGCTACCCGAATAGTGGTTGAATATACCTGTGTACTGGCTCCCTGTGTACTGGCTCCCTGTGTACTGGCTACCTGTGCACTGGCTGAATATACCTGTGTACTGGCTTAATATACCTGTGTACTGGCTCCCTGTGTACTGGCTACCAGTGTACTGGCTCCTTGTGTACTGGCTACCTGTGTTCTGGCTCCCTGTGTACTGGCTACCTGTGTACTGGCTGAATATACCCATGTACTGGCTCCCTGTGTACTGGCTGAATATACCTGTGTACTGGCTCCCTGTGCACTGGCTAAATATACCTGTGTACTGGTTCCTTGTGTACTGGCTTCCTGTGTACTTGCTGAATATACCTGTGTACTGGCTACCTGTGTATTGGCTGAATATACCTGTGTACTGGCTCCCTGTGTACTGGCTCCCTGTGTACTGGCTGAATTCTCCTGTGTACTGGCTACCTGTGTACTGGCTGAATATACCTGTGTACTGGCTCCCTGTGTCCTGGCCCCCTGTGTACTGGCTGAATATACCTGTGTACTGGATACCTATGTACTGGCTAAATATACCTGTGTACTAGCTACCTGTGTACTGGATGGATATACCTGTGTACTGGCTACCTGTGTACTGGCTGAATATACCTGTGTACTGGCTCCCTGTGTACTGGCTCTCTGTGTACTGTCTACCTCTGTACTGGCTAAATATACCGGTGTACTGGCTCCCTGTGTACTGACTTAATATACCTGTGTACTGGCTACCTGTGTACTGGCTCCCTGTGTACTGGCTGAATATACCTGTTTACTGGCTGAATATACCTGTGTACTGGCTCCCTGTTTATTGGCTACCAGTGTACTGGCTCCATGTGTACTGGCTGAATTTACCTGTGTAATGGCTGAATATACCTGTGTACTGGCTCCCTGTGTACTGGCTACCTGTGTAAGGGCCGAATATACCTATGTACTGGCTCCCTGTGTACTGGCTCCCTGTGTACTGGCTGAATATACCTGTGTACTGGCTCCCTGTGTACTGGCTGAATACACCTGTGTACTGGCTGAATATACCTGTGTACTGGCTACCTGTGTACTGGCTACCTGTGTACTTGCTGAACATACCTGTGTACTGGCTGAATATACCTGTGTTCTGGCTACCTGTGTACTGGCTGAATATACATGTGTACTGGCTACCTGTGTACTGGCTACCTGTGCACTGGCTTGCAATACCTGTGTACTGGATGTATACTGTGATACTGGCTTGCAATACCTTTGTACTGGCTGCAATACCTTTGTACTGGCTGCAATACCTGTGTACTGGCTGTATACTGTAATACTGGCTTGCAATACCTGTGTACTGGCTGCAATACCCGTGTACTGGCTGCAATACCTGTTTACTGGCTGCATACTGTGATACTGGCTGCAATACCTGTGTACTGGCTGCATACTGTGATACTGGCTGCAGTACCTGTGTACTGGCTGCAATACCTGTGTACTGGCTGCATACTGTGTTACTGGCTGCAATATACCCCACCTGTGATGCTGAGCTGTATACTGTGTCCTGTGATGCCAAGCTGTATACTCCTGACATAATATGTGGAATACAGGGGACGGAGTGGGTGGATTCCATAAGGGGTGTGGCTTATGAGAAATAGGAGTAGCCAAAATGAAGGGCAGGGCCTGGCGCCCCCATCCTAACAATTCACCAGCCACCACTGCTACTGGTTGATCTTTCTGCTGTTCAAAAGGTGCTGGCCACTGGGGAAGAGGCAGAGCTGAAAAATAGCACAGGGCGGCTGCTGAGCGGTGAGCAGATGGGGACAGTGGAGGGGTAGGAAGGATCATGTGCATGCAGCGCACCCCATGTAGGATCTGCAAGTAGAACTGGGATTCCCCACCCTGCACAGCAAGGCACACCGACTTTTCACAGTCTCCCAGAGTCAGTCAAGTACTTTGTTTTTTGTATTTAATGAGGGCATAAACTTGGATGGGGAGTAGAGGTATTATTGGATGCCCACTTGACTTCAGATAACAATTCAGGGACAACTTTTCTATATACAGTCTATATACACTCCTCTGCTTCTTCCAGAACTTCACTTGCTTGCAGAGAAAACACAGACTCAGCTGGGACACTTTAATAATTCTGGCAAAGCCAGATTAGAGTAAAAGCCCTTTACAGGCAGGGACCCAGACCCCTTTGGTTGTGTAGCAAAGTCCAGTGTCCAGCTTATATCCCTGTGGCCACTGATCCCAGAATCACCTCCTCAAGCACTGCCAGCCTGCATGGCTGCAGCTTCCCCCTTCACCAGCCCTCCTGGCTAGCTCTCCACAGTCCTCCCAGACTGACACTCTTGCCACAGTCTTCACAGACTGCACACTCACCAGTCCACCTGGCTGGCTTCTCCTGGAGATCTCCTGGACATGTTGACTCTCTCCCACTGTCCTCACACCTGCTCCAATGTCTCCAGGAAGGATTCCTCCATGTGTTGTAGAGGGTCCCTCCAGCACCCAAGCTCCAGGCTGGGGTACCCCCCCCCTGACTAGGGGACACCATCAAGGTCCACCGATAGCCCCAGAGCAAGGGGAGTTACCAGAGGTGCTGCTTGATGAGTCATCTAGCCTCCCTGTGTCACTCATCCCTGACCCAGATTCAGCCCAGGCCTGGCTCTCAACCAGGCCAATTTACCTACAGTAACAACTATGTACATCTAGCACACTAGAGGGTGCTACACTCACCCACCCCCCTAAAAAAACAGCCTGTCCCCACAGATGTGAAGGGGAGGGGGAAAAGGGATACAACTTGGATCGGGCTGTTCACAAATAAATTAGTCAGTATCAAAAATAGACATCTTTGTCAGGGAAATAAACAGAGAAATGTCAGATTTGCCAATATCCATCATGGTGGTCGCAGGCACACGCCAGTCCGAGCAGGTAAACGCAGAATCGCAAACACGCATGCAGATGTGCACCGGCGTGAACGCGCACAACGTGACAGATGATGACTTCTCTTGGGCTATTATCTCTCAGCTTCTCCATGTTCCTGTGTTTCTTTTGGTCCTGTTTGTTCTGTTACCGACCTGGCTTGCTCTGACCTCTGATCCTGTTCTCCTGCTTGACCCCTGGCTTGTACTATGGACTCCCCTTCTGTTTACTCCTCCATGTTTGACCTTGGCTTGGCTCACAGGCTCTGCTGTAGATCTGTCTCCCTTTGTAAAGACCCGATTTACCTTTTCTAATTGCATGAACTGTCTATCTGTGTATGACCCTCGGCTTGGCTTCTGATCCTGTCTCCAGTCTGCTCCTTGTCAAGCTTGCCTGGTACCCCATCGCACGCCAGCTCTACAGTGTATCTAGTGTGTTCCTGCTTCACCTAAGTGACCAGAACATCTCATCACAGTAACTGGCAAACCGCTCTCCCTGTTCCACCTTCAGGGGAACGCTGCACTTAGCCACAAGGGGAGCCCTCTCAGCAACTCGGCCTCACACCAGGTACATGACGTCTTTTTCAAAACCACATATGTACATTCCATATCATTAACATACAATATATACATCCTTGCTACAGGTCCCTGCAGTTAACTCTACCACAGTATTTAAGGCACACAAAATTTAGCTGGAACACCTCCCCCTAAAGTGAAGCCATCTCAGCAAGCTGGAAAATGAACAAAGAAAAAAAAACATATTCCTATCTCTAGCTCACTATCTAATCTGTACAGTCTGTGGGGGGGGTTATGAGCCTGCATTACAGAGACGATCAAGCAAAGAAGTACATTATCTTTTTCAAGTGTCTCTGGTAGGAGGAGCCCCTCCAAATTTAGCAAACAGCACTAGGTCTCACCAAAAGTTCTTCAGTTGAAAATGGAACATCCATCTGGAACAAGTCAGGGTGTTATGCCGGCCTAGTCCATGAACAGTAAAGAACACGGGCAGCAATCTTCACAGCTGTCCATGCAAAGTTTTAACTGTGAGCTGAACTCTCCTTCACAGGTAACAGAGAGAATTTAGCAATCTCTTCAGGTTGCCATTAGCTCCTCGAACTGCAACAGGGAGTGTCTCTTGGTGGGCTATCCTGCTTTCACAACCACAACCATAACCCTGTCTCTGTAAATAGCTCTCCCCAGCCGCCATTGCTGATGAATGTCCTGGAACCAGGTCCACTCTTGATCACAATGCAGTCCCCACAAGGGCTTGGGGACTTGCATGTACTCCCACACCATACCATCCTCCCTATATCCCCGGGAGTAGAGTTAAGCAAACCGTAAAGTTCGGATCCAAACCAAACTTTGGGGTGACCCAGACCCAAACCTGGACATTTGAAAAAAGTTCGGGTTCGGGGTTTGGGTATTTGATCCCGCCTATTGAATAGCTGCAGGGCAGCCAATCAACAACCATTTCACTGGTTTGCCCTTGGAAGCCATCACAGCCATGCCTACTAATGGCATGGCTGTGATTGGCCAGTGCATCATGTGACCTAGCCTCTGTATAAGCTGGAGTCACGTAGTGCTGCATGTCACATGCTCTCAGGCTAGTCTAGGGAGAGGATGCTGCCGGCGCTGTGAGGGACAGATTGCAGATATAATAACATCTCATCCTGCATTACAGAACGATCTGATTCTGGACTAGGTAGAGATTACTACTCTTGCTTTGAGGGACAGATTGCAGATATCATCCTGCATTACAGAACGATCTGATTCTGGACTAGGTAGAGATTACTACTACCACTGCTTTGAGGGACAGATTGCAGATCTCATCCTGCATTACAGAACAATCTGATTCTGGACTAGGTAGAGTCTACTGCTTTGAGGGACAGATTATTGTTCTAAAATCATCTCCTAGTTCTATAGGGTCAGGTTCCTGTTGTTGCTGTAAGGGACAGATTATTGTTCTAAAATCATTGCCTACTCCTATAGGGTCAGGTTCCTGCTGTTGCTGTAAGGGACAGATTATTGTTCTAAAATCATCGCCTACTCCTATAGGGTCAGGTTCCTGCTGTTGTTGTAAGGGACAGATTATTGATCTAAAATCATCACCTACTCCTATAGGGTCAGGTTCCTGCTGTTGATGTAAGGGACCGATTATTTTTCTAAAATCATCGCCTACTCCTATAGGGTCAGGTTCCTGCTGTTGCTGTAAGGGACAGATTATTGTTCTAAAATCATCACATACACTGTCACGGTCACGGCCTAGTCAACCTCTAGGCTCCTACTCCACACCCACCCCCCTTCCCATTTTTATTTATCCCCATTTTTTGTAGGGCACTTGTCCTACTCTTACCCCCATTTTACTTCCCTTTGCAGCCCTTTAGCACTTGCCAGGACTTTTTTACAGCCATTTTTGTGCCGAAAAGTTCGGGTCCCCATTGACTTCAATGGGGTTCGGGGTCCGGGGTAAAGTTCGGGTCAAGTACCGAACCCGGACTTTTTCGCGAAGTTTGGCCGAACCCCAACATCCAGGTGTCCGCTCAACTCTACCCGGGAGTCCTTGATGATGTCCATGATACTGAGAGGAACATAGGGGTAGTCTAGACACCATTTAAGAGCCCAGGAAGGACACAGGCTTTGGGCAACCTTACAACTCACTGCCTGTACTCAGCTGCTCTGGTCTGGGTGGTAGAGGGTCTGTTGAAGAACTTCTGCCTCACATTGTCTTTGCAGGGGAGTCATCTGCCTCAGACTCAACCCTGCCTTTAGTACATGTTTCAAGACCCGTACCATCCTTTCCGGAACTTCCATTGCTGTTTCATGCAGAGACCTGACCACAGGTCCACACTGTAGTTGGGTGGCTCCTGTTCGCTCAATGTGGGCCAGGTGAGCAGCTTGTCACAGTGTTCACACTGGATCCAGACACTGACCACCACGGTCGGTCTTCTGCAACCAGGACACAGTAGACACAGCCTCTCTATCCCCTCGTTCATACAGAGGGTGAATGCTCCTTGATGCTCCAGCCTGAAACCGGTGCTGACCAGTGTCAGTTCCTGAATATCAGGCAACCAGGTCAGCACTGGGAACACATGTGCAGCTCCCACCATCTTTCTCCTCTCTCTTGTTGCTAGCAGGGCACGCTGGGTCTCCTCCGGGGGGTGTGGCTCCACCCCCAAGCTTCCAGACTGGCTGGCGCTCTCAGCTCTGATAATCAGGCCTTTTCTCACGCGCTTCACTGTAACTCCTTGTCAACTGTACTGACGTTTGCAGGCACACTGATGATGATGCACACACTGGCACTTGCAGAACTTGTCAGGACAGGTGGCAGCAAGCATTTACTATGGTTTCCAGGAGCAACAGCAAAGTCTGTAACACATGTCACACTGTAGTTAGCAGGGTTAGGACAGTCATTAATATTAGCCGTGGTTGAGCAACTTATAGACCCTTTTCCACAGGTACCCACTTTCTTACCACAATCACCATGGGCAACAGCAAACATTTACTGTTCTCAGCAGGACATTTCAGCATACAGTCACTTTTTCCAGCCTCATTTTATAATCCATGGGCGAGCTCGGCCACCCTGGTTTCCACAGCTGACAGAGCATAAAAGTTCTCACTGAAACAGCAGGTTTTAACACAAGTGTCTGTCTCGGCTGCGGTTGATGCAACTGGGCATGCAGGGCAGCACTGGCTTCGGCAGCAGCTTCCGCTGGTCACCAAGGATGATGGCACCTGGCTTTAGGCATACAGTCACAAAAGGGCAGAGCACATAAGTCCTTTCCCTGGTTTTAACCCTCAGTGGTACCAGAACAAAGCACAGTTCCCCGGCTTGATGTATCTTTGGTTGCTAGGAGCAATGGCTGTGCAGGTTACTGTGGGATATATCCCGGATTTTTTGAGAGGATTAAACCTGGATGGGGAGTAGGGGTATTATGGGATGCCCAGTTGACTTCAGACAACTATTCAGGGACAACTTTCCTATATACATTCTATATACACTCCTCTGCTTCCTTCAGCACTACACTTGCTTGCAGAAAAAAAAAGACAGACTCAGCTGGGACATTTTAATAATTCTGGCAAAGTACTCAGTCAGATTAGTGTAAGAGCCCTTTACAGGCAGGGACCCTGGGTCCCTTTGGTTGTGTATCAAGGTGCAGTGTCCAGCCTACATCCCTGTGGCCACTGATCCCAGCACAACCTCCCAGGCACTGCCAGCCTGCTTAGCTGCAGCTGCCTCCTTCACCAGCCCTCCTGGCTACCTCTCTGCAGTCCAGAATGACACTCTTCTCACAGTCCTCCCAGACTGCACACTCACCAGCCCACCTGGCTGACTTCTCCTGGACATACTGACTCTCTACCGCTGTCCTCACACCTGCTCCCATGCCTCCATAAAGGATTCCTTTGTGTGTTGTAGAGGGTCTCTCCAGCCCCCCTCCAGAGGTCACCCCCTCCAGACAAGAGGGCACCCTCAGGGGCCTCCTCAGCACTCCATCTCCATCTTACACCCGCTGCTGGAATGACCCCAAAGTATTTAAGAGGTGCCCCCCGTCAGCCCACCTAGTGGGGATCGTCTGGGACATTCATCAATACTCCAAGCAGCTCCTCTCAGACTTCACCCTCTACTTCTGGAAGCTTCTCCAAGGTTCCAGAGAGCAAGGGGAGTTACCAGTGGTACTCATCCCTGACCCAGATTCAGCCCAGGCCTGGCTCGCAACCAGGCCAATTTACCTAAAATAACAACTATGCACATCTGACACACTAGAGGGTGCTACATGTGCAAAGGTGAGGGCTGTTCTGGTGCAGAGATCAGAGCTGAAGAAGATGGTTACAGAGCTTAACTGTTAAGGAGAAGGGGTTCTGAGCGTAACACACTTCTGAACCCTGCATTCTAAACGTAACACACTAATAAACCCTACACTTTCTGCATAACACACTCCTAAATCCTGCACTCTCTGCATAACGCATTCCTGAACCCTGTATTCTGAGTGTAACACACTCCTGAACTCTGCATTCTGTGCATAACGCTCTCCTTAATCCTGCATTCTGTGCATAACACAATCCTGAACCGTGCACTCTCTGCATAAATGCACTCATGAACCCTTCATTCTGTGCATAACACACTCCTGAACACTGCACTTTCTGCATAATGCACTCCTGAAGCCTCCACTCTCTGCAAAACACACTCCTGAACCCGCAGTCTGTGCATAGCACACTCCTGAAGCCTGCACTCTCTGCATAAATGCACTCCTGAACCCTGCAATTTCTGCATAATGCACTCCTGAAGCCTGCATTCTGTGTATAACACACTTCTGAACCCTGCATTCTGTGCATATCACACTCCTGAACCCTGCACTAGTGTTGAGCGAACCCGGACTGTAACGTTCGGGTCTGTACCGAACTTTGGGGTGTCCGGGACCCGGACCCGAACACGGACATTTCAAAAAACGTTCGGGTTCGGGTTCTGGGTTCTGGTAGTTGATCACGCATGTTGAATAGCTGCAGGGCAGCCAATCAACAAGCGTTACACTGGTTTGCCCTTAGAAGCCATCACAGCCATGCCTACTAATGGCATGGCTGTGATTGGCCAGTGCATCATGTGACCCAGCCTCTATATAAGCTGGAGTCACTTGATGCTGCAGTCACATGCTCTCTGAGACTCTGACTAGTATAGGGAGAGGAAGCTGCCAGCATTTTTGTGAGGGACAGATTGCAGACATTTTAACATCTGATCCTGCATCCTGAGATTACTACTACTGTTGCTCTGAGGGGCTTGGGCTTGCAAAAAACTTTACAG
>BLSH010372761.1:355500-372360 GCA_018402905.1 Glandirana rugosa | reverse complement strand
GTCACTACTCCCCCAGTGGATTAGGTCGAAAGTAGGTCTGATTTTTCCCTTGTATTTTATCTATGACTGTGGGACTGGTTTCTTAAAATACGGCGTTCATTCTGAGTATTCTTTTTGGGTTGGGGGCTTTGGAACTCCGTTTTCTGAGGAGGTCCCAGTCTAATTTAAGGAATTGCCCTATGTGATCGGTCCTTACTTCATATACTCAATGCTGTATTGACATGTACCTTATGTTTTAATTAACAATAAAGTTGTTTTATACAATTAAAAAAAAAAAACAGAAAGAATTCTTTCATAATTCTCTGGGGGTTCTGTGAGTGTAGTCTCTGGCTCTAGTCTGGATTTTGGGGAAGCATAGTATATTTTGTTTGGGTGAGAGTTTATGGGCTAGTTTGGCCCCTATTCTGTCCCTCTGCATATAGAATCATTCTCCTGACCACGGCAGATGTTTTTCTGCCGCCATGGTCAAGGCAAGATTTAATCTGACCCTGGAGGAGTCTTTTGCCTCAAGGTTTCGGGGGTTGGGTTTTTCTTATGAGTCTTACTTGCGGCATAAAATTCTTTGGTCAGGGTGTCAGTATCTATTTTATGTTCCCTTTTTAGTCTGGATGAAAGCTGGATTAGGTGACCCCCTCATCACTGCTTTCTGTGCTGCCCAAATAGTTCCCGGGGAAACCGTGCCAGTATCATTGGACTTGAAATAATCTTTAAGTAGCTTGTTTATCTGTTCACAGTGAACAGGGTTACTGAGGATGGACTCACTGAGTCTCCACTTGAAAGGCCCTTCAGGCGTCTGTGTACAGGTAAGCGTCATGAATACTATAGAGTGGCCTGATATAGGGGTGTCACATATTCTGGAGATTAGGGCCTTGTTGATGGCCCTAGCTTGCAGGAGTATATGGTCTATCCTAGAGTGCGTTTGATGGGAAATAGAGAAGTGGGTATATTCTTTAGCGTGTGGATTTAGTTCCCTCCAAATATCAACAAAGTTATGAGAATGCAATAATTTTGCTAGAGCCAAGCTCTGTTTAGAAGGTTGTTTAGGTTTCAGTAATTTAGGGTTGGCTTTATCTAGGGAAATGGTCAAACGGCAGGTTTGTGTCCCCACCCAAGATCGCTGTACCCCTAAAGTGGGGGCTCATATGGTTAAACATTAATTTGAAAAACTTCCCTTGTAAACTGTTGGGAGTGTAATAAGAGAAAAACGTATATGTCTCCTCATCTATGGATCCACTCACCAGCAAGTATCTGCCCTCTTTATCCGTTACAACATTGGCAGGAGAAGTGGACTCTCATGGAGAAGCAGACTGCAACTCCTTTGCTTTTGGTGGCCGCATTCGAGAGGAAGAACATTGGAAAGGCATTATGGATAAAAGAGGGTTTGTATGATACAGAGAAATGGGTTTCCTGCAGCATTAGGATGTCTGCTTTCAGTTTATGGTAAAATTTGAGTAATTTCCGCCTCTTTATTGGGGAGTTAAGCCCCATGTGAAATGATTTCTATTTTTGACGGGGTTGGTGTCATATTAGCTATTGGTCTGAGGGGAACACGATTTGTAAAATCGGTGGAACTTACCCAATTTTATGGTGAACCTTAGTGTGTAGATCCGACTAGGTCTGCTCAAAGCGTGCAATCCCCGATATCTGCTCGGATGAGGCCCCCAGGAACCTGTTAGTGAAAGCGATAGAGAGTAAAGAGAAGCTAGGGGAAAGAATAAGCCTAAGAGGGGAAGGAAAAGAGAAAAACAGGAGATATAAAACATTTTAGAGTATATAAGCTTAATTGTAGCATCACTCCTATCAGGTATATAGGGGGACCTGCCTCCCTACAGACCTGATACTGAGTATCACAAATACCTCTCTAGAACCAGAGGTAGGATCTGCCCCGAGAGGGTAACCTACGACTCTCAGCGGCAGATGGAGGCGTCAGGGTACCACCGCGATCCCCCAACTTAGACCATTCAGTGCAATAAAATGAAAAGAAACTAAAGCCAAACTGAACCAAATCCCCATTACAAATGCAATTGAGAGTCATGAGTAGCGAAACATGACCCTATAACCGAAAGTCTGAGTAACCATGTCCATATGCAGAAACAGATGAAGAGGGGGATCCCACCCTCCCTCCTAGTCCATTCATAACTCAAGTATATGAGGAGCATCTTGGTGGGGGATGCGCCAGGCTGTTTGTGAGCAACGAAAGATTTGGTGTATGGGTAAGGGAGGTGAAAAACGAAGAAGTCTGTTATCTCCTTGGAGAGAAGATGCCAACTGCAGAGCAACACAGTTTACCACAGGAAGGCTACGAGTGAGCAGGAACACCTACCAATAAAGGTGGAAAAATCCATGTCAGGGTGGTTGAGCCTCATTCGGTTTCTTTTTTTGTTGTTTTTGCCAAGATGGGATGAGAGGGCTGTGAGGAGAGGGCCTTTTTGTAGAAGAGGAACCTTTGTTAGCTGTAGCCTTGGGGTGTTCTTGAGAGATCAGGCCAACATGTAGAAGGAGCTTCTCCCCTACTGGGAGCGTGGAAAAGCCGTAGGATTTATTTTTATAAGAAAAGTTGAGCCTGAGTGGAAAAGACCATTTGTAGATAATCTCCTTGTGCAAAAGAATTTGGGTCAAAGGTTTTAGTGTGCATCGTCTTTGGACCGTAAAGGGGGAAAGATCCGCAAAAATTTGTACTTGATGGTCCTGAATCTGGAGGAGGTCAGGGTTGCGAGCCAGTCTCATAACCTGTTCTTTTACTGAGTAGTAGTGGGGCTTCACAATGATGTCGCAGTTAAGCCCCTCTGTACGGGGAGATTTAAGAGCTCTATGGGCCCTGTCAAGCTCAAGATGCCGGTCTGAGATGTCTGGGATTAGGCTCCTGAGTAAGGAGGTGACCGCTGGGCGGACTGCTTTTATAGACTCGGGGAGACCCCTTATTCTAAAGTTGTACCATCTGGCTCTGTTCTCAAAATCATCGATCTTGTATAGTACTGTCTCTAATTGGTCCTGGATATCCTGGATCCTGGCAGAGTTCTGGTTTATCCTGGAGGTGGATTGATCAACCTTCTTTTCAATAGAGTCAATTCTGGAGCCCAGGGACTGTAGGTCTGCCTGAATTGCAGAAGTGATCTGTATGATTTTTTGAGCTAGGCCTCTTGTCAGCATATCAGAGAATGCTGCCATCATGGATTGCATGTCCGTGGGGAGGTTTGGAGAGCCCTGTGTGCCCTGACCATGTGCGGTCTGTGTAGCAAGAAAGTCACTCATGGAGGTGAAGTTATATTTCCCCACAGTTCGCCCAAGGAGGGATTCCGTTGAGGCTGGGGATGCCATTAGGGGGTACTTACAATTCCACCTGGTGTAGCATAGTTTGGAAGGTTCCCCTGCCCCTGATCCAGTTCCCAGGCCTCTATGGTGTCCTCCTCCTCTGTGAGTAGGCCGCATGTAGGAGCGGTCGCCATCTCGGATCCACCGGGAGGTTGCGGCTCCTTGTTGAGTAGAGGAGTAAGGGCTCCCCTGGCTGATCCGGAGGACATCCAGGGTTCCTGGGTCTCTTCCGTATCATGGGGTGTGTGCGGCTTGTCAGTGCGGGGGTTCGGCTTGCTAGTTTGGGGGTGCAATGATCGCGGTGGCGCGGAGCTCTGGAGCTAAGCCGCCATCTCAGCAGGGTCCGCGCATGCGCCTTCCGTATTGGGGATTCTGATGGGAACCCTGATTCAGGGTCCCCATGAGAGTCCCCTATACATCACAGCCCCCCTGAAAAAATAAAGGTATAGAGAAGCATTGCGAGTCTTGGGTTTATACCCTCGCAGGCTAGGAAGCATCTTTGCGCTATACTCCAACCCAACAGCTCGTGTGTGAGTCAACAGCCACCTATCGAACACCTTAGTATAAACAACGGGGTGCTTTCCCCCTTGATATTTGTATTAACACGGAAACCCTTTCTTAACAAGGTACGGGCAAACCCGGATATCTGTGGCATTACCATGAACAATACGGAATATAACCTAGCAGCATTTGCTGATGATCTGTTATACCCCTCCCCAATTTACCCGAACACTTAATACATTTTGGCCATCTAACAAACTGGAAAATCAACTACTCAAAGTCACATGCGCTTAAAGTCTCTCTCACGACTTTGATGAGAACAATTTACCTTTTACCTGGAAATCAGGGGCAATGACATATCTGGGAATCCAGATACCTTCCTTATGTAGAGAACTTTATGACAGAAATTTGTCCTCACTTCTTCGCAAGATACAAGGCAATCTAAAAGAATGAATGGGCCTCAAGCTAGCTTGGTTTGGGCGTTCCACCCTCATTTAAGTGAATGTACTTCCCAGATTACTTTATTTAATACAAACTATCCCCAGAGGTGTAACTAGAACCTTCAGGGCCCCGGTGCAAGAAATTATGAAGGGCCCCCCTGACCCTTGGCCACAACCCTTCCCTCTTCCCACTGATCCTGGGGCCCTTTATTATGGTCCCGCAGTGGGACCCTTTCACAAGTTCTGCAGTGGGGCCCCCTTTCTGCCATTTTTGGGCCTCCCTATGGTGGTGAAATGTCAGGGCCCGGTCAAAAATGCAAGTTTTGCAATGCTGATAGTTCCCTCACTGGTGTGAGCAGTTTTTAATTTTTATTTTAATTTTATTATTTTTTTTACCATCATTTTATTTATTTTATGATTTTATTTTTACAATTTTTTTAGGAGCCCTATTGGGGGACTTTGATGAGATATCAGGGGTCTAAACAAACCTCAGCCCTCAATCTTCATCTGTGTAGCCTCAGCTGCACAGAGTGAATGGACAGGAATAGCTGTGTACCAATTCTCCCATTCATTCAGAAACAGAAGTATAGTAAAAACCATTTACTATGCTTCAGTTATGAATGAACCAATTAGTACCAATCACTGACTCTGTCCATTCAGAAAAGGAAGGAGCCGGTAAATGACAAATTTACAGACCCATTCCCATCTCTCCATCATGACACATCTTTTACAGCAGTTGGCAGGAGAGAGGAAGGGGGAAGACAGCAGCTCTCTGGGGTGGACCAGGGAAGCACACAGTAACCCTGGGAACAGCAGAAGACAAGTAACCTGGATAGGAGGGGCAGCAGGGGCAGCATATAGAGGAGCCAATCTCCTCCATTAGGAGGAAAATGGAGGAGATTGGTTCCTCTAAATGCCTCCTATCATCCCTCCTATTCAGGCGTACAAGGGAGGCACACGGGCCCCCCTGGAGCATGGGGCCCAGTTGCAATTGCAACCCTTGCAACTCCTGTAGTTATGCCCCTGACAATCCCGATTACCCTGCCCAGCTCCTTCTTTTCTGTGTAAAAACATGCTTGCTCGGCATTTATTTGGAAAAATTCTACATCTCGCATCAAGTACACTCAACCCAATCGCTCTGAACTGAAAGGGGAAGTTGGTCTGCCGAATCATTGTAAATACTATCTGCCATGTCATTTAACTTGCATTGTGGATTGGAATGTCCATCACCAGAGGAAAGGATGGGTGACATTAAAAAATGCCCAATCCCCCATGCCACTCCGTCTATTGCCCTGGCTTCCACTTCAACACCTTCCAAAATAACTTAAAGAGCATCCACTTATAGGTCTATCATTACTATGCTTCCGAATCACATGCAAATCATTGGCCTTTTCTTCCTCCACAGGCCTTTTAACTACAGTGCGCGGCAATCCATATTTCCCCCTTGGCCTGGCACATACATTCCTGCTAAGGGAATGGCCCCATAAGAATCTATTAGCACACCAATTCTTCACTAAGGGGAAACCCCTCTCACTATCCTAATTAGAATCCATTTCCACTACAGGTACCTTTCCCTGGTAGACATATAGACAAATCAAACACTTTCTGTGTTCTTTGCTGATGGCCTCACAGTTGACAAGACCACGTACGCATTTCAAAACTTTATGAACTAGAAATACGCTTAACGCCACTTGATCTCACTCATATACCCTCTCCTTACAGAAGCACCATCCCAAACCATTGACACAGCAAGAAAAGCTTGGGAAAAAGAGCTTCAACTCACTCTTTCTGATAGTGATTGGGAAAATATCAATGAATCTGTTCATAAAGGCTCTTTAAATGGCGCAATACAGAAAAGTTCCTATAAAATTAGATCCAGATCGTACAGAACTCCAAATCTGCTACATACGTTTTATCCAACCTGCTCCAATGTGTGTTGGAGATAGCCGTGAAAAAGGAACCATGCTACACATTTGGTGTAGCTGTGAGCTTTTGTAACCATACTGGAGATCTATCCATGACACCATATCCCAGGTAAAGTCGTGCTCTCTGGATGTTGTCCCCAGCCCAATCAGGATTGTACCGCTGCCCTCTTGAGGGTTGCTTAAAGAATCAATTGCCCCTTGGGTCTCCCCATTCTGAGAGTCCTCCACCACCCCTGACACTCTGGGTTCACTCATATTGCAAGGTTCCATTGACAATTTCAGTAATAGAGACCACAACACAGATAGAGTTAGAATTGTTTACTTAACTCTTATTTCTGCAAGAAATAACAATCTTAAAGCAATAGAAATTTCACAATACTTCACATCAACAAGTTGAACTTATTTTTCTGAAGAACAAAGGGAGTAGATAGTTTGTTTACTTCTGTCACTCCCTGTATTCTCCAAAAACTACAACAGTTGAAAATAATACAATTCCTCCAATTGAGTTTAAACAATACCCAAGGGTTCACTGGGAAAAGAGGTGATTTGGTAATATCTACAGAAACTGAAAAGGTAAATAATACAGTATGAACCTATATCAAATAGATGATCCAAAGGGTAAATTGGTGCCACTCAATGGATTATAATTCAGATAACAAGGTTCTATAATGCACAAATAAAGTATATTTACTTAGCAGTTAAATTAGTGTTATATGAGTACACTAAATAACTATAAATTTCTATTTAAATTCTCCTGTTCTAGCTTAGAGAGTCCTTAGGGAACAGAGGTGATTTGGTAATATCTACGGAAACTGAAAAGGTAAATAATACAGTACGAAGCTATATCAAATAGATGATCCAAAGGGTAAATTGGTGCCACTCAATGGATTATAATTCAGATAACAAGGTTCTATAATGCACAAACAAAGTATATTTACTTAGCAGTTAAATTAGTGTTATATGAGTACACTAAATAACTATAAATTTCTATTTAAATTCTCCTGTTCTAGCTTAGAGAGTTCTTAGGAGATATAGTAGTTCCAAGTAAATAGCCCTGTGTATATTACTGGGGAGAGGATGAGTAGATGAAGTTGTAATAATCCTGTCTTGCAGAGTCCAAGCAATCTTCTGCCGGCTATAAGAGTCAGGTACCTAAGAACATGTGTCCTTCTAATCACTGAGATGAGGCACAAAAAGGTTAAATTCCACTGCACTAAATAGCCTTGTAATGATTACTGACTTCTTGAATAAACTGGTCACAAACGGCAATCCAGTGTATATAAACGGTAATCCAAAAGGTACCGTATTTTACGCACCATAAGACGCACTTTTTCCCCCAAAAAGTGGGGGAAAGTCTCCCTGCGTCTTATGGTGCGAATACCTGAAAAAAAACCCGCCCCCCCCCTTGTCGCCGCCGGGAGCTCGCATTACACTGTGGGCTCCCGGGCAGCATAGAGCACTGCTCTGATCTCACACAGTGAGAAGACAGAGCAGCCGCAATACTTCATTTGGCCACTGGGGCTTCATTCGGCCCCAGTGGCGGAATGAAGTAGTGCGGCGGCTGGAGCTGCTCTGTCTTCTTTCTGAATGGGATCTGGCTGCAGAGTGGAGCTCCACTAGGCGCAGTGTGATGACATCACCATAGCGCAGCGGTGGCGGGAGATATGAATCTCCCTCTCAGCTCTGTCAGGCTGCATTTCATGGACACAGGTATGGCTGTATTTTATGGACTCTGCTATGTGCTGTATTTCATGGGATTGGTATGTGCTGTATTTCATGGGACTGCTATGTGCTGTATTTCATGGGACTGCTATGTGCTGTATTTCATGGCACTGGTATATGGCTGCACTGGTAAATATTTTAGTACACCATTTGGTTCAGAATATTTTTTTTCTTGTTTTCTTCCTCTAAAACCTAGGTTCGTCTTATGGTCAGGTGCGTCTTATGGTGCGAAAAATACGGTAATAAAGAGATGCTGCATAGACAGTATAAGTACTCTTATGTGTGTGCCTGAGCCCGCTCACCAAATTCAAATGATTGTATGTAGACAAACAATCCAGCACACAGATGAAGATGATGGTAATGCTGGGACTGTTACTTCACACTGGCTGCTTGCTACTGGAAGGTAGATAGCATCCACTGCACTCCTTGCAGCTCTCCTGGATCGACAAGTATGACTGCTGCGATAGCTGCTGCTGCTTCAATCCAGACAGAGATGAGAATCGGAAGGCTCCGCTGGTCACTCACTGTGTTGCTGGAGAGCGGCTGCTAGCTGGGTCACCTGCAGAGAATTCAGTCGCCTGGAAAGCTGTACATAGGCTGTGGGCCTAGCTCTAGTTGTAGCAGCACACAGAGTTCCTCACTGATCGATCGCACTGTCCAAAGAGGCCGCTCTCAGCTCCTCCTCCCACTTAAATACATTTCTCCCACAATGCTTTGCACGTCCCAGAAGTCCCCAGTGCAGCACAGCTTGAAGATAAATCCTTCATAGTCCTGGGCAGTTCTGGTTCCAGGTCATTATAGGTCTTTTGGGGGGTCACCTGTCAGAAAAGTCCCACCCATTGCTCTTTTTGCCATCCTTCCAGAACAGCAACTCTTTCAAAAGTTGTGAGATAAGCTTCCACATCAACTGCAGGTGTCATCTTCTGCAGGTGATAGCTGGCACACACCATTTTCTGTTCCACTGGCAAAGGACCTTCTTTAATTCCACCAGGGCCTCTGAAACCTGGCAATTGGTTTCCTGCTGGGTTGCAGTTGCCTGCAGCAAGGATCTTATTACATAGTTACATAGTAAGTCAGGTTGAAAAAAGACACAAGTCCATCTAGTTCAACCAATTAAAAAAAAAAAACACCATGAAGTCCCATATACACAATCCTTCACCCACAGTTGATCCAGAGGAAGGCGAAAAACCAGAGTAAAGCATGATCCAATTTCCTATAGCGGGGGAAAAATTCCTTCCTGATCCCCTGAGAGGCAATCAAATTATCCCTGGATCAACTTTACCTATAGATGTTAGTACCTAGTTATATTATGTACAGTTATATTATGTGTATGTATATTATTACATCTTCCATCCTCTTTTCACTAGCTCAGGAAGTTGCCCACCCAAATCCACCATATGTGGGGGTTACCTCAAATAGAGATCACCTTCCCTGGGAAAAGGGTAGTCCAGACAGCAGGTTTTTCCTAAAATGTGACTTGTAGCCAGTTTTATTTTTTAAAATTGTGTAGCACCCTCTAGTATGTGTGATAGATGTAGACAGTTTTTTGTTAGTGTAGGTAAAAATTAGTTTTAGCTCAGGGCTAAGGATGGGCTATGAAATCTGGATCAGGGTTCAGTGACTCAGAACTGAATGACTCATCCTAGCAGCCTCTTTGGTGCCTCACCCCATTTTCTGGGACATTGGAGAATGTTCTCAACATAGTGGTTGGAGGTTAGGAGGAGCTGCTTGGCATATTTATGAAGTCCTCAGGCAATCCCCAGTGAAAGGCTGGCAAGGGGCAGGCCACCTCATAAACAGGCATGAGTCATGCCAGCAGGGGGGGTGAGCTCAAGCCAGGGCTCGGGTGCTGGAAAGATCCTGCCAAGATACACAGAGGAAGCCCTTCTTGGAAGCACAGGAGCAAGGAGAGAGGACAACAGGAGCAGGTCAGCACTACTGGGAGATCTCCTGAGAGTCAGCCGGGTGGGCTGGTGAGGGTCAATCTGGAGGACTGTGCTAGAGAAGTTAGCCTGGAGGGCCAGGAAAGGGGCAGCTGCAGCCAGGTGGGTTGGCAGTGCCTGAAGAGGTGGTGTTGGTATTAGTAGCCACAGGTGTAATGCAAGCTGAACACTGAAATTGTGCTACACAACTAAGGGGCCTCGGGTTCCTGCCTGTAATGGACCAGTGCTTTTTAACACAGCTGGGTTCTGCAAGCAAGTGAGTGCTGAAGGAAGAAGTGGAGCTTTATATAGAGCTGTATATAGAGATTGTAAATAGGAAAAAATATTCCCTGTCTCAAGAGTGCCTGTGAAAATTGGTATGCCTGGCTGTGCAGGGTGGGGGAATCCCAGTTACTCCCTCCTAAGGTTGCATGAAAATCAAACAAACGAAACAGAAAATAAATCCTTGCCATCCAGGCACTGACTAAACATTTTAGGTTCCTAACTCCCAGGTGAAGGGTTTCTCACAGTCACCCACAAAACAAAGATAATGCAAACCTTTTTCTTTCTCTGACAAATCAAACTTCACATGACTAGCTCTCTCAGGTATGGATTCCTGAGTCCCTGGCCCGGATTCCACCTTAGTTTCCTGCATATGAACACATGCGAGGTGATACAAGGCGTCCATCAATCACCTCGCCTTTCATAATGTCACAGCACTCAACATAGGGCAAACGTTTGACTGGGATGCTTTTATTGCTTCTAGTAGATTTCCTGATTGAAGCCTCTTATGGCCTGATTCCTTCTTTTACAGCATTAGGATTGTCTATGTTAATTTCTCTTTCACTTTGTTGCTTATCTTCATGTGACACTGATGTGGAATTTCCCTCAGATTGAAGTGTTTTTGTTAGTTCATGAAATTTTGAACAATCAACAATTTTTTTGAAGTTTCACAATCGACAATTACACTTCTACTAATGGTTACCTTGCTTGTGTCTTGGTGTAGAATTCTGTATCCCTTTTGAAATTCACTGTAGCCCACAAGTTCACCTTCCTTTGCGTGAGCATCCCATTTTGTACTTTTTCTTTTGGGATGTGCACATAGGCTTTACTTCCCAAAATGTTTATATGGTTCAAATTTAAGTCTTTCCATTCCACAGTTTATATGGACTTTTCTCAGTTGATTTTCCTGGTAGTCGATTTTGGAGATAGCATGTGGACATAATTGCCTCCCCCCAGTATCTGGTTGCCATATCTGCATCAAACAGCATGGTTCTTCCACTCTCAGAGTATGGTTCATTCTTTCTGCAACCCCGTTTTGTTCTGGGTTGTATGGTACGGTAGCTCAAAATATTATGCCATGCTGTCTGAGAATCGCCCATGTATTATTGCCTGTATATTCAGTTCCACAAGCTTGATTTTAACATATTCCAGTTTATCAATCGCTGTGACAAGTGTTTCATAACTTTCTGGTAAGTCACTTAGTAATAGTGCTGCAACATGAAAATCTTTTATTTCTTCTCCTATACCTCTCAGGCTTTCAACCATTTCCAAGGTGTGCCCTATGTAATCCTGCATATCCTGGCCTTTCATCGGCTTAGTTTGACAGCTTTTTAATCAAATACAGTTTATTGCAGAGATTAGCGCTTTCATGCACCTTTTGTAATCCATCCCACATTTCTTTAGCAGTTTCACACTTGCATACAGTATATGTATAATTTGATCATCTTCTATGCTAAGAGAGATTGTGCTCTGAGATTTTTAATCTTTCCCTATCTACTCATTTGAAGAGTGTTCTGGCCTGACTTAATTTATACATTTCCACGTGTCTTTCTATTATTAGCAATGTTTTAAAGTTGAATTACCAAGACTGATAGTTCTGGTTTGTTAGATTTGCAAATTAAAGCTTTGTTGCAGCTGTTACTGGCCATTTTCTTTTATTCTGTTGCAGTCTTCTTTCTATTGCTGCATCTTATCTGCTGTAGCTGGCAATGACTGGGTTCTCATCTTTTCTCTGGGTGGGTGTCTGGGCAATGCTTGGGCTATGTCTGGGCCCATAACCTGTTAGAAAGTCTGTATATAGCCCTACAGAACAGACAGTACACAGTCCATGTGTTTATCTGCTGCTTAACAGCAGACAGGAAACAGGAGCTTGATTCGGGAAAAGAGCACATAGATGTAACTACAAAATTATAAACACTGCCATCTGCTGGTTGACGAACACATCTCTACCAAACACTAATACACAGCAGTTCTTGCATAAAATACTAATTAACATTGTATTCCAACAAAACGAACATATGATGTTACAATTTTTACTATAGATACAATTTAAAGTGGCAGATTAATACATTACAGGAGCTAAAGGGTATAAACAGTCCGTGTGTACAATTGACTGTTCAACAGAAGCTGGTCTAATGACTGGCTTCAGTTGAATGGTCATGTTGAAAAAACAGCATTCGATCAGTGCTTTCAATGCCTGCAGTACTGGTCAGTGTATTCTGAGGGTGGGTCCACCCTGTCAGAATATAATAGCTCAGTGGGAGAGATCCCTGCATCACACTTAATTTGTGTTGATACGAGAATTTTTCAGTTTTTTTTTTTTTGTTCAACCAGTTGCTTAAGACAGGCTCATCTTTGTATAAGGCATTCTCTGCAACCCTCCACATGCTGAAAATCTGAAAAAGCCAGATTTCCCAGAAAACTGAACTTTGCTTTAGACCAGCCATTCTCAAGCAGGGTTCCATCAGATGAGGCTAGAGTGTCTTTGAGCTGTGGCTGACTGACCTCTCATCTGATGATGCCTGCATAATTCCAGCTCCAGTACCGTTTGGCTGAACCAGCTGTACAACACCAGTGATCTAGCTGTATGTAAGTGTGTTATTGTGACCACACCTGTAAGAAGGGCATTCTTCCCCCTGACCACCAATGTAAGTAGCATTCTTCTCACTGACTACTGATGAAGTCATTTTAGCAGGGTTTTCCTAAGATTTGATAATTATTTCAAGTGTTCCTCTCAGGTAAAAAAGGTTTTCAGAGGCTGCTGTAGACACTGTGAAATCCCGTACTGGCCAATAGTATGGCCAAATGTCTTGCCATATAGTCAAGAAATCTCTGCTGAATCAGAGTTCAGACTAGCTAATCCTACCCAGAAATTGCTTAACCAAATGCCTATAAACTATTTTTAGAATTCTGTTGGCTTTTATAACTTTCAGGGAGCAGTGTAAGCATCACTGAGGTATATGTTTTATGTCATTTTAGTTCCACCTTAAAGACAAATGAAACTGAAAACACTCGTTAACTCCACAAACTCACAGTAATATTGCAAGCAACTATAGAACAAGTGACCTAGGTCTTTCTGAAATGTAAAATAAACATTTCAGTATATTACAATACTAAAACCTTATATAAAGAGCACCCTTCCCTTTTCATTACTTTGAAATCTAATAGGTAATAAAATGCTACAACTCATAAAAAATGGTCCAATTAACGTATGTGCTTTAAGCATTTGTTGCTGCCTTTTGTATATTTTTTTCTGTGCATCTCTAAATTTATTTTTACATTTTTTTACTCCATAAAGTAGATGTAATTTTTTAATAATGTTTTAAAACCAGTTATTGAACAAAAATGTACATAAATTACATTTCTCTTTTTGCTGCTGTGTTCAATGTCATTGCCAGAAAATCATTAATAGTCTGTTTCATGGAGCCCTACAGTAACCTCTGACAGAGGTCACTTGCATTTCAAAGTCAGTGTGTGCATTTTTCCTAGCAGGCGAGGGGCCCATAAGAGAAAACAAAGAGGCAGATGGACATCTGCACACTGAAGGGAGCAAACGGGTGTACACAAACCATGTTCTCTTTCCTATTACCACCCAATGTGATCCACTGCCCAGGTCATGATGTTTCCTCAGTTGTTGCTAAACAATACCAGAAACGCAAATTCTCTGGAGATCTGCAATCACAAAGTAGTTTAGTAAAACAATTCAATAAAAAAAAAATATCACATTTCAGTTATACCCAATTAAGATTCTGGTTTGCAAAAAAATGCATTGTTTGTATTGTTTCCTTGAGAATCATCAGAGCATGTTAGCTGGCTTAGAAAATGTTTCAATAGCTGGCTGCAGAAAACTGTAAATTTCTGAAATGGAGAGGCAAACGTTAAATTATAATAGGCAGAAAAAAATGGAAAAAAATTTTTTTTTTTTTTGGTTGAACTGGATGGACTTGTGTCTTTTTTCAACCTGACTAACTATGTAACTATGTAACTATGTAAAAATATATTGTTCATCATTGCCACATACATAAAAATGACCAAATGGGTTTTGGAATTCAGGCAAAGAAGTGAAGTGTTTTTCTATTTTATTTTAGCAAACTTATGGAAGCAAATGTATCCATAGTGCACATAACCAAACAGTTTATCATAATTAAAAATGTAAAAAATCTGGCATGATCGCCACTAGATCTAATTTGGTTGGGTACTAATGAACCTACCACTATATTTTGGATTGCTGGAGGAAACTCCCAATGAAAATCAACATAAACACAGAAAGCCCAAACTCCATGTACACTATGTGTCTGCTGTTGATGTTGATTTCCATAAAAAAAAAACTCTGCATTGCATAGAAATGTTGTGCTATAAATAGAGACATACATTTGTGAGAACACTTCTATGTGTGACATATGTAAAAGTGTAGCTATTATGTGCAATCTTTTTCAGCCAACCAGCCAGCTTTTGCCAGGTAATGATTTCTATCTATCCATATGCATTTGACTTCTCATATACAGTAATATACACTTTTAGCAAATTGACAGTTAATCCTTCTAAGGAAAATTGCTCTTTGCTGCTTTTGGGCATTTACATTTTTGTATACAGTGTGACGTTATGTGAGGTGCGATGGTGCACGGGCGATATTTGTTGTCTCGCATGCGATCACTTGGAGTGGACTGGTGAGAGTCCGACCCGGGTTTTGCCAGCCACCGTGGCAGAGCTGGTTCCGTCCCGGAGTTTCTGGTCCACCCAAATCCCTCTACAGCTGCTTGAAATAACCAGGAAGAGCTCTCAGTAGGAGCTCACCCTGGAAATAAGTATGCTTAGACCATTGGTTCTCAACTCCTGTCCTCGGAACCCACTAACAGGCCAGGTTTGCAGGATAACTGAAATACATCACAGGTGATATCATTTTCTGCTCAGTGATTGCAGTATTCTAGTCTGCATCTTCCCAAGGTAATACTTAAAATCTGGCCTGTTGGTGGGTCCTGAGGACAGGAGTTGAGAACTGGAGTTGAGCGGACACCTGGATGTTCGGGTTCGGCGAGTCCGGCCAAACTTCGCTTCGTTTCGTTACCGAACTTGACACAAACTTTACCCCGGACCCCAAACCCCATTGAAGTCAATGGGGACCCAAACTTTTCGGCACAAAAATGGCTGTAAAAAAGTCGTGGCAAGTGCTAGAGGGCTGCAAAAGGAAGTAAAATGGGGGTAAGAGTAGGACAAGTGCCCTACAAAAAAATGGGGATAGGGAAAATAACTTAAAATCAAATAAAAAAATAAAAATGGGTGGGGGGGTGGATGTGGAGTAAGAGCCTAGAGGTTTATTAGGCCGTGACCGTGGCAGTTTAGGTGGAAGTGGCCGTGGTGGAGGAGGAGGAGGTAGCCAACACTTTTTGCTGTTTGTTTGTTTTTTCTAATTGGGGAGGAGGAGGAGGAGGTAGCCAACACTTTTTGTTGTTTGTTTTTTTTTTTTCTAATTGGGATAGCCCCCAAAATATTGAGGCATATTAAAAAAAACAAGTATACCAATGGCTATGTAAGGCTGGTCTAAATGTCTATTCTGCACAAGGTACAGCCAAGTCTTGTGGTATCCATGCCTGGTTCATTTTAATAAACGTTAGCTTGTCCATGTTGGCTGTGGACAGGCGGCTGCGCTTGTCTTTGATAACGCCCCCTGCTGTGCTAAACACACGTTCAGAGAATACACTGGCTGCAGGACAGGCCAGCACCTCCAAGGCATAAAGGGCAAGCTCAGGCCATGTGGCCAATTTGGAGACCCAGAAGTTGAAGGGGGCACACCCATCAGTCAGTACGTGTAGGCGTGTGCACACATACTGTTCCACCATGTTGCTGAAATGCTGCCTCCTGCTCAGACCTTGCCTATCAGCTGCTAGTGCTGTTTGTTGTGGCGGGCTGCTGACAAAGCTTTGCCACATTTCGGCCTTCTGAGGTGCTGGCAGTGCCACGGCTGCGTTGGTGGACTCTTCCTCCTCCTCCTCTGCCTTCACCTTGTGCTTCCACTGAGCCCCCGGTGTCATTTGGGAATGCCCTCAGCAGCGCGTCTACCAGTGTGCGCTTGTAGTCTCGCATCTTCCTCTCACGCTCCAGTGAGGGAATTAAGGACGGCACATTGTCCTTGTAACAGGGATCCTGCAGGGTGGCCACCCAGTAATCAGAAGAAGTTACAATGTGGGCAACTCGGCTGTCGTTGTCTGCCATGTGTGCCAGGCTGCCCAGAGGCAAAGACAAGCTGTCCTCTGTGGGAGGTGTATCATCTGTGTCCTCCGTATCCCGCCAGCCATGCTCCAGTGATGCCCACGAGCTGCGTTGGGTGCCACCCTGCTGCAGTTCCTCCTCCTCCTCCTCATGATCTTCCTCGTCCTCCTCATCCTCCAGAACTGTGCCCTGGCTTGAATATTTTTTACCTGGCCTATGCTGGTGCAGGAACCCACCCTCCGAGCCACTTGTGAATGACTGGCCTGTTAACCGTGGAAATGACCCCTCTTCCTCCTCCTCCTCATCCTCCTGTGCCACATCCTCTTCCATCATCGCCCGAAGTGTTTTTTCAAGGAGACATAGAAGTGGGATAGTAACGCTGAGAACAGCGTCATCGGCACTGGCCATGTTGATGGAGTACTCGAAACACCACAATAGGGTACACAGGTCTCACATGGAGGCCCACTCGTTGGTGGTGAAGTGGTGCTGTTCCGCAGAGCGACTGACCTGTGCGTGCTGCAGCTGAAACTCCACTATAGGCTGCTGCTG
>BLSH010372761.1:332368-344505 GCA_018402905.1 Glandirana rugosa | reverse complement strand
GTGTGAGGTCAGTCACATATTACTCGTTACAGATACAGGTTATACGTGTGATACGAAAGTTACCACACGTTCTTGCACACCATTGAAAGCATAGTGTGCATATTGGACATAGACATTGCTCATTATACACTGACTGGAGTGTGCATGTTTCCAGCTTTTTTGCACATCCTCTTGCACTGCTTGCACCATATAATTTTTGATCACATGTTTATTGAGTCTTTATTGATTGTATTTATTTGAATTTGCATTTTGCACATATATGTACTTAGATGGCTTAGTCCACATCCCAAAATTAGCACTAGCAATTTTTGCACTGGTTTACAGCATATGCACTTTATATATTTATAAAGGGGCTCACTACGTCCCTATATTCTTTTGGTTTATCACATGTTTGGACACTAGGTAGAGCGCGGTGACTTATTTATTTCTTTGTATATAGGTATACCACCTTCACACACGCAGCTCTTGTTTACATTTCACTTATCAGTGAATGCATATTTTATTTTTTTTATTTATTTTCTGTTGCGCTGGTTCTCTCTTTCTTTTTTTTTTTTAAAACGTCTTTTTATTAGTTTATAGATATGCAGAAACAACCAACAACAAGGGAGCAGTCTTGGCTCCACAGGCCACACACAGCTAAGAACTAACTAGACATAAACTACTAACTATCCAAGACATTACACACAACCATGAACATTCCATCCCCTCCCCTTACCCCCACCCCCCCCCCTCTGCTTGGTTTCTTGGCTTCCCAATCGCGGATCAGGCAGAAGTCTTTGTGCCTCAGTTCTCAGGCGGTCCGCGGGGTGTACACATGCCAAATGGGACCAGCCCCCCCAACCCTTCAGAATCTCCACGCCCGCCACCCCCACAGTACACTCTATCCGGATCCACCACACCTCCAATGAGCATCTAGATAGACTCTATCTCAGCCCTTAACCATTCGTTATTTCAGAATCACACCATGCTCTCCATACCTTATGGAATTTCTTATCACACCCCCTAGCCTGGTAAGTGGCTTTGTAATACGGCAGCATTTTGTTGACCAGCTGTTTCCATTGCAGCAAACTGGGTGCTGACGGCTTTTTCCAAGACAACTGAATGAGTTTTTTCCCATAGAATAGTAATATGGAAAGTAATGTTCTGTGTGCCCTGGAGGGGACCACCTCCTCCACCAATCCCAGGAGGCATACCCAGATGGTCAATGGGATGGGCACCATTAAAATATCTGCTATAAACCCCGTAACCTCCTTCCAGAAGGCCTGAATCTGCCCGCAGTCCCAAAATATATGATGGGTCGCAGCCGGGCTATGGGAGCATCTCCAGCACTCCGGGGAGGCCGAAGGATAAATAGCAGCCAGTCTAGCCGGAGTGAAGTAGATATGATGAAGGAATTTAAACTGGATGAGCCTGTCTCTAGCTGATACTAAGTGTTTAAAGGGTTGATCCCATAGGTCGTCCCAGTCCTCCCCCTGTACGTCTGGCACCTCGCTTGCCCATCTCTGTCGACACCTAGTGACCGCTTTGGGCGTCATTTTGAATGGTTCTTTGTAAGACGCAGAGCAGAGACTCCAAACGTGAGGGTATGGATTCCACCTTCTGGACGTTAAATTGGCTCAGAAAAGCATGCCTGAGCTGCAAATACCTAAAAAAGTAGGAGTTGGGCAGCCCATGCCTGCTCCTCAAGTGATCAAATGTCTGCAGCTCGCCTAAGTTAGTAATGTCCCCTAACCGCTTGATGCCCTTCACGGCCCATACCTCCGGGTCCGTAAAGGTCAGAAAGCGGGGAAGTTTCGGGTTCAACCATAACAGCGCCAAGGGGGACACCCCCTGGTAGCTAGGGCATGCCATTTTGAGTGCCTCCTCCCAAGCCCAAACTGCGGCTTTCATAGATTGGGTGAGGGGTAGGACAGCCCACGTTCCCCTATATATAGCCATCCGTAAAGATTCATAGGAGCCTAAATGGGCCGCCTCCAGAACCGTGGCTGAGTCCCCCTCATCCATTACCAGCCATCTATGTACAAAAACCATTTGGCCCGTTATATAGTATTTCCTCCAGTCCGGCAGGGCCAGACCACCCTGATCCACTGGCTCTTGCAGAACCTTGATACCTATTCGGGGTGGGGAGGGGGCCCAGAGAGACGAGCCAGTGATGCCCTCTAGCTGCTTGAAAAACGACGAGGAACCCGCACTGGCGCATGTCTGAGAAAGTATAGAATTACTGGAAGAAGCTTCATTTTAAGGAGATTCACCTGCCCAATCAAGGAGAGGGGTATTTTTTGCCAGGTCTGCAATATACCTTTGATGAGAGGCACCAAAGGGACCAGATTCAGTTGAAAGTAATCTTTGACATTGGCTGTCACCTTAACGCCCAGATAAGTAAAAGAAGAGACCCACCTAAGTGGCAAGTCAGGATCCGCCCCTTTCTGTGCTGCAGCGTCTAGTGGGAGGATGGACGACTTGCCCCAGTTAACTTTTAGTCCGGAGTATGTGGTGAAATCATTCAATATATTAAGCGCTGCCCTCAGGGACGCCTTCGGGTCACCAAGAAACAGTAACAAGTCATCCGCGTATAGCGCTAGACATTCACTCAGATTACCAACCCTGACCGCCCGTATGTCCGGGGAGGACCTAAGAGCAATCGCTATTGGTTCCATCATGAGGGCAAATAAGAAAGGGGACAGAGGACATCCCTGCCTCGTACCCCTTCCTATTCCAAAAAAAGAGGAGATAGCATTGCCCATACGGATAGCCGTTCTGGGTTTACTATACAACAGACTCACCCACTTTCGGAAGCCCAGGCCAAACCCCATTCGCTCCAGAACTTTACCCATGTAGTGCCAGTCAATGGAATTGAATGCTTTTTCTATGTCAATGGAGACCAATATGTGTGACGACGCCTCTCCAGCTGGCAGCTGGAGGTGGGTGAATAGTCTACGCAGGTTGGTGTCCGTGGACTTGCCAGGCATAAACCCAGTTTGGTCCGAGTCTACCAGCGTGGAAACAACTTTGGCCACCCTGGCAGACAGGACCTTGGTCAGAATCTTAAAGTCTGTGTTAAGAAGCGCGATGGGGCGGTATGAGGAGCATTCCAAGGGGTCCTTGCCCTGTTTCGGGAGTAGCACCATATAAGCATCCAGCATAGAGGCAGGGAGGGAGTTGCTCTCAGCACAGGCTGCAAAGAGCTTAATTAGTCTAGGTGCCATTAGGTCAATGTGAATTTTGTAAAGGTCCATCGGAAATCCGTCCGGGCCTGGGGCCTTGTTAGGAGGGAAGGAGCAGATAGCCGCCTCAATTTCCCTGGTCCTGATGGGAGCATCCAATAGCTCCTTGTCCTGGTCCTACAGAACGGGAATATCTAGGGAAGCTAATTTGGAGTCTAGGGCTGACACGTCATATTGCGGGATGGGAGCATAGAGTGTGGAGTAAAATCATTTGAATTCTGTTAGTATGGCCGAGGGTTCGGTCACCAGGTCACCCCCCACTTGTCTGATAATCGGTATGCAAGAATTGGGTCTGAAGTCTGCCACCAACATGGCAAGCAGCTTGCCATTTTTGTCCCCTTCCGCGAACAGCGACGCCGCCCTGTGGCCAGCTTCCCTGTGCACTAGATTTGAGTAATGCAGGGACAGGCCCCGTCGGGCCTGTAACAGAGATAAATAATTGGCCTCCGTGGGGGACTCCGCGAACCTCCCCGCACATTCTCCCTCCTCGTCTTGCAGTATCCTAAGTTCAGCTCCATGCTCCCTCCGTGCCTCTTTAACCACAGATATGCATTCCCCCCTAAGCACCGCCTTATAAGCGTCCCAGAGGGTCCCAGCATCAGCCGAGCCATCATTCAGTTCCCAATAAGAAGAGGTAGCTCTCTGTATGTGAGACTGAATCTGATCGCTTTGTAACCAACCCTGGGATATCTTCCAGGCCCTCACCCCCGTCCCCCCAAGAAGCAGGGTGAGCGCCAAAGGGGAGTGATCGGAGATACCGCCCGCTAAGTAATCCGCTCCATGTACCCAGGGAGCCAACGCTGCATTCCCAAAAGCTAGGTCTATCCGAGCTGCGGAGCGGTGGGCAGCCGACAGATGAGAGTAGCACCTGTCTAGTGGATGCTTCCATCTCCAGAGCTCGGTCAGACCCATCACAGATGCCCATGAGCCCAAATCCTGGGAGTACTCTCTAGCCGGGTTGGACGTATCCAACCCGTCCAAGATTGCATTAAAATCCCCCATGACCAATAGGGGAAGCTGTAGATAGGGCGCCAGCTTAGTCCAGAGATTGTGCATCAATTGCAGCTTAGAGGGTGGGGGTAAATGAACATTAACCAACAGCATTTTCTTATAGCATATATCTAAGACCAGGGCAACATACCTGCAACCCGGGTCAGAAATCACCTGGTGAATGTTGCACGGTACCGCCTTGCTGACCAGGATCGATGTACCCCAAGCATAGGAGGAGTACGTGGAGTGAAACCCCCGCTGGATCCATGGTCGCCGCAAGGACAGCACCCTGACCCCCTCCAGATGAATCTCCTGTAATAGGATCACATGCGGTTTGTATTGTTTAAGACAGTGAAAAACGGAAGCCCGCTTATATTTATCTCCAAGACCCCTGACGTTCCAGGAGAGGAACCTTATGTATTCAGCCATTATCCTGCCAAGAGTTGATATACCACGGGCACACGTACCCCCATCGCCCAAGGGGGGCTCCCCCAGAGCCAGGGCCCACCCCCACCCCACCTTCAGAGACACCAATGAGTAGAAACCAGTCCCCCAAGCAGATTATAACTTTCCCTGCCATTATACCTAAACCAGTCAACCGAACCAAACCTGGTATGTGGCCTTATCCCGTTGAGAAACAAAAAGAAAACCCAACCCAACAGTTATTCACTTAGAGGCGGGACCGAATGTCCCAGATAGCCCGACAAAAGTACTCTTGTCCTGGGAAGTTCCTGTCAGCTCCTTAACCCAGGAAAAACATGGCAGACACTAGTCAGTTCAGGATGCATAACTCTTACCCAGAGGGGGGCAATGCCCACCAGCGAACCTTGATTCACACAACAACACCCACCGTCCTGGCCCCAAACCAGCTTGCAGCAGTCAGGATGTAATGTTGGATAAGCTTGAAAACACGTAGGCACAACAGGTGCAACTGAAACACCGAAGCAGAATACCACCGGAGCCCCCAAACCCTTCCTCAGGAGGAAGGGCAGTATGCAGTTATGGGAGTCCATCCAACCAGTCGCAGGCCTCCTGAGGGGTTTCAAAGAATTTGACAGAGCCCTTGTATGGCACGCGGAGCTTGCTTGGGTATAACATGCTATACTGAATAGCTTTGTCTCTCAGACGCTTCCTGACATCATTAAAGGATCGGCGTCTGCATTGGGTCTCGGCTGAGAAGTCAGGGAACAGCATGACTTGAGCATTTTCATATTTAAGAAGCTCACGCTGAAGAAGTCCATATCATATAGGACGTAACGCGTACGGAGGTGGAAGCCACGCCAGTCGCCAGTTTACACCGCTGCCCTACTAATCTGTCGTGTTTACACTTACACCAGTGGAGGTGTTGGAAAATGTGAGTTTTACTTTGTTCAATAAATGTTTAGTGTTTTAAACAAGCGGAGAGCACTAGATTTCGTTTTATTTGTTTTTACGTGCAAATTCCTGTGGCATCCTTTCTGGACGGTGTTTGGAGGGATTTGACGGAACCATTCAGGAACAGATGTTCTGACTGCAGGGATATTCTATACTTTCATGCTGTGTGACCCTCACGGGTCGAGTGGATAAGGTGAGAGGCTATAAGTGTCTATGGTGGCAGGACCCACGTGTTTCCTCACCTGCATGCTCTTAGGACTGCACGCTGTCTCACCAGTGGAATTTGTTGTTTTCTATTCTCCACAAGAAATTATTTGCAATGGACGTTGAAATATATTAACTCTTCACCCAGAGACAATTTTTGCGCTGCACTATACCTTTTTTGATACTTTGATTTACAGAAGGTTTATGAATAGCCTTTTTTGTGTTCAGCTGGCAATCTCTTTTAGTCTCTTTATAATATCTTGATGCGCTGAATATTTTCTATTTGTTGTTATATTTAAGAAGCTGTTGTTTCCTGGATTCCGCAAGGATACGGTCCCTATCCCTGTAATTCAGGAATCTCACTAGGAAAGGCCGGGGATAGGCACCCGGCGGGCGGGGGCCAGTGGGTACCCAGTGGGCCCGCTCAACCACGTAAGTTGGGTGTAATTCCCCCAGTGTCAGTAGCTGTTGAAAAAAATGTTCAGCAAATAAAGCAGGATTATGCCCCTCAGATCCCTCAGGCAAGCCCACAACTCTTACATTGTTCCTTCTTTGTCTGTCCTCTGCGTCCTCAGCTCTCCTTTGCAGTGATTTAACCAGGACTTGTAGTTCAGCTAGCTGAGCCCCATAAGAATGAGAAGTGTCTTCCACATCCGAGATACGTTCCTCCGCCGCGGTGAGCCTGCCCCTGATCTTGCCCATATCATGGCGGATGAGATTACACTCTGTGGCTAGATGGTCTATGCGGACCATGACCGCGGCGCTGCTAGCGTTGATGGCCTCAAGTATCGGCCTGGTGATGGATTCTTGTGGCGACTCCAGCTCAGGGGACCCTGGCAATGATTTATCCAAGGCAGAGGAGGCTCCCGGGCTGTGCGATACCCCCGAAACAGCAGGCTCCATCGTCATGTTCACATCCAGCGTGTCTGTGGCACGCTTCCCCTTCCTCTCTGCTGACAAGATGGCGGAGACAGGGCCTTGGCCCAGGCCCTGAACCAAGCGGGTCTGGCGCGGTTCCTGCTATGCCTTCTTAGCGGCCTTGGAAATCACAGATGGCATGACCGCAGTCTCTAGCCACTGTCCCTCAGCAGAGATGACCGACTAACAGGAGGCTTGGGTGGGCAGGAGACTCGTTGCGAGCGACGTGCGGGTGTAGCAAGATGGCCGCCGCGACCCAGGACTAGGCCAAAGCCGCTGTGTTTCCTGGCGGCGGCTCCCGCACCAAGATTAGCGCTCCAGCAGGTTCAGGCAGCAGGCTGGGGGCTTGCAACACCTCGATGGCAGTGCAGGGAAGCCGGGTTCACTAGTGATGTCCAGGATTGAGGTCAGGATATCAGGAGCTCCTCTCAAGCACGTCTTCTCAGCTCACCATCCGGTCACGCCCCCTGGTTCTCTCTTTCTTTAAGGTCCATATATACATGGATGAGCAAGTTTGGGGTAGAGGAACTTGACTGGCCTGCACAGAGTCCTGGCCTCAACCCGATTGGGGTGAATTAGAACGAAGACTGTGAGTGAGGCCTTCTCGTCCAACATCAGTGCCTGACTTCACAAATACGCTTCTGGAAGAATGGTCAAACATTCCCATGGACACACTCCTAAACCTTGTGGACAGCCTTCCCAGAAGAGTTTAAGCTGTTATAGCAGCAAAGGGTGGGCCAACTCAATGTTGAACCCTATGGACTAAGACTGGGATGCCATTCTAAAGTTCATGTGCTTGTAAAGGCAGCTTTGACAATATAGTGTATGTTATAAAGGTAACATGTTTGTTATTTTAATAAAAAAAAAACAGCCTTTACAACCACTTAAAGCGGAGTTCCATCCAAAAGTGGAACTTCCGCTTTAAATGTAGATGACCCCCTGACATGCCCCAATTGGCATGTCATTTTTTTTTGGGGGGGGGGACACCCTGTTTTTTTACAGGGTCCCAGCTCTCACTTCCTCTCCTGGCACCATGGAACCGAAAGGTATTTCTCCTCTCCCCCCTCCCTCCCAGCAATCTTCTGGGACACGTCACAATTCCCAGAAGATTGCCTGGCCATTCACAGCGTGCAGTGCGGCTCGCACATGCCTGACCGGGCGCTCACACTTGCTATGCCGGATCCGCGCGGGGGGGGGGCGGAGAGGAGCAATGCATCGGGTGGTCACATCGCTGGACCATGGGACAGGTGAGTAGCCATTTACTAAAAGTCAGCAGCTACACTTTTTGTAGCTGCTCACTTTTAAATGGGCGGACCTCCGCTTTAAGCTTTCAAAAACACATATGTTCTACTTATACTATAGCAAAAAACATGATTTTTTAAAATTTTCATAATTTTTATTTCCTGAGTATTGAGCTTATGCATACATACGAAATAGATAATTGTGTGATGTAATTGATAGACTTCATCAGCATTAATGTGCAATTACAGCGATCTGCAATTAATTAATTAAAAAGCATATATACGGGGCTTCTGAAATCCTGCATCTGTACAGTTTGCACATACAAATGGTAGGGCTGGCAAAATCTATACATAACTGAACAAGAGTACATTCTCTTTTTTTTTTAAATCAAGCTATTTTTTTATTGAAAAAACACAAGGTGTCATAAAATATATACAGTCGGCAGCAGAGCCTCGATTTCAAAATGAATAATACATCAAAGCATAGAATATCACAATATTTGCTAATCCATCTGTACATAAACAGGCATTATATCCAGAAAAAGAACACCTCATGTTTAAGACACTTACAGAATATAGCTTTTCCTTTTTTTAATAAACAGTTAAACATACTGGGTTGAGTACATTCTCTTTAATTTCTCATACAGCCCTGTGAGCTGCTGTGATTGTAGCTTCTATGCTGGGTCTGTTTCCAATGCACAATCCCAAGCAAACCCAATTATTTTAAATATAATCTTTATTTAAGACAAAAAAAAATGCCATTATGAACATAACCAAAGTTTCAAAGGTATAGGAACATAAAGACATATACGGGATGAAAGAGTACAGTATATAACACAACATAGCAATGTAACAAACCCATTAAGGAGATAGGGACAGCCCAGAGGGCAAACGTACTGACCAATTTAAATAGGTGCCCAATCAGGGAATCCAGAGAGCAAACCTAGGCAGACAGGTATAATTAAAATGCTAAGGTGACTGCAGGATGGCCCTCCTGGTCCATGGTAGAGGAGGGGGCCTTAAAGGCCTCCATTAGACCTCCTTCAACAAGGTGCCACACCAAGGACCATGAGAACATAGGTGCAGGTAAGCAACCCATGGTGTCTTACACCGAGACAGTAACCTCTATTGGATATTATATAAACTGTTAGCATCCTCCCGGGAGGAGACCCCCTGTGCAATTACGATACAGGTTGGTAGGTCAATATGTCAGTCAAAACCACATTTCTAACAAAAAGAAAAGAAAACAGGCATGTGCCTGGGTTCTCACACCGATGATCGCTGCTGTAGGGTAAGAATAGAGGAAAGGTGGCTGTTCAGAGACTGAAAAATATCTATAGTCTCACGACTGCTGGGGTCAGGGTCGCCATCAGGGGGGTACAGGCAGAACTGCTGTAAGGGGCCCGAACGTCTCAAGGGGCCCGGCACCGGGTCCACTCCCCTAATTTCTCCCTCTCCTATAAGCCTATGGTCACTTCAATGACCATAAGTTTATATCAGAATTGTTCAGCAGACTCTGCTGAACAGTTCTATAACTCTGATCAGCAGATTACAATCCGCTGATCAGAGTTATTACCCCTAAAAGTTACCGCCCCCCCCATGCTGTCGCTTTCCTGTCCTCTGGCTAACCACCTCCCACCACTCCCTTCCAACTAAAATTGCCTCCCCTCTCTTTTCTTATCGCCTTCACCCCCCTTCTTTCCCCCAGTACTGATTCCCCACCCCACACCCGATCGGAGCCCCCCTAAACCCGATCCCTGCAGCTATCATCATTAGCTGGCATCCCTCCTCTGCCGGTCCCGCCGGCTTCAGGTGCTGCATGGGGCTTGGGGGGATCCAGATGTATCCCCCCACCACTCAGATCATCCCCCATACTGGCCCCCGCACCCCCCATCCATCGCCACTCCAAGCGGCAACCCTCCTTCCCTCCTGAAGCCTACAGGTTCTTCAGTGAGATGACAGATTGGGGATCGCTGCGGGGGAGGGGGGGTGGTGCAACAGGGGGTGAAGTTGGGGCTTGGGGGGTTTGGTAAACATGTGTTTACCAAGCCGCCCCCCCTGTAGTACAGAGGGTGCAAGCAGCGATCACTAAGATCGCTGCTATATGTCCCATTGGCAGCTGATAAAAGTAAACTGCAAGGGTTACTATGTATCAGTCTGTCATTTTATCAAGGAATGAGAAATTCCTGAAATTTCTCATTCATTGAAGTAAAATGCTGCAGAGAAAAGGGACTATCTTCGATCTCTTTCTCTGTCTCAAAATATGAGATATAGGGGTCTGTTTAGACCTCTGATTCTCACCAAAGAAGCCCCCAACCCCCCCCCCCCGCCCCCAAAAAAAACCTGTAAAAAAATGTAAAAAGTAAAAGAAAAAAAAAAAACACAAAAATATTAAGACCCCCCCAGGTACACCTGCACTCACCCCTCCAGGATGACCCCCCAAAAAAAACCTGTAAAAAAATGTAAAAAGTAAAAGAAAAAAAAAACACAAGCATAGTAAGACCCGCCCCAGGTCTGCCCACACTCACCCCTCCAAGGTGACGCCTCCACGGCTTTCTTGGCTTCTCCTCCCGGCCAACCTGACCCATCCTGATTGGCCAGGGGGAGAAGCCAGAATACAATAGCGAATATTAATTCACTATTGTCAAAAGTGGGTGGGTTTGAGGCGCATTGGGGGCCCAGGCCTGAAGCTGTGTAAGGGGCCCCAAAATTTCTGATGGCTGCCCTGGCTGGGGTTGAAGGCACTGTCTGAGAGAGGGCTCTGCTAGCTCCAGCAATGAGACATCTAGTCTAGACAAAACATGCCCTGGGTCAGAGGTGTATTCTAGCCATAATGCCCAGGTGCAGTTAAAGCGCTCACGTGTGCCCTTACAGGCCGCTACCCATTCCTCTGCCTCCTTGATCTCTTTCACCTTACTTATCCACTTCTCACAGCTAGGGATCTGTGTGCGCTTCCAATAAATTGGAAGCAGACCTTTGGCTGCATTCAAGAGGTGTGGTAATACACTTCTCTTATACTGGCTAATCAGTATAGGAGGGATATGGAAGAAAAAGTGTACCAGGGAGAAGCGGATAGCCAAGCCAAGAATTAGCATTTTTTCTGCCAAAACACTGCTGCTCATGGACGCACTGGCTGTGGGGTTATTTTTGCCTCTAAATGCACCCTCCTCTAAATGCCTATGTGTGGACAAGCACATAGGCTAACATGCAGGGGCATTTAGAGGCAGAAAAAGAAATGCCAGATGCCCCTAACAGCAATGTTAAAATGACCATTGTGCATGGGGCCTATTAATCATCCTTACGCAACTGTGTGTACAATTCCATAGGCTACAATGCATCTGTATCTAGATCAGTAAAAAATGTGCCGTTTTTTACTTCCATGTGCAAAAGACCTAAACAAGACCCCATTGTAAAGAAAAGATTATAAACTGGGAATGGAAAAATGTATTTCTTCCTCAAATGAGATAAGCTACTTTTGGATAAAGGGTAGTATGTGGCATCTATCATGGAATCTGTCACTTTGTACTTAATCTATACTGGTGTGGAATGCCAACATTTTAAGAAAAAAAAGGAGATATGAAAGTGACATGAAGTTTCTCAAAATCTATGCCAATTTATTTAGCTAATTTTAGCTCATTAGGATTGTGAATTGAAAAATACATATTGTGGGAAATACGGGGAACTGTCGTGGGAAAAATGAGACACATAAGCTGACTCTTAAAGCATGTTTTAATCCAAGAACAAATGTTTAATATAGTGCAGCTTACTAGTCCTTAAATTTGATGACCACAAACAGTTTCAACAAGTACAGAGGATACTTGTTGATTGTGCCAGAAATCCAGTGTGCTTGTCACTTTTTGTTAACTGAGCTGAAATCAACAATGAATACTCCTTCCAAGCTTTCTTCTGTAGACTAAAACTCACTTGCCCTCTATGATATTGAGAGGGAGACATACAGTATCTCACAAAAGTGAGTGCACCCCTCACATTTTTGAAAATATTTTATTATATCTTTTCATGTGACAACACTGAAGAAATGACACTTTGCTACAATATAAAGTAGTGAGTGTACAGCTTGTATAAGTGTAAATGTGCTGTCCCGTCACAATAACTCAACACAGCCATTAATGTCTAAATCGCTGGCAACAAAAGTGAGTACACCCCTAAGTGAAAATGTCCAAATTGG
>BLSH010372761.1:314765-329723 GCA_018402905.1 Glandirana rugosa | reverse complement strand
CCGACTCAATAGGACTGACCTGCAGTATACTGCAGGAGTCCTATTGTTCGGCGGCGCGCGGGCCCCCCCCCCGGGCGCGCGGCGGCTTGTTATCCTGAGGACGTCATATGACGTCCAGTCAGGATAACTCAGCCACTTCCCAGCCGTCATTCTGCATACGGCGGTCGGGAAGTGGTTAAACATCTCTGGTATATACACTTCTTCACCTCCAGCACACTACTTGCTGACCATTACACTTACCTGTACTTCTCTCCACTTGAAGACCGTTACACTTGTCCTCCTGGTCCGAAGGGAAATTTATCAGACCTCTACAATACTCCTTCTTCTTCCACTACAGCTAGCACATGGTGAGGCCTGCTGCAGGAGATGGCAAGGCCTCCGAACTACCCTTTGTGGGTGAGAGCTGTAGGTTTCTCTCACTGAAAGCAGACAGCCTCTCTTGTATAGCAAAGTACGTTGGGGTTAGCTGGGCCTTTGGATGAATTACTACTCTCAGCCCATTCTTCAGACCCATCCGGTCTGTCCTGCAGTCTAATGGCTCTCCTTCCTCTTGGTTGGTTCTTCCTGGCTTCCACAGACTGCTCTCTCTCTCTGTCTCCCAGACTGTCCCAGCCGTCTCCTCCAACTCCCAGGGGCTGCCACTCACCAACTTACTGGTGGATTCCTTTACAGAGTCTCCTTCCATGTAGGCCTCAGCTGCTCTCATGCTTCTCCTGTGATGCTCCAGGAGCCGACTCCCACTCCTGGCTGCACCCAAGCCCCAGGCCTCAGGTTCACCCCCCAGAAGGGGATCCCTCCCGGACGAGGCCTGCTCTGCACCTCCTGACTACATTCTCACTCTTCCACCCGAACTCTCCTGACATCTGCTGGCAGATTGCTGTATTTAACGAGGCCTGCCCCCTGCCAATCCAGCCGCTGGCATCTTCAAGGGGTGTACCTTCCCTCTATCTCCAGCCTCTCCCTGAGCTACTCCCCTAGCCCAGATCAAAACATTCAGGCCTGCACCTACAGTCAGGCCTGACTAGATTTTTCCTTTCCTATCAAAAATCTACAAAAGTAAAGCACCTATACTATGGGGGCGCTACATAATTGTTAGCTGCCTTTGCCTATATTTGTTTGGATAAGTTAGATATCTAGGGGCAGTTCTAGAACCTAGATACCTGGGGAACATACAGCAGGTTCAGCTAGTAATCCCAGATCTCCTTCTCTCTAAGTGCTAGCTTCTTTCCAAGTATGATCCCATGAGTAACCATAATGAGAAATAAACACTTCTTTGTTGAACATTACTTCTCAGTATTTATATATTGTACATTTACTTTCACACTAGTAACAATTTTTCAATAAATGACAATACTGGTTTATTGTATAAATATAGTGTGTGTGTGTGTGTGTGTGTGTATACAGTATCTCACAAAAGTGAGTATGCCCCTCACATTTTTGTAAATATTTTATTATATCTTTTTATATGACAACACTGAAGAAATTACACTTTGCTGGCAACAAAAGTGAGCATCCCTAGGTAAAAATGTCCAAATCGGGCCCAAAGTGTCAATATTTTGTGTGGCCACCATTATTTTCCAGCACTGCCTTAACCCTCTTGGGCATGGAGTTCACCAGAGCTTCCCGGGTTGCCACTGGAGTCCTCTTCCACTCCTCCATGACGACATCACGGAGCTGGTAGATGTTAGAGACCTTGCGCTCTTCCACCTTGAGGATGCCATACAAATGTTCAATAGGGTTTAGGTCTGGAGACATGCTTGGCCAGTCCATCACCTTTATCCTCAGCTTCTTTAGCAAGGCAGTGGTCATCTTCGAGGTGTGTTTGGGGTTGTTATCATGTTGGAATACTGCCCTGCGGCTCAGTGTCCAAAGGGAGGGGATCCTGCTCTGCTTCACTATGTCACAGTACATGTTGGCATTCATGGTTCCCTCAATGAACTGTAGCTCCCAGTGCTGGCAGCACTCATGCAGCCCCAGACCATGACACTCCCACCACCATGTTTGACTGTAGGCAAAACACACTTGTCTTTCTACTCCTCACCTGGTTGCTGCAATCTGGTCTTGGCAATCTTCTTATAACCTAGACCATCTTTATGTAAAGCAACAATTCTTTTTTTCACATCCTCAGAAAGTTATTTGCATGAGGTGACATGTTGAACTTCCAGTGACCAGTATGAGAGAGTGAGAGCGATAACACCAAATTTAACACACCTGCTCCCCATTCACACCTGAGACCTTGTAACACTAGTGAGTCACATGACACTGGGAGGGAAAATGGCTAATTGGGCCAAATCTTGACGATAACTCAACACACAGCCATTAATGTCTAAACCGCTGGCAACAAAAGTGAGTACACCCCTAAGTGAAAATGTCCAAATTGGACCCAAAGTGTCAATATTTTGTGTGGCCACCATTATTTTCCAGCACTGCATTAACCTTCTTGGGCATGGAGTCCCCCAGAGCTTTACAGAGCTTTGAAGATATCATGGAGCTGGTGGATGTTAGAGACCTTGCGCTCCTCCACCTTCCATTTGAGGATGCCCCAAAGATGCTCAACAGGGTTTAGGTCTGGAGACATGCTTGACCCATCCATTGCCTTTACCCTCAGCTTCTTTAGCAAGGCAGTGGTTGTCTTGGAGGTGTGTTTGGGGTCGTTATCATGTTGGAATACTGCCCTGCGGCGACTATTTTTTGAGTCAAAAGCATATACTTTTATTGAAAAAAAAAAATACAAGAAAAAAAGATTATAAGCATCACACATATACAAGTCAGCGCATAGTCATTATATATCAGTTACACATGATGCATTCATTTACAGAGCAGTAGGAATTGTATACACTGCGTCGTCTTGTAAAGAGCAACTGTACATTTGCATAATAAACCAATATTTCTTCGATGAATTCTTATTTCAACTACCTTATCTACTTTTCCAACAAGGCTTTCCACATGGTGACAAGTGAATCCTTTCCTGCATTCCTCCCATCTCTTTCTGCAAGGAAGAGTAGCGGGTTCGTGTGTTACATTAAGTAGCATAAGATAACCTCTGGAAATCATCCCCTTCCTGTCCCTTTTCATGAAAAAGTCCCTCAACAGTGGGTGTTCACTGGCTATCAGCTCGCCAGTCCTTTCCTGAGCTCAAATTGCATGTCTCAATTGTAAGTATTTAAAAAACTGTGTTTGCGGCAGATTAAATTCTAATTGGAGTTGCTGGAATGATTTGAGCGTGGTTCCAGAGTATAACTGCTGCAAATAAATAATACCTGCTCTCTCCCACTCCCAGAACCCCTGTAGCTTGTAAATCTGTACGTAATTAGGGTTGTGCCACAAGAGAGTAAAAGGACTATATTCCCGGATGTGAAACAGTTTTCTAGTAGATAGCCACAGAGTTTTAAGTAACAGTAAAGTCGGGGTTTTGGGGGAAATGTGTTCAAATCCCGTTTCTGAGTGCGCTAATGCAGGGCTGGTCGAACCAGGTGGAACTAGTAACGCACGAATAGGGTCCAATGGATCCTTATGCCCCCACCCTCCTAAATGTTGGATTTGCATAGCCATGAAATAATGTTTAGGGTGCTGCAATGCCAGCCCCCCTTGATATTTTCCCAGCTGCAAAGTGTTTAGTCTAATTCTAGCTGGCCCGTTTCGCCATATTAAAGTCCTAAAGAGGGAGTCTATGCGGGTAAACCATTTGTGAGTTATCCAAATCGGGCAATTGTGGAAGACCTATAGGAGTTGGGGTGCCAATACCATTTTGATGAGATTAACCCGTCCCTCCACCGATAGTGGAAGCTTGGCCCATGACACTTGTTTGTTTTTGCATTTGTGTAACAGAGGAACCAGGTTCAACTGCGTATATGATTGGAGATCTGGGGCTATCTCTATTCCCAGGTATCTGAATGGCGAGACGATCTGCATTGAGGAGGCACAGTCTGGGAGCGGTTCTTTAATGGGGTCTAGTGGTAAAAGGACCGACTTGTTCCAATTTATTGAGAACCCAGATAGGGTACCAAAAGTTTTAATCAGGGACATGGCATTCTGGATGGATTGTTGAGTGTCACCCAGATATAGCAGAGTGTCACCCGCATATAATGAAATAATGTCTTCCCGTTCCCCTCTACAAAACCCCCTGATCAATCCTGAGGCCCGGGCGTGGGTAACCAATGGCTCCAATGGCAGGGCAAACAGCAGGGGGTACAAAAGGCACCCCTGCCACGTGCCCCAATGAAGCGGGAAGGATTCTGATAGTTCCCCATTCACGCGCATCTTAGCTAGGGGGGCAGCATAGAGCAGTTGTACCCAGCATATAAATCGATTGCCCAGCCCAAAACGCTCCAAGGCACTCCAAAGGTAGGGCCACTCTACACTACAGAATGCCTTGCCCTGCTGCAATTTCCACTTTAAGTTGTAGGTCTACAGTCTATGTAGATTTTGTGCCGTGGACCTAGTCGGGATAAATCCAGACAAATCCCTATGTACCAATTTATGTATGACGTTTGCAAGCCTATTTGATAACACTCTTGCCAGTAGTTTCACATCAAATGACAATAAGGAGATGGGGCGGTACGAGTCAGGGGATAAGGGATCCTTTCCTGGCTTCAATATAACCACCACTATGGCCTCGTTCATAGAGGGGGGCAACCTGCCCATCTCCAGAGCAGTACTATACACTTTTAAGAGAGTCGGCATCAGTTGCGAAGCATATTTTTTATACACCTCCCCGCTGGGAGTCCGTCCAGGTCGGGTGTCTTACCATTTTTGGATTGTGCTAAAGCTGTCAGCAGTTTCTCCTCTGTCAGGGGAGCATCTAGGTATTTAACGTCAGTTGGGGAGAGTCTGGGCATTGGGTATTTCCCCGTGAAGTTGTCAAAATCAGCTTGGGATGGGCTAACCTTAGAGGAGTAAGTATCAATAAAAAAGGTAGTGACCTGTACGTCCCCCTGAAGGTCTCAAATGCTCTGAATATACGAGGTGGTTTGCTGATTTTTAGAGAGCATTGCCAGGAGATGACCCGTTTTCTCCCCCTCCTCAAAGTACTTTTGAGCCAGAAAGAAATGCTTATTTTCAGCTAGCTTAATGACCATTTGTTGGGACATAGTTTGAGCCGAGAGCCAAGCCGCCCTGGCCTCATCTGTCGGGTTAGCTACAAATCTTCTTTCAGCATCCTTTATCACTTGCAAGACTGATGTTTCCCACGCCTCAGTGTCTGTTTTAATTTTAGTGATGGCAGTGATCATAAGGCCTCTCAAATAGGCCTTACATGCCTCCCAGACCACCCCTAGTGCAGCTGTTCCTATATTGTTAGCAAAGTACCCAGTGAGAGCATCCCCGGTCAGGGTCTAGAAACAGCACTACCCAGAAGGGGTTCAGTCTCCAGCAAGGTTTTTTAGGTATCCCCAGTATATCCAAATCCACCCAGAATGGGGCATGGTCAGACACCATTCAGGGTTCGTAATTAGAGTCAAATACCACTGGCAACAGAGCTTTGTTTCCAAGACCCAGATCTATCCTCCATAAACCGCCATGAGAGGCAGAAAAGCATGAGTACATTTTGGAATCTTGATGATACATCCTCCACACGTCTCCCAGGCCAAACTCCTCCAACAGATCCGCAAATTTGGTAGGCCCACTAGGGGTCCGAGCCTTTCCGATTAGGAACGTTCCGCAATTTATCTTTAGAATAATCGAGGAAGTTGTTAAAGTCACCTACCGCCAGAACAGGCAGTCTCGAATATTTAGCAATGTAATTGGCAAGAGTCTTCAGGACCTTGGCTGAGAACGGTGGAGGGATGTATATTGCTGCAAGTATACAGTGATATCTATAAATTGTCCATAAGAGAAAAACAAAGCAGCCGTTAGGTTCAATTAAAACAGCTGTAACCAGCAGTGGGGAACCTTTTGTAATCAGCACACTGACCCCCCTAGAGTAGGCCGATTACACTGAGTGGTATTGACATGGAAACAACTTTTGCAAAAAGCAAGGAACTTCCGCAGAGGCAAAGTGAGTCTCTTGAAGACAAATCACGATGGCCTTTTACTGCTCTAAGGACAGCGTGTCTCTTTGTGTCAGAGCCCAACCCCCTGACGTTCCAGGATAAAACTCTTAGTTTATTAGAGTTGTGAGTCGCCATAGGCCCATATATTGATATGCCTTATAACAGGTACCACTCCATGCCACCAAAGATAAAGCAGGAGCGTCAAATACACAGTCAATATACGATTTGAGTAGGAGACAGCAGCCCCAAGGGAATGGGAGAACATTGAGCCTGTATACAGAGTTTGTCTGTGAGTCAGCGTAGCAGGTCATAGCAAAAATGTTGATCCATCTCGACACCACATGGGAAAGCCAGAAAACTTTGTGAGCCAACAGGGCTGTAGGCAACAGGTTCAAGGTTGAGGTCCACATGGAACCATATTGGGGGCAGCAGTAGGAGCTCTTTAGATGGTGTTAAAGGCTTCACTGCGGCAATCAAAAAAAACAAAATTTGTGGTTGTGAATGCAGAGTCTATCCGCCTTTAAAGGGAAGAAGTGGGCACCATATTCATGGAGGTGACTGTCAACATCCTCTGGCAGCTTTCAATTGTTGCTCCTGCCTATCCAGCCATTGCATTACTTGAGATGGTTTATCAAAGAATTGTGCTTCTCCCCTGATCTCTATTCACAGGCGAGCCGGGTACAGCATAGCATATTTTAGCTCTAAGACCCATAAGCGGCGCTTAACATCGTTGAATTGTGCTCTCTTCTTTTGTAACTCCACCGAAAAGTCTGGGAAAATAGAAATCTTTGTATTTTCAAAGGCCAGGGATCCTATGTGCACGCTCCACACAAAACAATGGAGAACAGGCATTGGCGCCAAATGTGGATGTTAGCCAGCTTTCAATAAACTGAACAGGGTTTTTCCCCTCCGCTCGCTCAGGAATGCCTATAATACGCAAACTATTCCTTCTAAGCCGGTTTTCAATGTCCTCCAAGCAGACGGCCTGCTGGGACATTTATATGTGTATTATAGCTGAAGTCTCGTTGGACGGGCACCATGTCATCTTCCAGGGAGCTTAACCTGCCCTCCAGGGCCGCAGTGCGCTCCCTGAGCTTCTGGGCATCCTGCCTAATAAATGTGATGGCAGCCTCCACCTCCTTCATCTCAGCAGTGAGTACAGCTATAGAAGAATTGCCCGCCGTTATGGCCGACAGTATGTCTCGGAGCATAGGCTCCATGTCCTCCTCAGCTCTTCCCCCTTCTTGTGAGCTAGGGTGTGTGCTAGCTGGTGTACTCACTGCGTTCGAGTCATCCGCAACATGCAAGCTCCCCTCCAGGTGCATGGTGTCATCCGCATCAGATATCCCTTCTGAGAAGTCCTCGAGGGCACGCGGTGTCGGCACAGCCTTGGCAGGCTTGTTCTTCTTGGAGAACTTATGGACCGCAGCTTTGTACTGATCCCGCTGGGAGAGCAGCTGCTTGGCGCCATCTTGCTCCATGAGGTCTGGCAGTCTCTGATCTTTAGTCCACTTGGACATCAGTTACCGGGCCGCAGCGGGGCTCTGCAGGATCCTTGTAGCCAGGAGAAGGCTCCGGTGCTCTTTATAGGCAGATCGGGTGCAAATAGACAGTGCCACTTGTTTGTTAAGCAGGATTCTCAGCAAAGCTGCAATTAGGTACATCTGCTTACATGCGCCGTTCGGACATGCCCCCCGCCACACACACTTGACACCATCTGAACCAAATAAGTTTATCTTGGTCTCATCAGACCACAGGACATGGTTTCAGTAATCCATGCCCTTGTTGTCTTCAGCAAACTGTTTGGGGGCTTTCTTGTGCATCATCTTTAGAAGAGGCTTCCTTCTGGCACAACAGCCATGCAGACCAATTTGATGTAGTGTGCGGCAAATGGTCTGAGCACTGACAGGCTGATCCCCCCACCCCTTCAACCTCTGCAGCAATGCTGGCAGCACTCATATGTCTATTTCCCAAAGACAACTTCTGGATATGATGCTGAACATGTGCACTCAACTTCTTTGGTTGACCATGACGAGGCCTGTTCTGAGTGGGACTTGTCCTATTAAACCGCTGTATGGTCTTGGCCACTGTGCTGCAGCTCAGTTTCAGGATCTTGGCAATCTTCTTATAGCCTAGGCCATCTTTATGTAGAGCAACAATTCTTTTTTCCAGATCCTCAGAGAGTTCCTTGCCATGAGGTGCCATGTTGAACTTCCAGTGACCAGTATGAGAGAGTGAGAGCGATAACACCAAATTGAACACACCTGCTCCCCATTCACACCTGAGACCTTGTAACACTAACGAGTCACATGACATCAGGGAGGGAAAATAGCTAATTGGGCCCAACTTGGACATTTTCACTTAGGGGTGTACTCACTTTTGTTGCCAGCGGTTTAGACATTAATGGCTGTGTGTTGAGTTATTTTGAGGTGACAGCAAATTTATACTGTTATACAAGCTGTAGACTCACTACTTTACATTGTAGCAAAGTGTCATTTCCTCAGTGTTGTCACATGAAAAGATATTATAAAATATTTACAGAAATGTGAGGGGTGTACTCACTTTTGTGAGATACTGTATTTATACATACACACACACACAGTAAATAAAATGTGCCCGCCTTTACACCTATGGTGAGATAGATGGTTAGATTTAAACTTTGGACATCTTTACTGACATTTTCAGTCTAAATATAATAGCATATGCTGTAATAGTTCACATACTGTCTGTTCTTGTTTCTGTGACAGCTTTAACATTTTTGATTGTGCATCACTATCTATACCATGGACAATTATCAACAATACCAATGTACAGGTTGAATCTCCCCAGTGGGAACACAGACAACAATAAAAAGCTGACAGGTTTAGCATTTCCTCACTCTATCCAAAATGAAAGAAATGGCATTACTTATACATTAAAGAGGAACTGCAGTCTGCTCACATAATTTGTAATGAAATCATATTTGCCATTCTGAAGCTTCCCTCCAACCACTTTGCACATTATTTTATATATACTGTGATTCTGTGCTTGACAAATATGCTGCAGAAATTTCCCTCCACTAAGTCTGGCTGCATCCATTTTAACTGTGGGCAACTGAAGCTGCTGCCTGTTCACTTCCTGGATTTACACAGATACACCTCCTGCTCTGCAGCCCTGCAGCTCTCATTGGCCCTCTTATGACTCATCCCCCCTCCCTTCCTGGCAAACTCTCACAAGAGTGAGAGAGAGAGAGTGAAAGCTGTGCATGATGTCATAAGCCTAGGCTAATGACCAGACAAGAAAGAGGAAGTGGGCTGTATAAGGTATTTACTGGCAGAAAAAAATATATTTTACTATCCAAAGTTAAAATAAGGGCAGACAATTTAATAGATGGAAAGTTGAAAAAAATACTATTTATGACTGTTTTATATCATTATAAATATATATATATATTATAGTTTCTTTCCTTTATGAACTTTGTTTTACACATGACAATGTATTCCCAGAGCACTATGGGATATCTATAGAGACCACAGTAACTGCTTGACTTTTGTTCCTATTTGTCCTTCCTTTAATGGATAATTAACTGCGATGAAATAACCAGGTACATTTATTAAAGCATGCTCTCTTTATAAATTGTATGGTTTGTTTTATTTCTAAAGGGAATGCTCACTTAGCTTAGTAAATGATATGAAGTTGCATTCACCTCAATCATCCATTCCTGTGCAAGCAAAATTACTGTTTTTTTTTTCTAAATTTCATTTGCATGTGATTGGGTACGCAAAGTGAACATAGCCTCACCAGATACAGTATATAGAATTGTGCGGTAGTGCTAATTGTTGAGTACCAAACTGTCATTAAATTATTAGATTGTACAAAGAGACAGCATACTGAGCCAGTCCAAGGGGCTCTGTACCTTGTGATCAATACAATTAGTGATTACAGCAATAAAAGCTTTTGTTTACATGGTTGTTCTTCTTACAACAGATGAAGAAGAGCAAATGAATGGGGAAAGAAAGAATGGATTAGCAGGAGGAACTACACATCCATTCATTCAATTTCACGGCTGGTGAGTTTTTTTTTAATCCTTTCACCACCCCTCTTCCTACATACATCTGACCTAAATGCTGTCCCTGTATGTGAACTGCAAATCAGCTCTCCAACTACCTTATCCTGTGCATCTGAAAATGAACCCCTTCATCTTCATCTTTCACCTGTATGTGGCCTGTATATCACTTCTTCACTTCCTCCTCCTTCTATTTTTGACCTGTACAGTAATGTATCTTGTGCACCATTACCAAGTTCCACCAAAGGAAAGCTCTTTTTGTCAAAAAATGGTATAAAATGAATTTGGGTACAGTGTTGCATGAGCAAGAAATTGTCAGTCAAACTATCACAGCATAGAAAACTGAAAACCAGCCTGCCTGGTAATGAGGGGATAATAAAGTACACAAGTAGCTAATAAATTACCGCTTATGTACATCTGTGTGTAAATTTCAGCTTTTGCAATTGTTTAGTTTAAACTAACTTTTTTTTTCAATAGTTTTTATGATTTTTAAGCGATACAGAGTACAAACAATTCACAGGCAATGGTTGCAATATGTAACATCAAAGCTCCATAGAAATCATATGACAGAGTATAAAGGTATATTGACAGTTTTCTTACATATTCGATACCCATGTATGCTATGCTGTAATTTACAGATTGGTGTGAAACCTTTCAAGCCATGGGGTTCAGAGTATGGTAATAGCTGTTAACCTTCCTACATAACAGAGTGAAAAAAGTATTGACAGTTTTCTTACAGATTCGATACCCGTGTATGCTATGCTGTAATTTACAACTTGGTATGAAACCATTCAAGCCAAGGGGTCCAGAGTGTGGCAATAGCTGTTAACCTTCCTCAAGAGGCTGTGAACATGCGTTCAAGAGTGCCATGTGTGTGTATTGATGAAATTACTTTTTCAATCATAGGGGGATCTTTAGCTTTCCAGTGTCTGGTAATAGTGATCCGTGCAGCTGGTAGGATATGGATTGTAATACACCTTAAATGTGAGGGAAAGTTTTCGATGCCAATGTTCAACAAGGCTAGCTCCGGTGAGGGGGTTGCATGGACATGAGTAATTTGTTGGATTAGTGTGAAAACCTCTGAGCAGTAGTGAGATAGTTTTTTGCATCCCCATGTAATGTGTAACAGGGTACCCAAAGCACCACACTCCCTCCAACATGTGGGTGTTGCTGATGGTGTAAAACTTTTGATTTGTGCAGGGGTAAGATACCACCTAAGATTTATTTTGAGACCCAGTTCCCAGAGAGTGGAAGCTCGTGTAGCTTTGAAGTTGGCTGTAATTGCCTTAGATCATTGTACAGGGTTAAAGGATTTACCTAAATTGTTCTCCCATTTTAATAGTGGGGGGATTTTTGAGAAAGAATTTTTGGCCCCTATTAGGTTATAAAACAGTGTAACACCTTTAGATTTGCTGTTAATTGTGAATAGATAATACCATATTTTCTCATGGACATGTAAGAATGGACTTCTTAAGAGGCAGTGTGCTATTTAGATATATTTAAAGTAGTCTGTGTTTGGAATGGAGAACTCTTTTCTTAGGGTGGTAAATGGTTTTAATAGTTCAATATGATAGAGGTCGGAGATGTGAGTGATTCCCCTCTGTGACCAGGAGTGTACAGGAAAGTTAGGGATTAGGTGCACAATCGCTGCCAGGGGGGTTGGTACCTTTGTCAGCCTTTGTTATGCATTGTTTAAAAGCAATTTTAGAGGCCACTATAGTTGGTGATAATCTTATTAATTTAGATTTTAGTTGTGGGTTACTCAGGAGCCAAGAATGCAAGTCCCTTCCTGGGACTTGAGAATCTTCCATGTCCTACCAGGGGCATTTTGTAGAGTTTGTGAACCAGGATCGAATTTGTGCTAAGATAGCAGCATGGNAGTAGTCTTTTATATTTACAAACCCCCCCCCCCCCCCCCCCTGCCATTTTATGCTTTTCTAGGTTGACACGAGAACATCTGGCTTTAGACTTTTTCCATATTGCTTTGCCCAATATCCTGTGCATAGATGTGAAAAAGGATGATGGTACTGGGATGGGGAGAGATCTGAAGATGTACAAGATTTGTGGTAGTTTAAACATCTTAAAAGCTGCCAATCTACCTAGCCATGATAAGTGGGGATTGAAAAGGGTTTCTGGGTCTTTGGGTAAGTTATTCAGCATTGGCGTATAGTTGGCTTTGAATAGGGAGGCAACTCGTTTAGTTCGTTTTATTCCTAGGTAGGAAATAGATTCTTCCGCCTAACTATAGGGATAGTGTGTTTCTATTAGACATCTGCAGCATGAAAAAATTTGTTTAGTTTAGTTTCGTTTAGATTCGTTATTTAACTGAATTAGTTTAGTTAAATGTGTTGCATTCGTTACATTCATTTTCGGGATTCATTTAATTTCGTATTTGAAAAAATTCGACCGAATTCGAAAAAATTTGATCAAATTCGAAAAAAATTGACCGCATTCGAAAAAATTCTACCGCATCCGGAAAAAATTCTACCGCATTCGAAAAATTACTATCGGATTCGAAAACATTCAAAATTCGAATTTCGGAAGATTGTTATATATTATATTCTTCTATATTGTTTTTCTATTCTATTCTTTTCTATTCTATTGTGTTCTTTTATGTTCTATTCTATTATTTTCTATTTTCTATTCTAATCTTCTTCTATTCAAATTCAAATTTATTCTATTCAAAATTTGAATTTCGGAAGATGGTTATATATTCTATTTTAATCTTCTGTTCTATTGTTTTTCTATTCTATTCTTTTCTAGGTTATTATCTTATTTTCTATTCTATTATTTTTCTATTCTATTATACTCTTTTCGATTCAAATTCAGATTCAGTCTATTTGAAATTGGAATTCATTGTATTGAAAATTCGAATTTCGGAAGATAGCATATATTATTCTATGTTAATCTATTCTGTTCTATTATTTTTCTCTTGTTTTCTATCCTATTCTATTATGTTCTATTATATTCTTTTCTATTATTTTCTATTCTATTATAAACTTTTCTATTCGAATTCAAATCCAGTCTATTCGAAATTGGAATTCATATTGTATTTGAAGTTCAAATTTCGGAAGATAGTATATTATTCTATGTTAATCTACTCTGTTCTATTGTTTTTCTATTCTGTTCTATCTCATTCTCTTATTTTCTATTCTATTCTTTTCTATTCTATTATAAACTTTTCTATTAAAATTCAAATTCATTCTATTCGAAATTGGAATTCATTGTATTCAAAATTCGAATTTCGGAAGATAGTATATATCTTATCATTCTATTTTAATCTATTCTGATGATGATCGGACCCGCCGCTCACTCAGCTCCATAACACGGCAGGGCGAAAATGATGTCAGAAGTCACTTTCGCCCAAGGGTCTTAAAGGGCCCATTTTTTTTTTTTTGGGCTGTCATTTTTTTCAATTTTTTTTTTTTGCATTTTAGTGTAAATATGAGATCTGAGATCTTTTTGACCCCAGATCTCATATTTAAGAGGACCTGTCATGCTTTTTTCTATTAAAAGGAATGTTTACATTTCTAATAAAAAAGTGGTCATAATTTTTTTTTAAAAAAGAACAGTGTAAAAATAAAAAGTAAAAAGCAAAATAAATAATTAAAAAAAATAATAATAATTTAAAGCGCTCCATCCCGCCAAGCTCGTGTGCAGAAGCGACCACAACGTAAGTCCCACCCACATATGAAAACGGCGTCCAAACCACACATGTGAGGGATTGCTGCGATCGTTAGAGTGAGACAATTCTAGCACTAGACCTCCTCTGTAACTCAAAACTGCTAACCTGTAGAATTTTTTAAATGTCGCCAATGGAGATTTTTAAGTTGCAAAGGTTGTCGCCATTCCGCGAGTGGACGCAATTTTGAAGCATGACATGTTGGGTATCATTTTACTCGGCGTAACATTATCTTTCACAATATGGAAAAAAATTTACCTAACTCTACTGTTACTTTTTAACTAAAAAATGTATTTATTTAGTGTGACATAAAGTTTTGCAATGACCGCCATGTTATTCTCTAGGGTGTTAGAAAAAAATATGTATAATGTTTGGGGGTTCTAAGTAATTTTATAGCAAAAAAAACTGTTTTTAACTCGTAAACACCAAACCCAAAAAACAGGCTCGGTATGGAAGTGGTTAATCTATTCTGTTCTATTGTTTTTCTATTTTTTTTCTATCTTATTCTCGTATTTTCTATTCTATTCCTTTCTATTTTTTTCTATTACATAATCATTTTTTCTATTCGAATTCAAATTCAGTCTATTTGAAATTGGAATACATTGTATATTCGAAATTCGAATTTTGGAAGATAGTATATATTATATGTTAATGTATTCTGTTCTATTGTTTTTCTATTCTTTTCTATCTTATTCTCTTATTTTCTATTCTATTATAATCTTTTCTATGTGAATTCAGATTCTGTGTAATCAAAATTGGAATTCATTGTATTCAAAATTCGAATTTCGGACGATAGTATATATTATTCTATGTTAATCTATTCTGTTCTGTTGTTTTTCTATTCTTTTTTATCTTATTCCCTTATTCTCTATTCTATTTTTTTCTATTCTATTATTTTTTCTAATCAAATTCAGATTAAGTCTATTCGAAATTTGAATTCATTGTATTCTAAATTTGAATTTCGGAAGATTGTATATATTATTCTATGTTAATCTATTCTGTTCTATTGTTTTTCTATTCTATTCTATCTCATTCTCTTATTTTTTATTCTATTTTTTTCTATATCATTTTTATTTTTTCTATTCGAATTCAGATTCATTCTTATTCTTTTTTTCTATTCTATTCTTTTCTATTCTATTATTATCTTTTCTATTCGAGTTCAGATTCACCGACTTAGACTTGAGCTTATCTTTTCTATTATTATCTTATCTTTTCTTATCTTATCTTTTTTTCTTATTCTT
>BLSH010372761.1:226359-303444 GCA_018402905.1 Glandirana rugosa | reverse complement strand
GGTGGTTACTCTGGTTACGTCACGACGACGAAACAAAAAACTCTATTGTGTATGAAATACAAAACATAGGAAATTGGTGAACGGCCGGCGGTTAGCCGTTAACTGTCGCCGTTTCACCGAGACATTGCGCCTAGCGGTAGTAGACTGCCGCCGGCGCACTAGCGAGTGACACAGGCCCCTCCCGGTCCCTCGCCCACGCCACCGAAGCTAACGGCGGCCGATGGGCGCTACCGGGGGGGCCTCGCTTCCTTGCCTCCAGGCACATAGATTTGTGCCTGGAGGCAAGACACTTCCCCCTTCCCGACACTAGTGTCGGAAGGACATATGTTTCCGTCACTGGTGAAGGGAAGGGGTCGGTCCCGTCAGGGGGGTGTCAATCTTGCGCGGGTCCCTTGTGTAAATTGGGAATCTCGCGGGGGACGTCCTATACAGCGATCAGTGCTATAAAAATGCACTGATTACTGTGTAAATGCCATTGGCAGTGAAGGGGTTAACCTGCAGGGGGCGCTCTAAGGGTTAAATGTGTTCCCTGGGCGCGTTCTAACTGTGGGGGGACTGCCCTGGCTGGGGAAGGGAAGTGGTCACTGCCTTTGTATACAGGAAGGCTGTGATCACAGCCCTTCCCCCTTCACAGAACGGAGGTCCGTGTTTAGATACACGGACCTCCGTTCCTTCGCTCCGGGGGGGCCATCGCGGGTAGCCGGCGGCAATCGAAGCCACCGCACCCGCTCCCTGGCCCTCCCCGGACACAGTGAGCGATCACGCGGCCGCCGTCAGATGATGGCGATCCGCGTTACAGAGCCACTTTGCCGCTGTCAATTGCCGATTGGCGGCCGGCAAGTGGTTAAAGGATACAAAACATAAAGTATGTGTTATCTCAAAAAACAAAGCAGCAGCACTGCATTGGTCTCATTGGTGGGCAAGTGAAACATCAGGGGTATTGAGATCCCTGATGTCTCAATAAAGAGAACCTGTCACCCTAAAAATGCATCACATGGAAGAATTTTCATGCAATGAAAGAAAAGTTTAGTAAAAAAATGAAAAAAAAAAATCGAATAGATTTACATAACATTACACCCACTCACTTAAAATCCCACATACGTTCCGGATCCGGTGCCGTATGTAGTGGTCGGGTAAGCCAGCAGCTCCGCTCCAGCCTACACCAGTAACCGGCATACAAATCCCAGGGACAGCTCCCTCAGCACCGCATCTCACTCCAGGGCTCCCGGAGCACTGACAGGCGGCATGGATCTCTTCGTCTCCCGGCCATGATCCCGCTCGGGATCCCATTCCAGGCACACCTCTCCCACACACACAGCCTCCGATCCCAAGATGGCCACCGAGACACGTGACACATCTCCCTCTGTGAGCCATCACTCCGTCCCACAGTGTGAATCGGAGGAACACAGTCCCATCAGCGATCCCATGGAGGCAAGTGAATCGGGGGGACAAGCTGGCCAAGAAGGGGAAGATGACAAAATAACCAAAGCAGTTGCTGCCCTCCTTTCTCCAACCATAGCAGCCACAGTGGAATAAGCTGTGACTGCGGGCATGTCACAGTTCAAAAAGGAGCTTAAAGAGCACTCACACAGGCTCACAGAAGCAGAGCAAAATATATCTTCTATAGAGGATGATCAGTACCAATCCAGTGCTGCTATGAAACAATAGTCCCGGGCACAAAAAACTCTCCATGAATGCATAGAAGACTTTGAAAATCGCTCAAGGAGGAGCAATTTGAGATTTGTGGGTCTCCCGGAAACCATTAAACCAGGGTCCCTGCCAGAAATATGCTCCATCCTCATCCCGTAGTCTCTGGGCATAAATAGATCCTGTGTGACGGAGAGAGCTCACCGGGTGGGAGCACCAACAAAGAGCCGCAAGGGCCCCAGACCAGTGATTGCGAAATACTTAAACTACAATGATCGGCAAACTATACTACAATACTTTCGCAAAACCAGATCACTAGAGTTTAAAGGTCCTAAGATCTTGATCTTTGCAGACTACTCGGCGGAGGTTTCACGCAAATGCAAAGAATTCCAACCGATCTGCGCAAAACTCTACAGAAGAGGTATCCGATTTACACTCGCCTATCAAGCCACGCTTCGTCTATTAACCCCAGATGGGGAACAACTCTCCATTCAAACCCTGGAAAAGGCATTCCTTCACTCCATAGCATCCAGGCCCAATCGGCCTGAAAGCCACCAGGAAAAAGAAAAACAGGACCTCAGGGACCAAAGGAGCCCCAGGAAAAATCCGCCAAAGCGCCTGCGAGGAAACCTACCTACAGATCTGGAACAACAATTTGGTTGACCCAGGAAAAGACCCACCAGGACACTCCATGGGATGAAATAACATTTTGTAACCTCACAAACCATAGGATGTCTGATACGTTAAATATGGGGTCCACTCTCAGACTTTGTTTATCGTTCAATCAGGGGGAAGAATTCTACCCCTTCAAAACTATAATCAGTCAATCTACTTCACTACAGTATGTCTAGCTGGGGTCACTGCCTCCTGTGGGTGCTTAACAAAGGCCCCTCTGCTGGGCTGAACCCCCAGGGGGAGCGTACAATGTTCTATAGGAGGCGTTCTTTGCTTTATAGGAGGCTTTCATTCATAATGCTCAATTATGGTATTCCGACAGTATGCCTCTATGCTAGTAGAAATATTATCCTACAGCCCTTCTGCTTAGGTATACAGCGGGCTGGGGACGTTGCTGGCAGTGGGTTCAACATACGGAAAAAAGCGAAGTCTGTACTCAGTTGTATGTAAAAGTAAAGTGCAGCGCCATAAATTAGATACCTGATGGTTTTGACCCATCAGATAATACCTTTTTAGGACTGTGAGTTACAACAGAAAAGTAAATATAATAAACTCAATTATACAGTATAATGCAATAAAGTGTCCAAAGTGTTGTATGCAATAATCATTCTTCTTCACATAGATAAAGTGCATAACAGTGCTAATAAAGTGCATATAAAGTGTCCAAAGTCAATAACTGTCCATGCATTCACTCTTCCTCTTTGGAATTACATAACGCAGTTTCTGGCAGGACCGGAAAAAAGTGACTTCCACCCGCTTGCAGTGTTATCCAATACCTGAACCAAATGGGTACCCTTACCAGACTTAATCTGGATACAAGCGTAGCAAATGATGGCCACTATAAGACCTCATAGGCATCAAATTGATGTTCATGGATATGACTCCCCAACTCCTGTGTAGACACCCTTCAGGGATAAGATCTGGCTTTTGACCAATAACATGATACCATCACTCAGAAGGGAACCTCCATACCAATGCTTCACAGTGGAGAGCCACGGTGGCTATGTGCATAGACCCTAATAGAAACAAAAGTGCTACATAGCGTAATACAGTTTGACCAGTTAAATGTATTAAAAACAATTGCACTTACATGAATATGGAAAAAACAGCATGGAATTCCAAATGAAACTCTATGGGGGCGCAATGGACTGGAGCAGACTCTCCTCAACCAACATGTTTCGTCTGAAGAACGAAAGAGTGAATGCATGGGCAGTTATTGACTTTGGACACTTTATATGCACTTTATTAGCACTGTTATGCACTTTATCTATGTGAAGAAGAATGATTATTGCATACAACACTTTGGACACTTTATTGCATTTTACTGTATAATTTAGTTTATTATATTTACTTTTCTGTTGTAACTCACAGTCCTAAAAAGGTATTATCTGATGGGTCAAAACCATCAGGTATCTAATTTATAGCACTGCACTTTACTTTCTTTGACACAATAAGGGTTATTATTGCCGTGCTAGCTGCTGATTGGTTCATGATTCGGGTAGCTCAGTATCTCTTCTCTTTGCATTTCATCTGTGCTCAATTGTATGTTCATAAGTTATGTCCCTCTTTTTCCTTCCCACCTCTCTCTCTCTCTCTCTCCTATTATGTTCCCCTTGGAAGGTTACCCCTCTATCGACATGCCAAATTCTTGCCCAACATCAAAAAAACCACATGCAACCCCACCACGCCATTATGCGCATGGGTACATATTTTATAAACTCCCAAGCTCGGTCAACCCCCACTTAAATAGATGAGAGTAGTATCTTGGAACGTCAAGGGGCTACGTTCCCCAATCAAAAGAATGAAGATCCTGAAACATTTAAAGCAATTTAAAGCAGAAATAGCCCTGCTACAAGAGACCCATTTAGCGCAGGATGATTTTCACCGCATGCAAAAGCTGTGAGTAGGCAGGGTATTAAGGTCTCCGGCTAAGGGACGCAAGGCAGGCATTATAATTTTCCTGCACAAAAACCTCAACTATATCTTGACAAATGTAGAAAAAGATGACGAAGGCAGACTAATCTCGGCCCATCTGAAGTTTCCATCACAGGAATTATTAATCTCCAGTATATTTGCTCCAAACTCCCTGGACAGATGCTACTTTGCCACTCTTACACAGCAAATTATGCAGATGCCTCACACCCCCACCTGATAGGAGGGGACTTTAATATGACCATGTCCGAATCCGAGGACAGATCCCCTAAACACTCTTCTCCTCTCACACATAAACAACCACAAGAAACACTACTACATCAGGCAGTCAATGCACTCCAATTGGTCGACCCCTGGAGATTATCTCACCCTTTAGACAAAGAATACACATTCTATTCGCACCCTCACAACTCCTTGGCAAGGTTAGACTACTTCTTCTGCATGACCTCCATGCTCCCCAAAATACAAAGACACCACAATCCACGACATGGTAATCTCAGACCATAGCCCAATCTCAATCACACTACATGACTCCATACTAGGGGAAAATGTCAGACACTGGCGTTTTCCAGCCTACCTGCATCAAAACAAATTCTTCGTATTGTAGCGTATGTTAGATGAAGCTTGGGCGGAATACACAGAAACAAATGCCCCACACACTCTCAACCCCACACTCTTTTGGGAAGCGAGCAAAGCCTATGCATAGGTATTCATAAGAAGAATACTCAAAAACAATATGCTGAGGCCAGTAACAGACTCAGAGACGCTCAAAAGTTGCTCAACAGCCAACACACCCCAGAGAATTTAAAAAACTGGCACAATGCCAAACGTCTATTTGATGTCTGGGCAGACAACTTAGAGCATATGAAAACAGCCCACAGAGACCTAAAATTCCATAAATATGGAAATAAAGAGGGGAAACTGCTAGGGAGACTGAGCAGGGGTTCATTCCAGCCCACTCACATAGCCTCTCTAAAGGACTCCAAAGGCTCACTCCACACATCCCAAAAGGCCATAAATAAGATTCTAGAACAATATTATACAAACCTCTATTCTGACGAACCTACTGATTATTTATTCTATAGTGAAAAATTTACTCTACGCTGTCACCCTGCCCACAATAACCCCCGACCAACTAACTTTTCTAAATTCTCCAATCACCCAAAAAGAGTTGTTTGATGTCCTTAAAAAACTCTCAAATGGCAAAGCCCCCGGACCTGATGGATATACCCCAGAATTCTTTAAAATAACAAAACATATGATTTCTGGTACCCTACTGAAGGTCTATAATGACATATGGCAAGGGGGTCCTTACCTACCCACAGGACATTCAGCCACAATTAAACTGATAGCAAAGAAGGGCAAAGACCCTACAGAACCCAGCTCTTATAGTCTGATATCCTTATTGAATGTGGACTGTAAAATCTTGTCTAAGATTGTAGCAGCATGTCTAGCCTCTATAATTCACCCAGCCCAAGCAGGATTCACCAAAGGAAGATCAGCCTCAGCAAACATACATAAAGTACTAATGGCCCTAGAATATGCCAAATTAAACCCATCAAAAGATCTAGCCATTATTACACTTGATGCAGAAAAGGCATTCGACAATGTCAGCTTTGCTTGGCTCACGCAGGTCATACAGAATTTCGGTTTCACAGGCCCCTTCTGCCCCTTCTGCCATTTTATACAGAGCTTATATTCTGCACCCACAGCCAGGGTGGCTGCCACAGGGTGCCTCTCAAATCCATTCTGGCTCCATAAAGGAACACGCCAGGGATGCCCTTTATCCCCTATATTGCTCAACCTAGCATTAGAACCCTTATCCCGTTACCTTAACGGAAATACCCTTCTCCATGGAATTCCCATAGGAAGCGAATAAAGCCCCAACCTCTCAGCTTGCACTGCATGGACAGCTCAATTCTGGGTCGAACATTAGATAAGCAGTGCACAGGGGGCAGAAGAGCAGAGCATGGGGGGTCAAGAAAGCATAGTAGACAGGGGGCAGCAGGGCAGAGCATGGGGGTGGGTATGGCAAAGTATAGGAGTCAGCAGGTCGGGGGGGGCACAGTAGGACACATTACATGGGGGGACAGCAGGGAACATTATAGGGCACATTATATGGGGGGAGGCAGAGGGGCACATTATGGGACTTGGCAGGGCATATTATTTGGGCTAGCAGGGTACATTATGGGGCACATCAGAGAACATTACGCGGGGCAGGAGGGCCGATCTACCTGTCGGCTAGCTGTAATTGATAGGTAGATCAAAGTGGAAGCTGTCATGGGGCCCCCTACTGGTCAAGGGCCCTTGGGCAGTGCCCGAACTGCCCTATGGTCAGTCCGCCCTGTCGTCACCTTCCTCTGACATCCCCTTTATTCAACAAATATTTGAATCCTTCCGCCTATGTTCGGACCTTAAAATACATTTCAGTAAAAGCGAAGTGCTCCCCCTAAACCCATCTGCATCACGAAGTTGGACTCCAACTTCCCCCTTCCCAATAAACAATAAATACATTACCTATCTAGGAATAAAGATAGGGAGGGAACCTTCCTCTCTGTACTATCTTAACTACCCCCCTCTGTTTACCAAAATTGCGGGTGAGCTTAACTCTTGGTCGGAACTGCCGATCTCGCTGTTTAGGAGATGCGCTCTTTTCAAAATGGTATGTTTTGCCCGGCTCCTCTACCCCCTACAAACCATACCTATCCTGTTAAAACACAAAGATATCCAAATTATTAACAAAGCAGCCACAGCGTTCATATGGCGCAATAGGAGACCGAGGATTTCAATCAGCAAAATGTATCTCTCAAGGAGCAAAAGAGGTATAAATTTCCCCAAAATAAGGCTGTACAATATCTTATGCTTAATAAAGGTAGCAATAGACTGGATTCTTCAAGCCTCAAGATACACAAACTTTGACTTAGAATCCACTATGACACAACCATATAACCTTACAGCACTCCTCCATTGCTCACTTAGACTGCAACCAATTCAGCTTAAACAAAACCTATTGATCAGAGACACTGTCACTGAATGGAGAGAAGTGAGAAAAAAACTGCATCTTTCCCCAAACATCTCCAAATTCCTTCAGATACAAGGAAACCCCATGTTTCCCCACAGCCTAAAATACAACTCCTTCTCTAAATGGAGAGACAAAGGTCTGACAAAGGTCTACTCCCTTTTCGAGGAAGGCACAGGAGCTCTAAAATCCCACAAACTCCTGGAGGAAAATCTCAACATTTCGAGGCAACACTTCCTCCAAGTCAACCAGCTAGTAGATTTTGTCCATAAAACATGCCCAAACAAACAGAGAAGATTTCGCCCATCCATACTGGACAAACTGATCCAAGAGCAGAAATATTCCATATGGAACGTATATAAACCGCTATTATTATACTTCACGAAAACCCTTCACTACACCTCATGAAGAAGTGGAGCAAAGACATCCTAGACAAAGAGCTTGTAGACAAAATTTTGGAAGGCAATTCCATTATCCAAAAACTAATACCCAATGAAACCTGGAGAGAATCTCAATTCAAGCTAATTCCCTTTTTCTACCAACCAAGGCCCACAACAAAATTCCTCCTGTCCTTGGTGCTCCCTACCCAGACCAACCCTTTTTCACCACTTTTGGAACTGCCCTCTAATCGCGGTGTACTGGGACCAAGTTATCTCTTTTATTTTTGGGATAACTAACATTGCAATACCAAAAAACCCTTTGCTACTTTTTTTTGGCTATCCAAAAGTCAGTGACCCACACGGGGTCAATGGAATACTAAACCTCCAGAACTGCTACCAATGGTCTCTCCTTACTTTACTATCAGCTCGCAGAACAATTCTCAAACAATAGATTTCATCTATTCCACCTACTATTTCTGGGATAAAAAGAGACCTAACAACACTACTATTCTGTGAAAAACTAGATACTCTACACCAAAAGGAGTACCACAACAAAAGTTTTCTAAAGAGATGGAACTCTTTTATAAGGCTTAACATTGTCTGAGCTGATAGACCTTTGTTCTCCTCCCTGAAAACAATTTATAAGATATTTCTAACACATAGCATGTACATAGCAAAAATTACACCGAAAATTAAATTCTGCTATTCGTCTCGAGTACTGCAATACCACATGTGTGAGATTTTTACACAGCCTGACCACATAGAAAGATCCAACATGCAGGGAGCACCATCAGGCATTCTAGGAGCAGAAATTTCACAATTAATTTCCTAACAACCTATTACACGTTTGAAGGCCCTGAAGCACCTGGACAATGGAATTACCCACAAAATGGCTCCATTTTGGAAAACAAACACCCAACATATATTCTATGAGGCATCATGAGTCTTTAGAAAGGTTCATTTTTTTCCACAAGTCTTTAAAAAACACAGAAAGAAAATGAAAACTATTTTATTTTTGCACAAAGTGGTCAACTTATAAGATATTTCTAACACATAGCATGTACATAGCAAAAATTACACCCAAAATTACATTCTGCTACTCGCCCTGAGTATGGCAATACCACATGTGTGAGACTTTTACACAGCCTGGGCACATAGAGACATGCAGGTAGCACAATCAGGTCTTCTAGGAGCATAAATTATCCATAATATATAACATCATGAGTCTTTTAAAAGGTTCATTTTTTCCACAAGTCTTTGAAAAACGCAGAAAGAAAATGAAAACTTTTTTATTTTTACACAAAGGGGTCAATTTATGAGATATTTCTAATACATAGCATGTACATAGCAAAAATTACACCCAAAATTACATTCTGCTACTCATCTCGAGTATTGCAATACCACATGTGTAAGATTTTTACACGGCCTGGCCACATAGAGAGGTCCAACATGCAGGGAGCGCCATCAGGTGTTCTAGGAGCATAAATTACACATAAAATAAAATGTGAATCTTTTGAACGGTTCATTTTTTTCCACAAGTCTTCTGAAAATGTAAAAAGAAAATTAAAACATATTTTTTTTTTTACACAAAGTTGTCAATTTATATGATATTTCCAACATATAGCATGGACATAGCAAAAATAACCCCCCCCCCCCAAAATACATTCTGCTACTCGTCCTGAGTATGGCGATACCACATGTGCGAGACATTTTACACAGCCTGGCCCCATAGAGAGGTCCAACCTTGAAGTAGTACCTTCAGACGTTCTAGGGCATAAATTACACATAAAATTGAATTCCTACTTATCACACTTTTGAAGGTCCTGGAGCACCAGGACAATGGAATTACCCACAAAATGACCCCATTTTGGAAAGCAAACACCCCAACGTATATTCTATGAGGCATGGGCTGCAGTTAGGTACTCTAGTACTCTGATATGTTGCAGATAGGTACTCGGGTACTCTGATGGGCTGCAGACAGGTGCTTGGGTAATCTGATGGGCTGCAGATAGGTATTTAGGTACCCTGATGGGCTGGTGACAGGTACTTGGTTACTCTGATGGGCTGGTGACAGGTATGCGGGTACTCAGATGGGCTGGTGACAGGTACTTGGTTACTCTGATGGGCTGGTGACAGATACTCGGGTACTTTTATGGGCAGATGACAGGTACTCGGGTACTCCGATGGGTTGGTGACAGGTACTTAGGTACTCAGATGGGCTGGTGACAGGTACTCGGGTACTTTGATGGGCTGGTGACAGGTACTCGGGTACTCTGATGGACTGGTGACAGGTACTCGGGTACTCTGATGGGCAGATGACAGGTACTCAGGTACTCAGATGGGCTGGTGACAGGTACTCAGGTACTTTGATGGGCAGGTGACAGGTACTCAGGTGGGCAGGGGACAGGTACTCGGGTGCTTAGATGGGCTGTGACAGGTACTTTGATGGGCTGTGACAGGTACTCTTTATTACTGGGGGGGGGCAATTAGTGTGCTTGGTGTATACTGTAGGTGGTAACGAGCTGTTACCACAATTTCCTCCTCACACATGATCGGTGTGTGAGAAGGAGAATCCAGTAACAGCTTGTTACCGTGGTTTGTTGTCATTCTGTGACTGGCTGTTATTGGACACTGCCGATCACGTTGTAAAGACACAATTTCATTGGCTCTTTACCCTGATCGGGGCTGGGCTTCGTCTGAGGGACAAGCCTCAACCCTAATTGCCACGCTGGATGGATCTCCATAGTGACCGGCTGTGATTGGACACAGCCGGTCACGTGGTAAAGAGCCAGATTTAATTTGCTCTTTACCCTGATCGGGCATGGGCTGAATACCAAGGACAAGCCTGATCCCCGATCACCGCGCTATTTCATAGCGGCGAAATATCGAGGACATCATATGACGCCCGCCCAGGATGGGACGTCATTTGATTATAGCCCGATATTGAATGGGTTAAAGCATCGACTATAGAAAATACAGGGTATCAAAATTTTTAGTCACTTTGTGGGTGCACGCAATTCTAAGGTTTGACATGCTAGGTATCTATTTACAGTACTTACCTCATCTTTTATATTTTGCCAAAAAAGTGAGTAATATTTTGCAATTTTGTGTCCCAAAATTAACTTCAGTGTATTTTTAACTGAAGTTTGTATTTCGTAAACTGTTGTGCTAGCATAAAAAATTTGAACTACCACAATTATTTTCTCTAGCTTGTCTGCTTTCAGAAAATATAAAATGTTTGGGGGTTTTACATCTCTAAGCCTAAATTGATTTGTGCAAAAAAATAGAAAAAACGGTTCTGGCATCAAAAGCCTTAGATCAGTGTTTCTCAATTTTGTCTTGCGGTGCACCAAAAAGATCTAAAAAATTTCAGGGCACACCTGAAAAGATTTAACAGTTTTTGTGGTGAAGAACTTATTTATTTATACATATATATATGATTTTAAATGTAATATGAAGGATGTGCCTGCTTTTGAGAGCAAATCAGATTGAAGCATTTGCAATCTTCTTTGTACTTTCGCTTCCTTCCTTGCTTTTCATTTAACAGTTTCTTTTTTAGAGTTCCAGACTTGATTAAGTATTTCTCCATCGCTAAACAATGAACAAACTCTATGCATAAGCATCAAAGTCAGAATGGAATGGTTTCTATTATTATAATATAATTAGAGAGATCAAGTTCTCCCGAGATCTCGCACAAGTCTTGCGTTATGAAAGGAACCAATGAATGACCGACTGGCAGAGATTGTTTTTATACATGTTATTTTTTTACCTTTTGCGACATTGATTTACTATTTAATTTTTCCATATGTTCAAAGTTCCAAAACGCTAGCAATTTTAAATATTTTTCAAAAATCCCATGGCACACCTGCAAATCTCACGCGGCACACTAGTGTGCCATGGCACACAGTTTGAGAATCACTGGGTTAGATGAATCTGGCACCAAATAGGTAGTAATGCTCTTCACACTCTTTGTAAAGTATCTATCTTACACCCCTGAATGAGCAATCTAAAGGATTGTTGGACAGGATTGTGAGAGATTATTTAAAGGTGTTAAGCAGTTAATGCTTGTTGTATCTGCACTTAGGAGGAAAACGATCCTTAACAGCTGGACCTTATCTGACCCTACCTCTCAACAGCTAGTTTCAAAAGAAATTACTCTATGAAATTCAAGGAGCCTGCACTCAATAAAGAGACAAATAAAGACACAAAAGGAGTCCTTGAAACATAAGGAGGTTTATAAACACCTTAAGGGCATGTTCACACATGCAGCAGCCGCTGCTGACCCTCTGAAAAGCAGAGGCCGCTTTTCAGAGGGTGGTTGACTTGCAGCTGGGAAGTGATTTTCATTCACTGGATTTCAGTTCTTTCAATCATGAAGGCTCAGCACCACATGTGGGTGGTCTGCATGCAAATACATTCCTGCAGACTGATACCCACCCATCAAAGCAATTTGAGATTTTTTTGTTTAAAATTTGTTTATTCATTTATGGGGATAACAAATCTAGTAAAGAACAGTAGTACAGACATACTGTGTAAGTACATGCATAAATTGACATATACTCATATATTACTCATAGACCAACGGGGACAGAAAACTTGAAAATGAGAGGTGTGAGCACTCATAATTACCTGGTTCTGGGTAGACAATAACAAACGTAATTGCAATTAAGTAATTCAGTAGCTAAAGTAGGGGTTTGGAAGGAAAAGAGAAAGGGGGAGGGAGAAGGGGAAAAGAGAAGAAAGAAGGGGAAAGAGGAATGGGGGTAGGGTTGCCACCTCATCCCTTTAAAACCGAACATATATTAATTACACAGGTTCTGTGCCTGATTAAGGTGGTAATTAAACTCACTTGGTGCATTATCTGTATTAAATTAGCCTCAGAACCTGTGTAATTCATATGTGTTCGGGTTTAAAGGGATGAGGTGGCAACCCTAAATGGGGGGATAAGGAAGGGAGAAGGATGGAGAAGCTTTGGTAAGCAATGGGATGCTCTAAGCTTTACTAAGAAAGAACATTCGGCTGGCTGCACAATGTCAGGGGGAAGCCAGGGAACACGCATAATGTCTTTGTATAGCGAGAAGTAAACTTGAATTCGGACCAGAGGGCCCAGATCTTGGTATGTCGCCACACCTTTCCTCTAGTGATATAGGTAAGTTCCTCCAGGAGACAGACCTCATCAACCTTTTGTAGCCACATTTTTATAGAAGGAATTGTGGGTTGGCCCCATAGGGCAGGTATATGGGCCATGAAGGACAATTGTCACCCGGAAGGAAGAAACCCCTGATTTGGTGGATTAGGTTAAGAATATCTGATCAGTAAGGGTGGATTTGCGGACAGTTCCACCAGACATGGGAATGAGAAGCATTGTTGCCACAGTTCCTCCAACACAATGGGGAACTGGAAGGGAACATACAATGTAGTTTGGTGGGGGTATAGTGCCATCTGGTCAATAATTTATAGTCAATTTCCACCATTTCAGATGAAATGGAGGTGTGAGCAAGTTGCAGGATCTTGTCTTTTTGCTGGTCCGTAAGGTGAGTTTTGAGATCGGCTTCCCATTTGGTGAGATATTCCAGATAAGAGGGGCCTTGCAGTTTGATTAGGGTCTTGTAGAACTGCAATACACAGTGGATAGGAGGGTCTTTGTAATTGAACATGATTTCAATTGGAGTCAAGTCCTGTAGATCTCGTAGTGCATGAGGCAGGGAAAGTAGAAAACGTTGTAGTTGATTATACTGCCATTTATCCATAAATGTAATCAGTTTAGGTCCAAGAATGACAATTACTCAGTCAAGCAACTTTTCATCCTTTTTTTCACACAAATAGAGCTTTCTTTTGGCAGTATTTAATCACCACTTAGTTTTTATTTTTTGCACTATAAGACCCCTTTCACACTGGGGCGGGCGGTAGCAGTGAATCCGTTTCAGCGGGGATTTAGCGCTGTTATAGCTATGCAGGCAGGTGCGTGGTGCTTTTAACCCCCCACAAGGGGTTAAAACGGGGTTAAGAGTGCCAGCGCGCTGCACTACCGAGGCGGTGTGCAGCCACTTCAGAAGAGCTGCCCATTGTATAACCGCTCACCGCACTGCCCCAAAGATGCTGCTTGCAGGACTTTTTGTAACGTCCTGCAAGCGCACTGCCCCAGTGTGAAAGCACTCTGGCTTTCACATTGGGGTGGATGGGGAGGGATTTTTGAGGCACTTTACAGGCGCTTTTTAGCTAAAAAGCGCCTCAGTGTGAAAGGGGTCTAAATGAAAAAAGACTGAAAATTTTGTAAAAAAAAATGCATTTTTCTTCATTTCCGTTATAAAATTTAGCAAATTAGTAATTTTTCTTCATATATTTTTGCCAACATTTATACTGCTACATATCTTTAGTAGAAATAACCCAAATTAGTGTATATTATTTGGTCACGCCTGATGTACTGATGGCCTATCTCATTTCTTGAGACATTTCTGCTGCATTCGCACAGGGGCGATCTGACTTCAGCTAGGCGATTTCAGTGCGACTTTCGGCGCGACTTTGGCCGAATTCAGGCGACTTGACAAAGCGACTTCCATGCCAGGCAACTATGTATATGTACTGACTTCATTCCTCTTCCTGTTCACTTCCCTGTTCCCTGTGTCTGTTGCCAGTTCCCTCTGTGTGTTCTGTGACCCTAAAAATGTCCAGTTTTCCCCTACTTATGTCACCATCACATCTGGTCTGGCAGTGTTGCTGGAAGAAGAAGAGGAAGCGGAGGGTGACAAGACGTCGCTACTGGATCCATCCCATCATCTCCGATCTAGATAGCAGAGGCCAGTTTTGGGCCATGTATGAAAAGCTAAGAGCCCGTGAGGACAAGTTCTTTAACTATATTCGGATGTCCCTGTCAAGGTAATTACCTATGCAATAAGGTTATGTTAGGGTTATGGTAGGCGCAAAGGTGAATGTGAGCATAGTTAGATATGTAAGGGGTTGCAGGGGTTGCAATTGCAACCGGGCTCCATGCTCCAGGGGGCCTGTGTGCCTCCCTTGTACATCTGAATAGGAGTTATGGCGGGGGGCTGCATTTAGAGGAACCAATCTCCTCCGGTTTCCTCCTAATGGAGGAGATTGGTTACTCTATATGCTGCCCCTGCTGCCCCTCCTATCTGGTTTAGTTGTCTTCTGCTGTGTGCTTCCCTGGTCCCCTCCACAGAGCTGCTGTCTTCCCCCCCCCCTCCTGCCAGCTGCTGTGGAAGATGTGTCATGATGGAGAGATGAGAATGGGTCAGTAAATTTGTCATTTACCAGCTCCTTCCTTTTCTGAATGGACAGAGTCAGTGATTGTTAGGTCGCAAAGGTCGCAATTGTGACCGGGCCCTGCCATTTCACCACTATGGGGAGACCCAAAGATGGCAGAAAGGGGGCCCGATGCAGAACTTAAGAATGGGGCTCTGCTGTAGTACCGTAATAAAGGAACCCGCAATAGGAGTAAAGGGCTCCAAGATCAGTGGGAAGAGCCCTGGCCTGGGGTCAGAGGGGCCCTTCATAATTTCTTGCACCGGGGCCCTTAAGGTTCTAGTTATGCCTCTGATGTAAGGTTAGGGTTGGCACCAAAGGGTTAATATGTGGGTTATGGCTTATGTAGATAGACTTTTGGTAAGGTTTGCGCAAAGGGTGAGTGCAACTACCTTTGGCTAACATTTATTGTGAATACAGTATGACCTTATTTTTTTTTTTTTAAACAGTTTTCAACGAACTGCTTGGTCTTGTTTCCAGTCATCTTCAGAGACAGAACACAACATACCGAAGGAGTATCCCACCGACACAACGGCTGATTATCACACTAAGGTAAACCATATTTTTGGAAATACACTTACACCAAGTACACATTGTGCACCAAGTTAGGGGTTGAAGAGCATTATCCTAACATCTAAACAACATCTGCAGCTCATAATTGCTTCAGCAAATTATGCACCATGCAGAATTACAACATTCTGGGGTCACACTGCAGAAATCCCATGTGATTTATACCCACACCGCAGGTCCCGATCACATGTGATCTCTGTGTGAGCCCAGCCATATAGTGGCTGAACTCGCCTTCAATTTGCACCAAAGTTTTAAAAGGGGACCCTCTTTTTCACGCAGTATAGTTGCATCGCATGGGTATTCTAACCCATTCAATCTGATTCAGGGCTAGTTCACACTGCAGCGATGCGGGAACACTGCCAATCCACTGCAACTTCCTGCATTGCTTGGCTCTCTGTGGCATTTCACACTGCAATATGCGAACTGTGGGTATTGTCAGTACAAAGCTAATGACACCCCCAAATCACTTTGCATATCGCACTGCAAAATGCAAACTTGCACAGGAATATGATCGCATGGGTGTGAACACCCATGCGATCCGCCTCTGCTGTGGACACTAGTGTCCTGTGCGAGCTTGTTCTGATTGTGATACACATTCAGCCATGAAATCCCTATGGCTGAATTAGCATCGTACAAAGATACTATTTGACTCACACAGTAGTGCCTTGTGAATCAGAGGCAAGCAGTGTGAAACCAGCCCTCATGTGTGAGTTTACAGTTCTCACTGCAATCTGTGAACACAAATGGTGGTGTCATGAACTTTGTAATGACACCCGCAGCAGTTTGCAGATGGCAGTGTGAACTGCCTGCGGGAACAGGCTCAGTAATAATGCCGATTCCCGCATCACAGATATATTAACCAGGGCTCAATAAAACAAATATTGTACAAAATAAAACCAAAAAATATCAGAATAAAATAATTGAATGCCAAAAAATTAGGTCATAAAATCTTTTATCAAATATTTGCAAATATTATCTAACGGGATATAAAGGATAACAAAATTGTAAGTACAGAGTACAAGAGTTAGAGTTGCTGATAGTGAGGGTACTGCTGCATGTTAATAGCTCGTGGCATTGGTGTGGAGAAAGGAGCACAAAATATATCGCCCCTTGGATTTAGGCCCGGAGTGGTGATTGTGGCAGAAATTGGGGATAGGGAAGGGTATGGTATAGGGGCATTGGAATTATTCACAACATTCCCAAACTCGTCCGGGTATGGGCGAAATCGAGGGGGATAGTAGGAGTAGGTTCTGGGAGGTAGAGGGGTTGAGAAAGGGGAATATGGCCCTGATGCTGTGGGTGGGCCATAGCTGGGGTTAACAGGTGGTGGTGGTGTTGTTGGTTCCTAACCACTATTTTGTTCTATGATGTCCGTAATGGCCTTTTTGACATGATTTAATTTTTCTGGCCTTACGTTTGAGAGGGAATTATCCACCATCATTCCAAATAAATTATTATTAGACTGGAATAAATCCATTTTTTTTTCGAGGCGATCCAATATTTCCGCCAACTTCACCATGTTTGCACTGCTCCCCCCTCTTGCTGGTCTTCTACATTGGGGTAATTGCCTGTGCCCTGGCTCATCATCAACCATGGCACGTTGTGAAACAGGAGCATGAGCAGTGGTTTCCTCATCTAGAGCAGCGGTTTTCTCATCCGGAGCAGTGTTTTCCTTACCAGGAGCATTGTTTTCTTCTTGCTCCTCTCCCTCCACAGCACTCTGCTCTTCTGCTGTTTCAACCTGTCTTTGCTCCTCTCCTTCCTCATGAACTTCCCAACTAGCTTGAGTTCTGCAATAAAAATAGCATACTGTTTATTACAGTATACTAGTAATTTTTCAAATATAATATATTTTAGCTCACCTTCTCAAAGTCGTGACTGGGCGCAGAAACTCAAGCTCTCCCACATGTACATAAGGGGTGTATTTCTTGCCAACAGATCATTCCATAGTAAGCCTACATTATCAGTTCATGGTGGGCATATCTACCATCAGCAACATCATTAAAGAGACGTGCCAAGTCTTATGGACTGTGCTTAACAGCATTGTGATGAAGAGGCCTGCAAAGGAGGACTGGCGGGGTATTGCAAGTGTTTATGAATCGCGCTGCAATTTCCCTAATTGCGTTGGAGCGATTGATGGGAAGCACATAAGTGTGGTGAAGCCTGTTGGTAGCGGCAGTGTTTTATAACTATAAAAAATACTGCTCCTTCCTACTGTACTTCTTGCTGTTGCCAACACAAATTACTGCTTCACCTACATAGATATTGGATCATACGGAAGTAGCTCTGATTCCCGTATATTTGCAAATTGTTCCTTTGGTCAAAAACTGACAGGAAATCGCCTAGACCTTTCAATGAGCTCTCCTCTTCCTGGCACAACCAAACCCCCTCTATCCCACGTGTTTGTCGCAGATAAGTCTTTTGCCTTGGGGGAACACCTGATGAGGCCTTACTCAAGCTGAAACCTGAATACCAGGAAGAAAGTATTCAATTACCGTCTCACAAGGGCAAGAAAGGTGGTTGAGCGTGCCTTTGGAATACTTGCTAATAAATAAATTTAATTAAATATGGATAACGTTATTACTGCTGTGAAAGCAGCATGCGTGCTGCACAACTATGTTAGGGTACGTGATGGGTATTGTTTTGAGGATTCCCTGATGCAAGCCCTGGAAGGTGCTCACCTCAGTGCTACTCTGGGAACCTGCGATGGTGGCACTATTCGCAAACAATTTTCTTCCTATTTTCTTTCACCAGCTGGCTGCTATTTGTTAACTTTATATTGTTGCTGTTGAATTTGCTTGCATATGTATAACGTTTTCTTGATGCTATCAATAAATATATTTGCTATTTGAAATAATATTTCTTCCTGTATTTCAAATAAATACTGATACTCAATAAAAAATTATTTTGAATTTTGTGATTTAGATTATTGACTATATATTTTAAAAAAAGGTATGTTAATGCCGTGGTTAGGTACAAGTGGTTAATTTCAGGGTTAGGTCAAAGAGGTTAATGTTAGGGTTAGGATTGGGGCAAAAGGGGTTAATGTGTGTGCACTGCTGCTCTGAATACACTTGGGGGATAAATTACTCATATGCAGTGGCGGATCCTCCATAGAGGGCGCCTGCCCGCCACCCCCCCCCCCCACGCTGGAATTTCTGAAAAAGAAAAAAAATTGGTCAGCCATTAAAGTGAATCTGTTTTCGCCACTGAGGCAAACACACATACACTGATTGGCCCTGACCAATCAGTCACTGTCATCAAGACAGTGACTGATTGGTCAGGTCGCATGGGCGGGGGGGCATGCTGGTACTTGGACTGGAAATGTCCATCACGCACACCAGCTAGTGTGAGAGTAGCCTGACTCCCCTGAGGTACGTACTGCTGTGCTGTGTACCGGCAGCAATACCTGTGTACTGGCTGCAATACCTGTGTACTGGCTGCATAGTGTGTTACTGGCTGCAATATACTCCACCTGTGATGCTGAGCTGTATACTCTGTCATGTGATGCTGAACTGTATACTCCTGACACAATATGTGGAATACAGGGGAAGGAGTGGGTGGATCCTCTAATGGGTGGAGCTCATATGTACAAAATGAATAATATAAAATTAATAATATAATATAGTTGCACCTACATTTTTCTGTGCGGTCATCCAGGGTCAACGCCTCCTATTCCTCCACACACAACCTGCAGATCTCCAGCCAGTTATTATCTCTTTTTTGCTTGATCCTTATCATTTGGATCTGCCTTGTTCCATAGTACTAGGCGATCCCTGCAGTACCAAATAAGCACCTCATTGTCCACTGCATCTCTTGTGAATAGCCTGAGAGCTCTGGATGCCATATTAGGAGAAGGACACACAGAGAGACACACCCAGGCAGAGCATAAGGCATTCAGGAAGTGCTCAGCAGGGAGGGGGTGCCAGGGTAATTTATAGGGAGTACTGGGTAAAAATGATTTATTTTTACTGTCAAAGTCACTTCTGTATGGATGGGGATCCGACTTGGAGACGACTTACAGTATCTCACAAAAATGAGTACACCCCTCACATTTTTGTAAATATTTTATTATATCTTTTCATGTGACAACACTGAAGAACTGACACTCTCCTACAATGTGAAGTAGTCAGTGTGCAGCTTGTATAACAGTGTAAATTTTCTGTCCCCTCAAAATAATTAAACACACAACCATTAATGTCTAAACCGCTGGCAACAAAAGTGTATACACCCCTAAGTTAAAATGTCCAAATTGGGCCCAAAGTGTCAAAATTTTGTGTGGCCACCATTATTTTCCAACACTGCCTTAACCCTCTTGGGCATGGAGTTCACCAGAGCTTCACAGGTTGCCACTGGAGTCCTCTTATGCTCCTCCATGATGACATCACAGAGCTGGTGGATGTTGGAGACCTTGCACTTCTCCACCTTCCGTTTGAGGAAGCCCCACAGATGTTCAATAGGGTTTAGGTCTGGAGACATGCTTGGCCAGTCCATCACCTTTACCCTCAACTTCTTTAGCAAGGCAATGGTCGTGTTTTTGGGGTCATTATCATGGTGGAATACTGCCCTGCAGACCCAGCAAAAATGACACCCCAAAATACATTCTGCTACTCCTCCTGGGTATGGCGATACCACATGTGTGAGGCTTTTACACAGCCTGGTCACATATGGAGACCCAACATTGAAGTAGCACCTTCAGACATTCTAGGAGTATAAATTACACATCTCATTTCTCAACCACCTATTACACTTTTGAAGGCCCTGGAGCACCAGGACAATGGAAACACCCACAAAATGACCCCATTTTGGAAAGCTAACACCCCAACATATAATCTATGAGGCATAATGAGTCTTTTGAATGGTTAATTTTTTTCCAAAAGTTTTTGGAAAATGTGGAAAAAAAATGAAAACGCTTTTTTTTTACACAAAGTTGTCCATTTATAAGATATTTCCAATGCATAGCATGTACAAAGCAAAAATGGCATCCCAAAATATATTCTGCTACTCCTCCTGAGTATGGCGATACCACATGTGTAAGACTTTTACACAACCTGGCCACATACAGAGTGTACATAACACTAATAAGGCTCTATGCGGCTACAATACACTTAGTGAATGGCGCTTGGACATGATTTTATAACACTAATAAGGCTCTATGCGGCTACAATACACTTAGCGAATGGAGCTTGGACATGATTTTATAATACTAATAAGGCTCTATGCGGCTACAATACACTTAGTGAATGGAGCTTGGACATGATTTTATAACACTAATATGGCTCTATGCAGCTAGAATACACTTAGTGAATGGAGCTTGCAGATGATTTTAGAACAATAATCTTTCCCTTAAAGCAACAGCTGGAACCTTTCCCTGTACAAGTTGGAGCAACAGACTCTACCTAGTCCAGTCAGATCATTCTGAGCAGCAGGATGAGGTCTGCAATCTGTCCCTCAAACAGCAGTACTAGTATCTCTCCCTAGTCCACAATCAGATCGTTCAGTAATGCAGGATGAGATGTTCTGCAATCTGTCCCTCGCAGAGCCAGCAGCATCCTCTCCCTAAACTATCCTGAGAACATATGACATGCAGCACAGTGACTCCAGCCCCATATAGAGGCTGGGTCGCATGGTGCACTGGCCAATCACAGCCATGCCATTAGTAGGCGTGATTGTTTCTCAGGGAAAACCAGTGAAACACTTGTTGATTGGCTGCCCTTGGCAGCTGTTCAACACGTGGAATAAAATACCAGAACCCCGAACCCGGACTTTTTTTAAAAAGTCCGGGTTTGGGTCCGGGTCCCGGACACCCCAAAATTTGTTACGGACCCGAACTTTACAGTCCAGGTTCGCTCAACTCTAGTCAAGAACATGGTTCATAGCACAGGTAGCAGGCCAGGAAAGAATGGGGATAGGGGTAGAGGGTTCTCCCACCCAAATCTCTTTGAAGCCTCCAAGTCTCAAGACCATAATCCGGGAATGAGAAAACCAAAAAATTAGTTTTCTTCATCCAGAAAAACAATTCTGTAGCTCCTCACATATGTGAGACCCCTGTGGTATGAATCCCACTACTCCAATAGCAGGGTAAAAGATCAGTCTGAGAGGCAGGTAAAAAATGTGGTCAATAAACAGTCCAGGGTCAATTCCAGAGCAGGCAGAGGTATGTTTAGCGTTCGGCAGAAGCGTTGCCGTATAACAAGCCAGGGTCAGTTCCGGAGCAGGCAGAGGTATATTTAGCATTAGGCAGAATCATTGTTGTATAACAGGCCAGGGTCAGTTCCAGAGAAGGCAGAAGTATTTACAGTGCAGTGCAGTGGAATAAGGGGTGTGGAGGAAAATGACAGGAAATGAGAAATACATTTACCATACTTCAGTAATAATGTACAGAAGTATGGTAATGGCGGAAACATTCACCTATACAGAGGCCTGGTTGGGAAAGACATTTGTGGACCATAATATACAGGGTCTCTTCTATTTCCTCCTGTGGAGCACACCTGGCATTTCTTCTGATGTTTTCGGCCTGTTTCATGGTGGGGGAGTCTCTCAGGAAAATGCTGTTTGCAGCGTCTGCTCACTGAATCCGAGCAAATGCTTTCTGGTGGGCCTTCAGGGAACAAAAGGGGGGAGATAATTGCATCTTGGTAATGAAGATAAGATGCAGGCTCTCTGTAGATTTACGGTAAATAATATAACTGTTATAAATGGCCGAACTGAAAAAATAAATGGAGACTTTTTTTATACCAATGGCGGCTTTTTCTTGTGGGAAGATAGGGTTCGATCATTTGATCATTGAAATTGTCTCCCCCATGAAGAAATTATAGTCATGGACACATGCTGGTTGCTGGATTGGGCCATTTCTTCTGGGGATTTTGACGTAGGTGTCATTATGGATCGATGTGAGCAGACATTTCGTCTATCCCTCCACCTGACAGCCAATATCACATTATTCCACAAAGACGCCGTCTCCCCTTTTTGAAGTCTTTCAGTAACAAGCCTTTGTGGGAAGCCCTTCCTATTGGCTCTCACTGTACTACATGCTGCAGTGTTCCTCCGGTGAAGATTGCGGAAGAGGGGCAAGCTTGTATAGTAATTATCCACATAAAGGTGGTAACCCTTCCCAAGGTGTGGATAGATAAGCTCCCAAACAAATTTTCCGCTGGCTCCAATGTACTCTGGGCATTCAGGGGGATGCAGTTGAGTGTCCTTCCCTTCATACACCAGGAAGGCATAGATGTACCCCGTGGCTCACGTAGCTTGTACAGTTTAACCCCATATCGGGCCCTTTTGCTGGGGATAAACTGCTTGAAGCCAAGTCTGCCTGTGCAATGAACAAGTGACTTTTGGTAGGGGGTAAATAACTGGGAGAATTTCTCAGAGAAAAAAATTTAGGCTGAATTTTAAATAATTTGTCATATGATGAGTTCATTTCGGGGAGGGCACTGGGTGTTGTCATTATAGTGGAGGATCTGCATAATCCTTAGGTATCTTGATCTTGGCATAATCAATGAAAAGATTGGTATGTGGTGGAAGAGGTCGGTAGACCATTAGGAGTATAATTCATTTTTTTTGTTAGTCCCATGTTGAAAGTTAGGCCTAAAAATATTTTAAATTTCTCCACTGTCAATTCTTTCCACTCATAGGGATGGGCGTAATTTGAACCAGGGTTGCTTGTTATGAACTGATGTAAGATAATAGGTCTTGGGTAAAAATTAAATGATAAAAAATAAATAAAGGCAAAATTCTCTGTGTTCACCTGAACAAACCTGAACACTTGGCTGGGCGGTGAAAGGTGGGATGTTTGCTGCTCCTGAATTAGGAAGAAGCCACAGAGGGTTTTCAAGGGCATAGCGAAGGCTGGCATGGGTCCTAACCCTTTGGGGCTGAGATGACAACCCGCTAGTGCTTGGCCTTTGTTGCACTGGTATTTGATTTTTTGTGGATGGCACTGCGCCACTGGTGGATGGAACTGAGCTGCTGGTTGATGTCACTGCCTTACTGGTGGATGGCACTGAGCTGCTGGTTGATGCCACTGCGCTACTTGTGGTAGCCTGCTGCTCCATGCCAGAACGCCTTCACTTCATGGGCAAGCTTTCCTCTTCCTCTGATTCTGTAGCAGACCCACTGCTTACAACGGGTTCATATTCTGAACCAGAATCAGACTCACACTCAGAGAGCTCCCCGCTGCTCTCGTCGGTCAAACTAAGAAGTTGGTATGCCTACTTAGTGGAAAACATTTTTTTGCCATATTGCGGGCTGTGGTGACAAACTGCTGTAGTAGGGACACTCGGACAGATGTGGCTGCACTAAAGGGTGCTGATGAGGCTGCACTGATGGGTGCTGAAGAGGCTGCACTGATGGGTTCTGATGAGGGTGCACTGATGTGTGCTGATGAGGGTGCACTTATGTGTACTGATGCGGTTGCACTGATGTACACTAATGCACCACACTGAGGCTGCACTGATTAGCTGGCACTGATGTGCACTGATAAGGCGGCACTGACGGGCGCTGATGGGGATCCACTGATGAGCAGTCACTTATGGGCACTGATGAGCACTGTAAGGACACTGGTGAGTGCTGTAGTGGCACTGATGGGTACTGTAGTGGCACTGATGGGCACTGTAGGTCACAAATGAGCACTGTAGTGGCACTAATGTGGCACTGATGAGCACTGTAGTGTGATGAGGATCCGCTGATAGGGTAGCACTGATGAGCACTCACTTATGGGCACCGAAGAGCGTTGTAGTGGCACTGTTAAGCGCTGTAGTGGCACTGATGAGCACTGTAGTAGCAATAATGTGGCACTGATGGGCACTGTAGTAGCACTGATGAGCGCTGTAGTGGCACTGATGAGCACTATAGAGGCACTGATGAGCACTGTAGTGGCACTGATGAGCACTGCAGTAGCACTGATGAGCGCTGTAGTGCCACTGATGAGCACTGTAGGTGCCCTGATGGCACAGATGAACACTGTAGTGTAGATGGTTATATATTCTATTTTAATCTATTCTGTTCTATTGTTTTTATATTCTATTATTTTTTTTCTATTTTATTCTGTTATTTTCTATTCTATTCTATTATTTTCTATTTTATTATAATTTTTTCCATTCCATTTCAATTTCAGTCTATTCAAAATTGGAATTCATTGTATTTGAAATTTGAATTTTGGAAGATTGTTATATATTATATTCTTTCTATTTTATTATATTCTTTTCTATTGTTTTTCTATTCTATTCTATTGTATTCACGTATGTTCTATTCTATTCTTTTATATTTTCTATTCTAGTATAATGTTTAGTATTCTAATTCAAATTTATTCTGTTGGAAAATCGAATTTCAGAAAATGGTTATATATTCTATTTTGTTCTATTCCGTTCTATTGTTTTTCTATTCTATTCTTTTTTATTATATTCTTGTATTCTCTATTCTATTCTATTCTTTTCTATTCTATTGTAATATTTTCTATTTGTATTCATTCTATTCGAAATTCGAATTTCAGAAGATGGTTATATATTCTATTTCAATCTATTCTCTTCTATTGTTTTTTTATTCTATTATACTCTCTTATTTTCTATTCTATTATTTTCTATTCTATTATAAACTTTTCTATTCAAATTCAAATTCAAATTCAGTCTATTCGAAATTGGAATTCATTCTATTCAAAATTCGAATTTCAGAAGATTGTTATATATTATATTTTTTGTATTATTTTCCATTGTTTTTCTATTCTATTCTATTCTATTCTTTCTATTCTATTGTATTCTCTTATGTTCTAGTCTATTCTTTTCTATTATTTTCTATTCTATTCTAATCTTTTCTATTCAAATTCATTGTATTCGAAATTCAAATTTCGGAAAATGGTTATATATTCTTTCTATTTTGTTGTATTGTTTTTCTATTCTATTATGTTGTATTGTATTGTATTCTCATATTTTCTATTCTATTATTTTCTATTTAAATTTGAATTCCAATTCATTCTATTCAAATTTTGAATTGCAGATGATGGTTATATATTTTTTTCTATATTATTCTATTCTGTTCTATTTTTTTCCCATTCTATGCTTTTTTATTCTATTCTCTTATTTTCTATTCTATTATTTTCTTTTCTATCCTCTTATTTTCTATTATATTATTCTCTATTATTTTGGATTCCATTGTTTTGGATTATATTCTAATCTGTTCTGTTCAAATTCATTCTATTTGAAATTCGAATTTCAGAAGACGGTGCTATTCTTTCTATTTTTTTCTATTCTACTGCTTTTCTATTATATTCTCTTGTTATTTTCTATTCTATTCTTTTCTATTATTTTGGTTTCCATTGTTTTGGATTCTATTCCAATCTTTCAAATTTATACTATTCAAAATTTGAATTTTGGAAGACGGTCAATATATTCTTTTTTATTAAATTATACTCTATTGATTTCTATTCTATTCTTTACAATTCTTTTATTTTTATTATTCTTTACTATTCTTTTATTTTTATTATATTACTTTATAATTTTATATTCTTCTTTAGAAAATCAATGTTTTTTATTCTCTAATGTGCTTCTAATTTGTTTCCGAATTCGATTTAAATTGTTTTAGAATTTGATTTGAATAGAATTTCATCCAAATTTTTTCAATTTGAATCGTTATTTTTGTTTAATATTTATTTATTTCAGGTACTTATATAGCGCTGTCAATTTACACAGCGCTTTACATATATATTGTACATTCACATCAGTCCCTACCCTCAAGGAGCTTACAATTTAAAGTCCCTAACTCACATTCATACATATACTAGGGCCAATTTAGAAAGGATCTAATTTACCTACCAGCATATCTTTGGAGTGTGGGAGGAAATCGGAGTACCCGGAGAAAACCCACACAGGCACAGGGAGAACATGCAAACTCCAGGCAGGTAGTGTCGTGGTTGGGATTCAAACCAGTGACCCTTTTGCTGCCAGGCAAAAGTGCTATCCACTACACTACTGTGCAGTTACTATTGTAATTCGGTAATTCGGATGCATCCGAATAATGAAAAATTTGTCTGAATTTTGATTCGGAACAAAATGAACTGCACATGTCTATTTATTTTACCCAGCCATGGGTGGGACAGGGAAGACCCTTTCCGGAGATTAGATTTAATACTCTTCAATAGTGGATTGTAGTTGTGTTTAAATATTAAATGGAGATGGGGGTGAGATAAATAACAAGGTTTAAGTTTTCCGACTCCCAGTGGAAGGGAAATAGTGGGTATATGTGGTCAGCTTCCACACGGGGGATATTAATATTTAAAATCTCAGATTTGGGTACATTTATTTTGAAGTTAGAGAGTGACGGAAAGGTGTGGAAGGCCGACATTATATTTGGTCATGAGATTCGTGGCTGTTGTATGAAGAACAGAATGTCATCTGCATAAGCGGCATATTTATGAACTCTAAGGCCCACTTTGACCCCTTGGATGCTATCACTGTGTCTAATTGTGGCCAGGAAGGGTACTAGTGATGGCGAATAACAAGGGGTGACAGGGGGCAACCCTGCTTAGTGCCATTGTGGAGTGTAAAGGAATCGCTTAATAGTCCATTTATCCAAATTTGTGCAGATGGGTGGGAGAGGAGATCCGATGAAACATCTTGGGGCCCAGTCCAAAAAACTGTAGGGTCGTCATAAGGTATTCCCAGTCCACCCTATCAAAGGGTTTTTCAGCATCTGTGGAGAGGAGAAGGGTGGGCTGGGCATGTCTGCGGATGCAATGAATCATTGAGAGGGTGAGTAGTGAGTTATCTCTAGCTTCTCACTTAGGGATAAATCCCATTTGGTCTGCTGTGATCCATTTAGGGAGGAAGGGGAGGAATCTAGTGGCTATAACTTCAGCGTACAATTTGGTGTCTACATTCAATAAGGATCTGGGTCGGTAGCTGCCACAGAGGGTAGGATCTTTACCTGGTTTAGAAATAATTGTTATGTGGGCATAAAGGGATTCCGGGCATAAGCCTGTGGTTTTGAAAATAGAGTTGGCATAAGCCATTAAGTGTGGTAGTAAAATTTTGCTAAATGTTCTATAGGATAGGACTGTGTACCCATTTGGTCCTGGAGCCTTACCTAAGGGTGTGGATTTTAAGGCTTTTTGAAATTCCTCAACAGAGAAATCAGCCTCTAGCTGTCTAAGAGACTTGTGCAGGAGTTTAGGAAGTTTGGCTTGTTTCAGGTAAGAGAGTATGCATTTGCGTTTTTCTATGGGGGATAACGAGGCCAAATCCCCACGAACATTATAGATATTGTCATAGGATTCCCTAAAGGCCTTGGCAATTTGAGGGGAGGCATGGGCCAACTCGCCCGAAGGGAGTTTGATTTTTTTTTGTTTCATAGAATTTATTGAAGATTTCCAAGTTACAAATAAAGAAAAAGGAAAATGTATACATATACATATTAAGAAATATTGAGGTTCCAAGAGTATACAATTACAAAAAGAAACCAGACTACAGATAAAAATTGGTGTTGGAAACAGAATAGTAGGACTGTAATCACATGAAGAGTAATTGGTGTTTCAGTATGAAAGTCCTGAAACGATGTAGCTCCCCTTAGGGTGTGTCCCTGAGAACTTAACCCTTACAATGAGATGGGGAAGGTTAATAAAGGTAAGTTGACAGGATGAAGGTTATAGACTATATAGATTAGGGGCTAATGTTTTATCTACCACATGGGCGTTGGTGTCATTCCCGTAAGGTTATAAATTTAGGTTAGCAAAATGTCTTGATAGGATTGGGAGTTCTCAAAATTCAACCATGGATCCCAAGTAGTTGTGTACACTCTGATTCTATCATTCGATATATGAATCAATTCCTCAAGTTCTCCTATGCATTTAAGTTTGGTTACCCATTCCCTCAATGATGGAGTTTTAGTGGATTTCCAATGTATAGGTATGCATAGGCGTGCAGCATTGATCATGGGGACCGCTATAGATGTACGGTATTTTTTCAGCGGAATTTCACTCAAATGCAAAAGGTATTGGGCTGGTGAGAACTCCAGGGGTAAAGAGGAGAGTTCAGTTGTAAGATTGTGGACCTTTCGCCAGTAAGGTTGGATTCCAGGGCAGGACCACCAGATATGGAGGGGAGAACCCTCATCTAGACCACATCTCCAACATCTGTTTGGAACAGTGGGCATAAACTTGTGTAGTGCTTTGGGTGTTTTGTACCATCTAGTGAAAATTTTATACCCATTCTCCTGAATGTTCACATTTAGGGAGCTTTTATGAATGAGTAAGTGGACCCGCTCCCAGATGGCCTCGTCTACTTCTTTATTGAGAGCTCCCTCTTAATACAGGAGAGTGGAAGACATGGTGAAGCTAGCTTCTTCAAACAGGCTAGAATAGACTGCCGATATAACATGACTCTGAGGCGAGGAGGTTGAGCATATAGATACAAACAGCGTCATTGACCTGAGAAATTTCCCTCTGTGTATGGGATTGTCAAGAAAGTGTTTAATCTGAGGATATATCCAGATTGGGAATCTGGAAGTTTTGGATTGTTCTGCAAAGGTTCTATGTTGGATGAATTTTCCTCTGGCAAAAATGTGTCTAGCTTGGATTAGTTTGTGTGGCCATTCGTCTTTTAAGAAGTCTTTCGACGTACCCGGTAAAAAGTCTGGGTTACTTATTATAGGGGTGACGGAGCATATTTTGTTTGATATTGTATATTTTTTACATGCTTTATCGAATGTGTATAGCGCCGGACCTATGAGAGGGTGCAAGAACAGCTTTGTCGGCATGTGCTTTTTAGGGATCCATGGAACTTCTCTCGGTCCCAGTCCCGAGAGTGAGTGTTCCACTTGCACCCACTTCTTACAGTAATTATGGACATTCCAGTCCACAACCCGAGCTAGGTGCATGGCTATATAATACCGGTGGAAGTCAGGTAAACTAATACCTCCTTTTGCCTTAGGCAGAACCAGCTTTTCCCAACCGATACGTGGGGTCTTGTTTTTCCATAGAAAATTTCTGCAAGTGTTTTTGATTTTTGTGAAAAACTGGGGGGGGGGGGGTAACTGTATAGGGAGGGCCTGCATCCTATAGAGCAAACAGGGAAGGATTGTCATCTTTAAGATGGAGGCCCTCCCAAACCATTATGGATGTGGTAGGTCCCAGTGTTGCAGGTTACTTTGTATTTTCTGTAGTTCTGAAAGAAAATTCCTATTGTATAGTTCAGAGAGTACTTTGGGTATTCGGATTCCTAAGTATGGTATGACCATGGAGGTCCATTTGAACGGGAAGTTCCTTTGACATCTGTCTATTGTGTTGACGGGGAGAGACAAATTTAAAGCATAGGATTTTGAAAGATTGATTTTCAAGTTCGACAATTCTCCGAATTGTTTAAGTATTTCCAGGAGATTAGGAAGAGAGGTCAGCGGGGATGAAAGAAATAACAGAACGCCATCGGCGAATGCCGCTACTTTAAATTCTTGGCCCCGAATCTCTATAGCTTTTATATCGGTATTGGCCCTAATCTGGCGGAGGAACAGTTCTAGCGTAAGAATATACAGTATTGGCGACAGGGGACAACCCTGCCTTGTTCCATTATGGATGGAGAAGGAGTCCGATAGGTGGCCATTGACTCGGACCCTGGCCATGGGGTTGGAATAAAGAGACTGGATGAGCGCTAACATCTGTCTACCCAACCCCAGGGCCTGTAATACTGATAACATATAGTCACTCTATCGAATGCCTTCTCCGCATCCATTGATAGGAAGAAACCCTCTTGTTGTGAGGACGTTAACCAATGATGTATGTTCACTGCTTTAATGGTGTTGTCCCTGGCCTCTCTGCAAGAGACAAAACCTACTTGGTCTAGATTAATCCATTTCGGCAAGTGAGCATTCAGGCGGGTCGCTAAAATTTTCGAAAATATCTTCACATCAACATTTAAGAGCGAGATCGGGCGATAGCTCGCGACTTCTGAGGGGTCTTTCCCGTCTTTGGGGACTACAGATATGTATGCCTCTAGGCTTGTAGTAGAGGCCTTATCTGGTTTGAAGAGAGAGTTGAAGGCCTCCAAAAATCTTGAGCCCAGTATTTCAGGAAAACTTTTGTAGTACAACGCCGGTAGGCCATCTGGGCCTGGGCATTTGCCAGGTTTAGTGGCCTTCAATGCTTCCGTCCATTCCTCCAAAGTCAGAGGTGTGTCGAGAGATGCATCCTCTAACTTCGTGAGTGTTTTGGGACAAAATTTTGGAAAGGAAGTTTGAAATCAATTCTTTCCTAAGAGTGGGATCAGTGTTGTTCAATGAGCTTGATCTAATATTGTATAGCGTACTATAATATTTCTGGAATTGCATTGCAATCTCCTTGTTTTTAGTGTGCATGGAGCCCATGTGGTCTTTGATGTGATGAACTGTGCGATCAAGGGTACATTGTTGGCAGACCCGCGCTAAAAGTCTGTCTGGCTTATTGCCATGTTCATAGAATAAATTATGGGTTAGAATTTGTCTTTTTTTCACTCTCAGGAACAGCAGGTCTCTCAGCGCGGCTCTAGTCTCTGCCAACTCCGCACCTATTTGTAGTGCTCTTGATCTTTTATGTTGGGCCTCATTAACCTTGTGGGCTAACTCTCTAATTTCAGCTTGGTGTATTTTCTTTTTTTTTGGCCATTAGGGAAATCATGTGGCCTCTAACAACACATTTGTGGGCCTCCCATAGGGTCATGGAGGAGATATCGGGGGTGTCATTATTCAGGAAATAATCCTTAATCGTCTGTGTGATATCGGCTAAGTCCACTGGGTCTGAAAGCACTGTAGCATCCATACGCCAAACTTTGGTATGGGTCAGTCGTTCAGGGAATCTGAGTGTCATGGTGATTGGATTGTGGTCAGAGATAACCATGTCTTCGGTATTGGTTTTGTGGAGGTATCTTAAGTCGGTCTCTTTAATGAATAAGTAGTTGAGTCGTGAGTGTCTATTATGTGGTGGGGAATAGAACGTAAAATTGTTTTCTTGGGGAAACAGAGTCCTCCATGTGTTGTGTAGCGTTAATGAGGCCAGTTAAACTTTGGCTTGTCTGAGAGCAGAGTATGGAAGCGTTGTAGAGCCATTGGAGGTATCTAGGAGCGGGTCCAGAGCAATATTCAAATCTCCCCTGAATATCAGGAGGCCCTCATGAAACAAGGAAAGTTTCAGTAGAGTGTCTCGTAAGAATGGGATTTGCTTCACGTTCGGACTGTACACATTTGCTAGGGTTATCGGTTTGTCTCGCCATAGGCCCTTTAGAAATAGGAATCTCCCCTCCAGGTCCTGTAACATATTTGATCATTTAAAGGCGCAATATCGAGAAAGCATGATTGATACCCCTTTAGTTTTGGATTCTTCTGCAGTTGCATGAAACACCGTTGGGAATCTTTTGTTAGTTAGTTTGGGAATGGATGATTTCTTGAAATGGGTCTCCTGTAAGAAAATTATATGGGCTCTCAATCTGTGGGCCTCTGTCAAAATACTATTGAGCTTTTCAGGGGTGGTAAGGCCTTTAGCACTAAACGAATACACTTTCAGTTCCAGGTGGGACATATTTAGCGCAGGGGGTGTCATTATTATTGGGGGTGGGGTATCAGGACACAATGGTCCTGTGTCCCAGGTGGGGTGAGTCCAGCAATCGAGATTGGATGACTAGGGGGGCTTGATTGAAGTAGGGGGGTGGTGGGAAAGTAAGGAAGGGAAGAATGGGGAGTAGGAGGGGATTAAGGAGGGAGAAAAGGGTGAAGGGAGAGAAAAAAAGGGGGCATATTGAGGTTCTAAGAGATCGACCTAACGCTGTGGGTTTGGTCTATAGAGTAGGCATGTCTGTCGTGTTGACGAGGGGGTATCTCGTCCTCGATAGGGTATGTATGTATCAGTACTTGGTGAGTTTTCAAAACAAAGATTAACAACCAGAGGTGGCACTTAGTTCCTGCTGGCACACCTAAACAGTGGGAACTTTCGTGTGTTAGTTAGTAAGTTTATTGGCGAAGGGAGTTTGATTTTAGATATGAATGAGGCGTTTTTTTTCACTCATAGTGAATGTGCAAGTTGCCTACCGGGCTTATGTCCCCATTCATACATTGTCCGAGGGATTAGGTGAAATTTTCTTTTGTTTGTGGGTTGAGAAGGGCCTTGAGTTCTTCTCTTCCTCCAGGTGTGTTTTTTGCAAGGATAATTTATGTTGTTGATTGAGGTCAGCAACCTGTTGTAACAGTTCTGCAAGTTGTTGACCAAACTCTCTTTTTCCTCGCCTCAAGTACAATCAGTCTACCCCTCATTGTTGCCCTATGGAGCTTCCCAAAATAGGGAGGGAGTAGTATCTGAAGAAATGTTCTCCGTGAAATACTGCATCAAAGAGGGGGAGAGAAGGGAGACAGCAACCAAATTTGATAGGAGAGAGTCATTAAGTTTCCAATTATTGGCTCAAGGGGTCAGAGAGGGGATGAACAAACTAACAGAGATGTGTGCTTGAAGCAACACCAATGGAAGCTGAGCGCAAGAGAGGAAGATGAAAATGGTCAAGGAAGATATTGTCTATCCTTGAGTAGGAATAATGCATTTTAGAATAGTAAGAAAAATCTTTGTCTTTGGCATGCAATAAACGCCAGGCATCTATTAATTGTAGGTCATTAAGCCTTTTTTTACAAAGGACAAACGTTTAAATGGAATTCAGGAACGGCACTGTGAAGTGCCCATGATAGGGTTTAGTGCCATATTAATGTCCCCTGCCATTATGATAATCTCTTTGGCAAAATCAGCTAATTTAGTTAAAATGTAAGACATGAAGGAAGGTTGGTTTTGATTCGGGCAGTATATCTTCGCTAGGGTGCATGCCTGTAGACCCCTTAAGGAAGAGAAAACGACTATGGCCATCCACTAACAGCTCAGTAAGCAGAAAGGACATGCTCCCACTGAACCCAATGGCTACCCCACTTGGCTTTATTGGTGTCAGATAAACTATAATACCATTTCAGGATGTGGGGGGAGAAAAGCCTGACAGAGGTGGAATGTGTAAGATGCGTTTCCTGAAGGAAAGTGATGGAGCAGGCAGCTTGTTTTAAGTTCCTCCTCACCTGGTGGAGTTTCATAGCAAAATTTAGACCTTTAGACATTATACGAAAAATGGTCAGAGCAGCCATTGTGTCCGAGGAGCATGAACCTTCAACCCATGTACCCATCAATACCAGCAGGAATAGGGGGAGGGGGTGGGGAGAGGGAAAAAAAGTAGAGGATGAAACAGAAAAGAAAAATAAAGCATATGCGGGAGACAAACATAAGTTCTATAACTCTGGAGGGAGGTTTAGAACATCCACGCAGTGAACTGTGGTGATCCCAGAGGGGATGGAGAGAGAGAGAGCAGCCAGCAAGGTCTCAATAGCGAGTCTTTCTAGGCAAGCAAAAAGGCAGCTCTCACCCACCAACCCCAAAAGGAACCACTAACATTAGTATAAACTAAAAAACATAAATAAAAACCTCAAAAAATACAAATTTTACCAGACATGTAGGTATTATGGAAGGGCAATGGAACCCAAAACAAGAATAGTCATCCAGTGAAGTCTCTGGTCTCAGAGGGAGAAAACTGCCTATGAGAGGCCAAGATTAACATTTATGTAGGGCAGTAGATGTCACCCAAAGCGAGGGCAGGTAACTATAATGGGGATAGAAACAGAACTGATCTCATCCATTTTTCTGAAATGATCCCCGTGTTGCTGTGCTCCTTTTTTTTTAGGGAGTTTTGTGCCATTGGGAGTCTGGGGTTACAGATAACACCGGGACTTGATCTTGCCAACCGGGTAGTGCCAATGGAGACATACTGATTTCATGGAAGAAGGCCAGAAGATCTTCTGGGAATCTTAGTGTGGATGTGCGGCCTCCTTTAGTGGCAGTTAGGCAAGAGGGGAATCCCCATCTGTAAGCGGCTATCTCAGTCCTCAGTTGGTCAAGGAGCGGTCGAAGGGCTCCGCAATGCTCTAGGGTTTCTTTAGAGAGATCCAGGAATATGTTAATAATTGCGCCATCAAAATCAGTATTCGGAGTGCCGTGTATGTTGGTCAAAATAGCATTCTTACCCTCAAAGTAATGGAGGCGGCAGATTACGTCTCTAGGTAGATCCACTGAAAGATTGCATGGCCAGAGAGCATGATGAACACGATTGAATCTCAGGGGTTCAGTGACAGGTTTTCCCAGAATTGTGTTTAGGATACCTCTGATCGTCACCTCCAGGTCGCCATCTTTAGTTGCCTCTGGCAATCCCTGGATTTGCAAGTTATTCCTGAGATTCCAATTCTCTAAGTCCTCAAGCTTGTGGAGAGCGTTACGATGGGCAAGTGCCAGCTGAGTAACTGCATCTTGCAGTTCTTTAATAGCCACCGCATGGGTGTCTTGGAGCTTCTCAGTGTCCTCCACCCGGGATAGCAAATGCGACATGTCAGATCGCATGGCGGTGATTTCTTTTTTAATTGATTTCTCAAGGCTGTGGAACATCCCTGCCAGCTCAGTCTTCACACAACTCACCAGGGATGACATCTTGGAGCCAGTGGGTGACCTTGTGTCTTCCATCAGCTCTGAGCCACAGGAGGAGGCAGGGGAGCTCTCCCGGAGTGAAGCAGCATGCACTGAGGGAGACCTGCTGGATCTCAGGGCTCTGGCCTGCACACTCCATGCACTGGGACTGTTCTTCTCTGCGGCTAGGAATCTTTTTATAGAGCCAGAGGCAGACAACTTTGCGGCTGAACTTTTATCAGACATCCTGCCAGATGCTGGGCAGGATCCCAAGGATTTAGAAGGCATTGCTAGTGGTGTAAAGGCCGGTGCACAGGTGGAGCTTGGCTTAGACACGTCTGAACAGTGCCATGCATAAGCAGGCCTCCAGCAATTTGAGATTTGCATAAGTCCTCCCAAAAGCCAGCTTACTGCCTGCATCAAGGCTGATGACACTTGGAAAGAGTACTGAGACAAGATGCTGTGGTGTTTTCAGGAAGCTATATACAACTTGCTGATCTCTCCCACCAGCCATCATTTGCTTGCATTGCATAGAGAAGTACAGAGACACAGTGGTGGAATCACTGGAGCGAAAATATGGTATGTAATAAATGTTCATGAAGGATAAAAGGAAGGATCCAAGGAAGGCAAAATGTGAGCAAGTTAAACTTCAGCTTTAAAGCCCAACTTTAGCTGAATTTTCAGTATAAATTAGCAAAATACATTACCATAGTTGCCAACAGTCCCTAATTGCCTGGGACATTCACAGAAAACCGACTGATGTCCCCGCTCAGACCTTGTCCCAGGCAGAATCACTAAAAGTAAGCTCTGTCATCGAAAGTCTGCAGCCTATCTCACTCACTCACAGGTTAATCATATATTGGCTCCACAGCCAATCACTTTCTAAGGCTTGCCGCCTTAACTTCCGCAACATCTCCAAAATCCGTCCTTTTCTAACCAAAGAAACCACAAAGCTCCTGATCCACTTCCTGGTCATCTCTCGCCTCGATTACTGCAACTCCCTCCTCATTGGCCTACCTTTAAATAGACTACCCCCCTCCAGTCCATCATGAATGTCGCTGCCAGACTCATCCACCTTACAAACCGTTCAGTGTCTGCCACTCCTCTCTGCCAATCCCTCCACTGGCTGCCACTCGCCCAACAAATTAAATTCAAAATACTAACGAGCTACAAAGCCATCCATAACTCTGCTCCTAGCTACATCACCAGCCTAGTCTCAAAATACCAACCTAATCGTCCTCTTCACTCCTCCCAAGACCTCCTGTTCTCCAGCTCCCTCATCGCCACCTCTCATATTCGCCTCCAAGACTTCTCCTAACCCTCTCCCACCCTTTGGAACTCCCTACCCCAATCTGTCAGACTGTCCCCAAATCTATCCACCTTCAGGCGATCCCTGAAAACTTTTCTCTTCAGGGAAGCCTATCCTGCCTCCTCCTAACAAACACACTTCTTATCTTCTCAATCAGCTCATCCCCCACAGTTGTTGCCCTTTTTGTACCATTTAACCTTCCCTCCTAGATTGTAAGCTCTAACGAGCAGGGCCCTCTGATTCCTCCTGTATTGAATTGTATTGTAATTGTACTATCTGCCCTAATATTGTAAAGCGCTGCGCAAACTGTTGGCGCTATATAAATCCTGTATAATAATAATAATAATAATAGACTGACTCAGATCCTCCCCCTATCTCCTGCGCTTCAATGAAGTCAGCATGCGAGGAAGTCAGGTGGAGCTTGCCTCTTAGTGATTGGGTGGGACTCAGGGAGGGGACATGGCCAGCCTTGGAGGGGTGAAAATGAATATGCCAGCCCACCTTGAGCCTTGACCTGCAACACGTGTGAAGCTGGAGTGAACCTGAGCATTGGTATGTTCAGTGCTGCAATTTGGGCTCTCTCTGCATCTCCAGATCATGATGGCTGGGCTCTCTCTGTTTTTATTTTGGGGGGGGGGGGGGGGCGAGCAGCAATCATTTTGGGTCTCTATCTGGTGGGGGTGGCTGTCAGTCATCTGTCAGAATCTGTCAGTCATTTCCATCCTATACACACACACACACACACACCACAATCCTACACACATACACACAGTCATTATTACTTATTGTGCTTTCTGAACCACACCCATAATATATGAATGCCCCACCCCAAATTAAACACATTCCCTGTGTACAGAGGCTTTCTCGCCACACAGAAAAGTCCCTAAAAACTTTTTTCAAATGTTGGCAACTATGCATTACGGGTGCATGAAAGGTGTGCAATGCCATTAAGTGGAAAAGCCTGTCCCCTACCTGCTAACTGCTGAGAGAGTGGTGTCTCTGCAGATGTCCAAAAAATAGTCAGAAATAGAGCTTTCCAGTCTGGGATCATCAGGGATAATGAGTTTTTCTGGTTGCAGAACTACAGATCTGAATCACCAAGCGATATATTGCACCTTTGCAGAGACCATTAGGGATAATGAGTTTTGCTGGTTGCAGAACTATAAATCTGACTCACCAAGCGGTATATTGCACCTTTGCAAAGAGGCAACTACTACTACATTGACAGCAATTGTCCTTTTCAGCAGCATCCTGGAGACATGTTTTTCTACTGAGAATGTTGAGGCTGCTCTTCAAGAAAACTTTGCACACTTGGGTTGGATTTTAAATACTATTTTATACTGCTTTATCAGTGAACCACAATAAGAAACATATAAATAAGTGTGCTTGCCTGCTTGTCCATAATAATAATAATAAAATATATATATATATATATATATATATATATATTGTAGCTATATTTTGAGAAACCATGGAGCTTCTCAATGCCTAAGTAAATGTTATTTCACCTGCTGTAAATTTAAGGATGGAACACATTATGTCCAATAAAAACGATTGATCTGTTGGTTCATAAAAAAAAAAATATATATATATATATATATATATATATATATATATATATATATCCACTTCAGACCCAGAAGGATTTCCCCCTTTAGGACCAGAGCACTTTTTGCGATTCGGCACTGCGTCGCTTTAACTGACAATTGCACAGTCATGCGACATTTTACCCAAGCGAAATTGATGTCCTTTTTTTCCCACAAATAGAGCTTCTTTTGGTGGTATTTGATCACCTCTGCGTCATTTCTTATCACTGCTATAAACAAAAAAATAGCATAAATTTTGCAAAAAATTCAATATTTCTTACTTTTTGCTAAAATACATATCCAAAAACAATATAAAAAAAACTAATGTATTCATTAATTTTGGCCAATATATATTCTTCCTCATATTTTTGGTAAAAAAAAAAATCGCAACAATCGGCGTATATTGATTGGCGTTTGTGAACGATGAGAATAAATTTATTTTATTTTTATTTTATTTTTATTTTTTACTAGTAATGGCAGCAATTGCAATTTTTAGTGGGACTGCGATATTGCGACGGATATGTCGGACAATTTTGACACTTTTTTGGGACCATTGGCATTTATACAGCGATCAGTGCTATGAAAATGCACTGATTACTGTATAAATGTCACTGGCAGGGAAGGGGTTAACACTAGGGGGCAATCTAGGGGTTAACTGTGTGTCCCTGGGATGTGTTACTAACTGTGTGGGGCTGGGCTGACTGGGGGAGGAGAGTGATCGAGGCACCCATATACAGGGAGCCTACGATCACATTCCTTACCCACTGACAGAATAGGGATCTGCTTGTTTACATTAGCACAGACAGAAAAATCAATCAGCGCAAATAAAACAGTAGGCAATAGAGAATAGCTGCTGAACACTACAGGGTAATTTATCAAATCCCCACAAAAGGGCAATATCATGAAAGAGCGCAGCGCTAAAATATATCTAAAATCATAAATCATTCCATGTAAACACCTCCAGTGTCCATAAGGTGCAGATCATATGAAAAAGTACTTCAGTGCAATCCACCACCAAAGTAAGGATGGCCGCTCACCTACCCTATTGGACCCTTGATAAAGGGTCACTCTCGCTCTTAGCCCCTTACAGGGGGAACAAGGTGCACATAAATCAGAGATATGTTGCGGATCAGATCACTCCTTCTGAATAACTCTGGACATCAGGCCATACATGCCAGGGCAATTAGATGAAAGTTCACAGCCTTCTACACCCACGTCCCAGAGCCCAGCAAAATCTAAGCAGCGGAGGAAGGGAGAAGAGCTCTCCACAGGGTTGAGGCATCAGTCACTGCAGGCCCACATACAATCCACAATGCAGGGGCCTAGCATAGACATGTTCCCCACATCTGATCAAGCTATATCAGAATGCACAATGAAGAACATGCTTCTCTCACTCAGAAGCACTTTGCTTAGTGACCTATCTGTAATGCTGTCACCTTTACAAGAAACAGTGCAAGTACATTCTTGGAAACAAAAATGGCAGACCTCTACTCTGCACATAATGACTTGGTGGACGCATATGCGGACCAGGAATCAGAACTCCAACGTCTCCAGTACAAACTAGCGGATCTCGAAGATCACTCAAGATGCAATAAAAGTAAATTCTGGGGAATCCCAGAATCCATTCCACCCCAGGATCTAACTAACTTCATCCAACGCCTGATGAAAGCCCTTCTACCAGCATTGAATGACATAGAGCTGTGTGTAGATAGAGCCTACCGCATACCCAAGCCCAAATTCCTCCCAGATACGGCTCCTAGAGATACATTGGCACATATTCATTATTACCATGTCAAGGAAAGGGTGATGGCAGCAGCTAAACAGAACCCAATGGTACCAGATGAGTTCCAAAATATCTCACTGTTCACCGATATCTCACAACAGACAGCATTGAACAGGAAGAAGCTTCAACCCCTAACCAAAATCCTGCGCAATCACATCATAATTTACAAATGGGGCTTCCCTACAAAACTACTTATCACTTGGAACAGCAAGACATACCCCATATACAGCCTGGAAAAATGGATTCAGCTGTTCAAAGAATGGAAACTACTTCCACCTGATGCATCACCCCACCTTGGACCTACCCCAGAGAGGGTCCATCCAGAGTGGTCCTAAACATCTTTTACCTGATGAAGTAGCCTCCCCTACCCACAATACTATCCACATTGGCTGTGTGGGCAGCGGAGCTCCCCGGCTCAGTTCCTGCTCCTATGATAATACAGTGGCTACCACTGGCGAGCAACTTACCCCTACCATTTGTCAGCAGCCTAAGCTACACATCAATAGCAAACGAGAGGTGGCCCCAAGGGGGGGGATTTTAGGGGTGGATGCTAGGACAATAGAAGAGTATAGAAAGAAGTATATGGCGTATGTAAAAATAGCAAAATTTATTAGAACATAGAAAAACCACACATAATTGCATATAAGCAATACATAAAATAAATCGCAATACACACGAGAGTATCATCTGGCGAACACACCAAGTGAGGCCCATCCAGTGATTTACAGCAATATTCCCAACATGTTTCGATGAGACAAGGGTATTATATCTTCTTCAGGGGAGAGTGTATTGCCAAATAATTCAATTCTATGAGATAAAATGCACGCATATAAATATTATACAAAATCAAACAGTGTGAAGTACAAATATATGAAAATACAATGCTGCATGTGTCATAATAAAATTGGATAACACGCAGTTATTGTTACTCTACCAAAAGCTAACAAAGACCCCACAAACACATCAAGCTATAGACCTATTTCCTTATTGAATACTGATGTGAAAATTTACGCTAAATTGCTGGCTAGTAGATTACAGTCTGTTTTGCCGAACCTTGTCCACCCTGACCAAGTGGGCTTTGTACCGGGACGCCAGGCGCCAAACGCCACAAGACGCCTTATTAATTTGATATCTCATGCGGGGCTCGCTCGGACGCCTTCTCTGCTCCTATCCTTTGGACGTGGAGAAGGCGTTCGACAGGGTCCACTGGGGTTACCTCAGGGCAGTGCTTAATACCTTCAGTATCACCGGCTGGATCCAATCCGCTACTTTATCCCTGTACCCTTCAGCCACAGTACTTACATCAGAAATATCCTCTAAACATACATATTACAAACGGTACGAGACAGGGATGCCCCCTCTCCCCCATTATATTTACATTACTGATAGAGCCTTTAGCGGAACGGTTCCGTACACACCCCAAGATTACAGGCATTAGATTAGCGGACTATGAACATAAAATAAGTCTTTTTGCCGATGATGTCATGCTAATGCTGACCAGACCAGACACATCACTAATCGAATCTCATAAATTACTAACAGAATTTAGCCTAGTTTCTTACTACAAGCTGAACATCTCAAAATCCCAAATTCTAAGCATAAATGTCCCTGAACTCATGTGAAAGAGATTAAAATCTAATCTCTCCTACACGTGGCAGAATAACTTCATTATGTTCCTAGGAATTCAACTGACACCCCATACCTCTCAACACTATAAACACAACTTCAAACCATTTCTAGACGCTCTACCTCAACAACTATCCCATCTCAGAACCGATGACCTATCCACAACTGGTAGAATAGCTTCACTGAAAATGCTGATCTTCCCTAAATTATTATACTTATACCGAACCATAATTATTCCAATACCTACCTCCTTTCACTCTTCCATCCAGAAATGTTTTAACCAATTCATATGGAAACGCAGACCCCCTAGGTGTGCTAATACCACAATGATGAGACATAAGAGACGGTGGTATGGGAGTTTCCAACATCTTGGCCTATTATAAGGCCTGTGTTCTACATCCACTGAGATATTGGTGGAATCCTCCCAAACACAAACAATGGTTTAAAATTGAGGCCCTAGAAGTTCCTCACAATGATCTTAAAACAGCACTAATAGCCATTAAATTGGGTGTACCACCCCCTAAACATATCTCACCGACAGTGCAAATATCAGCCAGGATATGGGCAGAGACACAACTACACCTATTAACCTCAAAATCCCTCTCTAGGGTATATGTACCAATACGAGTCCTTCATCATTTCATCCCTCAAGTAGACCTACATCTGTGGAGCAGCAAGGGTATCCTCCACTTAAACGACTTGTATAACGGATCAACCTTCCTTTCATTCGAGGAACTAAAATCCCGGTTTAAAGTGTCAGAGTCGACCCTATTCCTATACCTGCGCATACGCACCTTTTGCCAGAAGCACCCGCTACTCCTCTACCTAGAAATCCCAACTTCTATTCTAACATATTTGCAATCTCCCATACCCTCTGCAAAGAGTATCTCCCTATTTTATAATGCCCTAGACAACCAAGACTCATTCACCAAAACCAATACTATTATCAAGTGGGAAGTATCGCTGGGAAGAACCTACCCAGAGGTTGAAGGCCTTCTCCACCACCTACAGATCCACCAGGTGTACCAACCACTGGGAAAGCTTCCAAAAGGCTGTACACTATTGGTCCCTTACACCATTCAAACTCTCTAAAATATACCCTACCCGTACTGCGTTATGTTGGAGGAACTGTGGGGGTGTAGGTACTCTACAACATAGCCTATGGTTATGTAAATCATTAAAATCCTACTGGAACAAGATTTTCTCCATAGTTTCTGAGATATGTGAGCGCCAAATTGACCCCACTCCCGAGATGGCTATCTTGCATTTGAATATACATACGTTCGACTCCAAACACCGCACAGTAATTGTCCAACTACTCCTTGCAGCTAAACTGACCATCACTAAACTATGGAACACCCCGGATGCCCCCTCTTGCACTGAAACCATCAGAGCCCTTAACCATCAATGTGAAATGGAAAAGCTGTTGGCATCCATGTTGCTTTCCGGAAGCCAATTTAGGGCTAACTGGAAGACTTGGTTAACTAACCCCAATTGTACACTACAAGTATAATGTGGTTTACACACATACTGGGTGAGAGGTGTCCCCTTCACTTTCATTTTCTCTTTCTCCTCTTCTTTACCCCACTTTTATACCTTCTCTCCGTTCATCTTCTTCTATCTTCTTCCTGCCCTACAGGGTTTTTTTTTTTTTTATGAGGTGTTTATAGCTACATTTACTATTGTCTGCATAGAACTGAGCCACTATATTCCTCAGGACCTATGCGGGATTCGCTAGTATCACAAGATTGTTGTCTAAGCTTCAAGAGTTATTTTATTACCCCTGTTGAAAGTTACTTTCGCCTATGCTCAACAGAACTCATGAGGGCTGGGGGTAGAGGGCCTCTCCCCCGGGCACAGTGTGTCCCCATTGGGGTGTTCAGGGGGTTGTACCGTCTCCAGATCGTTAGTCTACCTTCAGCTTTGTTCACTAAGTATGTCAGTCAATACTTGCATAATCATTATCTTGTTGTGAACCTGTCCCATGTTTGAATACATGTACAGTTGCAGAATGTATAGAAATATCCTTTGAACTGTATACTCTGTATCTTGTGTACCCTGTTTTCTAAATCAAATTCAATAAAGAGCAATGAAACTAAAAATAGACACATAGTGCTCTCCGTATATAATGAACAGCATTTAATGTATTAAAACACACTTACAAGTCAAGCACTGCGACCCAGTGCATGATTGATATGCTCTTTAAAAGAATCCAATGATAGACATAAAATCCCACCACAGTGGGAACGAACGATGCAACGAACGAACGGTGCCGGCCGCAGGTGACGTCACGTAATTACTCCCTTTCCGTACCCATTACGTTCCAGAACTGGAACTTCATCTGTGGATGAGGAAATGACGTATGACAGCCGTACTTATACCTTGTAAACAGGAAGCACAGCCCTCGGTTTACTATAGGTTACCGTAGTAACACTGCTAACCCTGAAAATGGACCGGGACACTGACTCTACTGATTCCCTTTGCCGAATTGGGTACATCAGAGCCACTAGTAAGCAAACAGAAAATTTATCATTAATATACTATTAACCACTTCACCCCCAGAGCCATAAATAGGCAGCAGCTACTTTGAGTGGCTGTACAGGGATATAGCCTGCAGCTGCAGGCTATATCCCGGTACCATTTTTTAGAGCGGACAGTCGGCTATCTGGGGATAATGACCGATCCGGCCCGGGAGCCGCTCGATCGTTATCCCCGGGGGAGGGAAGGGACATCCCCCCTCCCGCTGCCCTCCACCGCTCTTCTTCAGGAGACCAGGGCTACAATCCGTAGAGGAGACCTGAAGGAAGCTGGAATCGGCTTTGATCGGGTCTCCTTATGCAAATTCCGGAAAGCGACGTCATAACGTCACTTCGGGTTTACTCGGCGGCTAACGGCGACAGTTTTAAAAAAATGGCAGTATTCAGAATCACCGTTTTTGGCGATCTGAAAACTGTGAAGTGCAAAGGAGGGATGGGGGGTCTTTTAGACCCCCCAGCCCTCCATAAAGAGTACCTGTCACCATATATTAATATAACAAGGGATGTTTACATTCCTTATGATAGCTAAAAAAGTGATCAGATTTTTTTTTTTTTAAGGAACAGTGTTAAAAATAAAAAAAATAAATAAAATTAAAAAAATAAATTTTAAAGCGCCACCGTCCCTCGCGCAGCAAAGAAAACGCATACGTAAGTCACGCCTGCATATGAACATAGTGTTCAAACCACACATGTGAGGTATCGCTGCGATCGCCAGAGTGTGAGCAATAATTCTAGCAAAAGACCTCCTCTGCACCTCTAACCTGGTTACCGTTAAAAATTTTTAAACCGTCGCCAATGGAGATTTTTAAGTACCGGACTTTGTTGCCATTCCGCGAGTGCATGCAATTTTCAACCGTAACATGTATGGTATCTATTTACTCGGCGTAATATCCTCTTTCACAATATACAAAAAAATTGGGCTAACTTTACTGTTGTCTTATTTTTTAACTTAAAAAAGTGACATTTTTCCAAAAAAAATTGCGCTTGAAAGACCGCTGCACAAATACCTGTGACAAAAAGTATTGCAATGATTGCCATTTTATTCTCTAGGGTGTTTGAAAAAAATATATATAATGTTTGGGGGTTCTAAGTAATTTTCTAGCAAAAAAAACTGTTTTTAACTTGTAACCAACAAATGTAAAAAAGGGCCCCAGTTGGTAAGTGGTTAAGAAAAAATGATTTTGTAAAAAACCCCTTAAGTTCTAAACAATGAATGAATTTGTAGACAATCAACCGTAGCCGGCACTGCTCAAAAATGAATCATATAATCTAAAATCATCTATTGGAAATAAAACAATTCATATCAAAGTCGATGTTTAAACCCCCCGGCGCCTAAACCTTGGTTTCATAGATCCAGTAGGATTCCCTACAACTAAGCTGGGAGATAAAATTATCCCCCCTCCAATGTCTCGTAACTCTCTCAACCTCCCAGAACTTTAGTATAGTATATTAATGATACATTTTCTGTTTTCTTACTAGTGGCTCTGATGTACCCAATTCGGCAAAGGGAATCAGTAGACTCAGTGTCCCGGTCCATTTCCGGGGTTAGCAGTGTTACTACGGTAACCTATAGTAAACCGAGGGCTGTGCTTCCTGTTTACAAGGCATAAGTGCGGGTGTCATACGTTATTTCCTCATCCGCTTACAAAGTTCCAGTTCCAGAACGTAACGTGTATGGAAGGGGAGGAATTACGTGACGTCATGCACGGCCGGCACCGTTCATTCGTTGTGGAATGACATGGAGCCTGGACAGTGACCTGAGGTGTGCCGTAGTCACAAGGTCGGTATGCCTTAAGGGGGCATACCCAATTAGAATGATAGTGAATAAGAACCCTAAAATAGGGGACGGGAGGGTGGAGAAAACTTCCCCAGGAAACGCAGAGAGAGCCAGTAGGAGGAGGCTGGGTTATAAGTGACCCAGACTCCTCCTACAAATACAGGCTGACCTGTGGTCAGCCTTATAATTTGTACTCGGAATCTTTAAGGTGTCTGGGAAATGGAATGACATGGAGCCTGGACAGTGACCTGAGGTGTGCCGTGGTCACAAGGTCGGTATGCCTTAAGGGGACAAAAATGAACAGATAGGATGTGAGAAATATGCCCTAATGATGGCAAATATATAACGTTAATCCACCAACCGAGCGAAAGTCCTTGGCATGAAAAGGTTCCGGGATATATCTAGCATAGCAAGAGGACCTCTACCTGCCCAGTTACCTAACGATGTGTGTCGGGACTCCCTGCTGTGGAGCCGCAGAGGCAGCACCAATCCTAAAGGAGTGACCCGTGAATTCTTTCGGGTTTACCCCCAATCTCGACAGCAAAAGTGAACATGTACTGCAACCTGTGTGGCCAAGAGTGGAGACCTGGAAACAGGTAGAGATGGCCATCCTTGCATACCCCTTCCGCTCCGGCATTAAGGTATCCCACCTTACTGGACACCAGACCGAGTTTGTTACAAGGAATCTCATATCTGTTACTGGAAACCCCTTTGACATGTCTTCCTTGCGGCCTACCATGAGCCCCGGTGTTTTGTTAGTGCTTGATCAACACAGGACTGGACTGCGGCGTGAAACGGGAGATATGCTAGGCCTAAGCATCCATGAACTAGATACATAGCAGCTTGAAAACCAGATCATCTTGTATCCTGAACGATGCCGTAGAGAGTACGTCTGACAAAACGCGAAACAGTTGCCCTGTAACCGGGCGTCAGCCGACTGAAGTAGGCAGGCTGCTACCTGTATCTGTTTAGGAGTGGCGCAAATGGGATGCAGCCACAGGGTAGGTTTGTTCAGGGCTGCATAGACCTGAAATGTAGGATTCCTGCCACGTAGGTTCTGATGGTAGAGAAAGATAGCATTAACTTAAGTGGCAAAAGAAAATAATGTAAGCAATGTACTGAATACTGAAGCGGTCCGAGGAAACTGCGCTGGAAAAGACTAAAACCTGCCAATCTGTGTCCTATGCCTTCCTAGTATTCACTAGAGAGAAAAATGATCAGCTCTCTGGCCCCGGCCTGAAAGAAGGCTCAACCCATCCTGAGCAGGGAGTAACCTGTACACTGGTGGCCCAGTGGTCTGGCTCCGGGACCTGTTGGACAACAATGAGTAATTAAAGCGTGATAACGTGTCAGCCGCCACAAACTCTACGCCTCTTAGAAAACACAATTGACGTGATAATTCCCCAGATGTGGGAGCCAAGTTGACCTGCGTAGAAAGGCCATGATTACTAAGATTTTGATCTGCCCTTGTAGAATTCCAATGGCAGATACATTGTCTGTGAAGACATTGACCGTTTGTCCGACCCACAAGTGACCCCGACCTGGGTGGCAGCTAACAAAATAACTCGAATAAGGCTGATGACCTTATGCAGAATGAGGGGCTGACAAGTCGTAGCCGAACTAAGTTTATTGTCAAAATGGCCTTGGAATACCCCGATCGGACTGACCCTCCAGCTGTCAAAAATGGTGGTTCGGGAAATAGACCTCTCACAACCCCTTGTCGACTTCGGATTGCAAATGCATCCACATAACTTACTATGGGATTGTAGGTTAGGGCTTCCAGACTGCTTGCGGAGGGGCAACGAGACCGGTGTGAAAGCCCGCAGCAGAACCTGAAATCGAAATTCCCAGATGGTGGAAGAAGGGTGCTCCGCCAACCAGGCCCATAGCAAGGACACATACACCTGGCTTAGTCAAGACCTATAACTGCTATCCCTTCCAGTATGTCCTTCTTGATAATAGCCGGGATAAATGAGCTTGAGTGACCGAGGGAGAACCTACTGGTACCTAATAAGTAAGTGCCCTAACCGGCACTGCTGGGGTACCAGGGCCTCCGAAAAAACCTTGACGCAGCCGTCCTCCCCATCCGGCACCGCGAGCGGATGACTTCCAACTTCCACCCTGACCCTCAGCTCTAGCCTGGAAGTGACCAAGAACTAGAGAAGCACGACTCTGAGATAAAAGGACGCAACAGAGCCTAGGGTCACTAGTACGCGTCTGACCCTGGGACTCTTGGGAACAAAAGTCTGGATAATTCTGCTTTCTTGCCGAAGCTGGATTTGCGGTGCCTCTAGGTTGAAGTTCCGCCATCAGTTTGGGGATAGTCCATAAACTCAGAGAAGGGGAGCCCCCCAATGTTGGGTGGGCGACGGGGGGTTGGATGGGTACTCTCTCATATCCTCGGCTTGAGACATGACCTATGTAATCAAGAAAAAAGTGCACGAGCATGTAACTGAGATCTGAGAAATGATGTCAGCCGTAACCTGGAATCTCCCACCCTTTGTACCTCCATATGATAGACGTGATCAAATGGAAAGGGCTGGGTCGAGCTGCCTGGGCGTCCACAGGAAAAACTCTCGCTCAGACCAAAGAGTGCCTAAAGACATGACGGGCACCTGTAAGAGGTAAGAGAAATGAAATGTGTGGTGAGAGACGCGTGTTACATACGTGACCTGGATGTGCAGGCTTGCCACCGCATAAGCCAATCAACAATGCTCGACAGCATCTGTGAGACCTGTAGATGAGAGATGGAAATGAACCAACTCGTACCTACCAAACTGAGCGAAACAAATAAGAAGCTACAACCTGATACCTTGACCCAGGGAAACCTACTTTTTCCTTTTTTTTATTTTTTTACTTTTTTATTTTTTTTTACTGAAATGCTGCTTCTTCCTCCGTGGCTCCATGTGGGCGGAAGGAGAGCTCTTGGTACGGATATGAGTGAAAAACAAAAAATTCCCCCCTATCTGATGTGCAGAATGAAATGAAAAACATTTTTTTTTTTTTTTTTATAAATGAAAAAGCTGCTCCTTCCTCCGTGGCCCATGTGGGCAGAAGGAGAGCTGCGCCAGTACGGACAAGACTGAAAATTCCCCCCTATCTGATATGCAGAATGCAATGAAAAGCACATTTTTTTTTTGTAATGAAAATCTACTCCTTCCTCCCTGGCCCCGTGTGGGCGGAAGGAGAGCTGCAATGGTACAGATAAGAACGGGAGTGTTTCCCCCCTACCGCAAGAGCGGATACTAAGAAAAAACCCTTTTTTTTTTAATTTAAAATGTGATGCACCTCCTTCCTCCGTGGCCCCGAATGGGCGAAAGGAGCTGCACCAATGAAAAGCTGCTCCTTCCTCCGAGGCCCAGTGAGGGCAGAAGGAGAGCTGCTTGTTGGCAAGAGCAAAAACCTCCCTCACTAAGATGTTGAAAGTGCCAACGAGGCCCTCTAAAGTTTTTTTTTTTTCGAAGAGCCGCTCCTTCCTCCATGGCCCCGTGTGGGCGGAAGGAGAGATGTCCCGATGCGGAAGCGTAAAAGAAAGCCCCCATATGGAAGTGCAAAACTTAATGAAACGTATCTAAATACATTAAAGAAATGCTGCTCCTTCCTCCGTGGCCCCGTGTGGGTGGAAGGAGAGCTGTCTTGATGCAGATGAGAGCAAGAAAATAACCTCTTCCAGATCTGTTAATGACATGACACGTATGCTCTATTACATGTGACCCGCTGCTCCTTCCTCCGTGGCCCCGTGTGGGCAGAAGGAGAGCTGTCAGAACTGAAATGAGTGAAAAAGAAAATTCCCTCCTATCTGATATGCAGAATGCAATGAAAAACACTTTTTTCTTTATTTGAAAAGGAATGCTGCTCCTTCCTCCGTGGCCCCGCGTGGGCGGAAGGATAGCTGTTGGAACTGAAATGAGTGAAAAAGAAAATTCCCCCCTATCTGATATGCAGAATGCAATGAAAAACACATTTTTTTTTTTTTTTGAAAAGGAATGGTGCTCCTTCCTCCGTAGCCCCATGTGGGCGGAAGGATAGCTGTCGGAACTGAAATGAGTGAAAAAGAAAATCCCCCCTATCTGATATGTAGAATGCAATGAAAAACACATTTTTTTTTCCCCGAAGAGCCGCTCCTTCCTCCGTGGCCCCAAGAGGGCGGAAGGAGAGCTGTCCCGGTACAGATGAGTAAAAGACCGCCTTATAGGAAGTGCAACGGAATGAAACGTAAATCTCTAAATGTTTAAGAAAAGCTGCTCCTTCCTCCGTGGCCCCGTGTGGGCAGAAGGAGAGTTTGTATAGACAAGAGTGACCCCCCCCCCACCCAATACTGGATGAACTTAATCGCACATTTTTTTTTTTGAAGAGGCTGAATGGAAATGAGCCCTTGTCCCCCCCACCGTGGCCCTGGCCTTTGGTGTCAGTAGTGTGAGGTTAGGACATGGGCTTGCTGTGATTTGTAGAGACACCTAAGGTCTGGAGGGTAGGTAGGTCCCTGTTGTGTCCCCTTGAATTGGCATCCCAGGCAGGACTGTATGTTCCTAGTGAAAGCGGTACGGTACAATGAGAAGAAGTGGAGGCGGCAGGCAGTGATAAGGAGAGGAAAGTTTCCTGTGTCGCCCATGTGATGCTCAGACTAGAAGAAGTTGGGCAGCCCGGACAGACGCGGCCCCTAGCAGGAACATGGAACGTTCCCCGGGCGTACTGAGCACACCGGGCGGGTAGTTACCATGTGCAGTGAGGAGGGGGGGGGGCATAGGTGCCCTGGGATGGTGGTATAATGTAAGCGTGTTTATGTACAGAGGGGATCCGGGAGTCCATAGAGTTAGTTGTGGGAGTTGTCACCTGCAGGGAGCCCGGGTTGCCCTCCCAGTCACAGCCCCAGTCCGGTATACCTGAGTGAGGCAGAATACCTCATGGCTTGGCTCGCCCGGCTCCCCTGTAGACTTGTGTGTGTGGGGGGGGTTCACCTCATGGTGGTCTGGAGCTGTATGGGGCAGATAGGGAGATGTGGTGAGGTCCGGCTATGAGGCGGGTGCCCGGGGAGCGGTGTACCCAGCAGCCAGACTTGCCCATCCGTACCGAGCCCCCCGCCCGACTTACCCGGCCCCCGGAGTGATTGGTGCCCCTGTGAAATGCGCGTGTCCCCTGTGAAGACGAACGAAGTGGCTGCGAAACCGGAAATGACACGCCGAAAGACGTCCCCAGGAAACGCCGAGAGAGCCAGTAGGAGGAGGCTGGGTTATAAGTGACCCAGACTCCTCCTACAAATACAGGCTGATCTGCGGTCAGCCTTATTATATATATATATATATATATAAATATACAGTACACATTAACCATTCATGCACATGGGCTTTTACATGCATATCCCCAGGGCCGTCTTTAATGCAGGGCAAAATGGGCAGCTGCCCTGGGCCCGGTCATTGTTGTGGGACCCCAAGCAGCTGCCCCTTGAACCCATTCCTGCGTTGCCATACATCTGATAATTACTTTTTCCCTGCCTGCTACAGTGAGGCAGTCTCACCCCCCCCCTGCCTCCTGCTGCCGTTTCCGGCATTAGTGGTTAGTTGCAAGCACCGTCCGGCATCTAGCAACCAGCCACATTGTTAGTCCGACTCTGCCCCCTCATTCAGTGGAGATCTGAACTTTCTCCTGTCGTCCTGGCTGCTGCCACACCTCCCGGCACCCTCCTGCAGCTGACAATAGTGATTGGTTGCTAGTATTGTCCAGTGTCTAGCAAAAACTACATGGTTTGTCTGACTCCACCCCTCTGCTCCAGGTGTTCAGTGGAGGAGCACGGGGCTTCCTCCTCCAGACCTGGCAGCTGCAGCTACTGCCAGTGCCAGCTCAGTGTAGTAAGGTAAGTAAGGGGCCCCTGATATAAGAAGGAGGGGACCCTGATATAGGAAGGAAATGTGTGGACCCTGTAATGGGGTGGATGAGAGGACCCTGATGCAAGTGGGGAATCTCTGGGGAGTGAACCCTGATGTAAGAAGGAGGGCTCTCTGGGGACCCTGATGTCAGGAGGGGGGCTTTCTGGGGAACTTGATGTAAGGAGGGGGCTCTAGGGACCTGATGTAAGAAGGGGGGCTCTCTTGAAACCCTGATGTAAGGAGGGGCTCTGGGGACCCTGATGTAAGAAGGGGGGCTCAGGGGACTCTGATGTAAGAAGGGGGGCTCAGGGGACTCTGATGTAAGAAGGGGCCTCTGGGGACCCTGATGTAAGGAGGGGGCACTAGGGACCCTGATGTAAGGAGGGGGGCTCTTTGGGGATCCTGATGTTAGAAGGGAGCTGTGGGGACCCTGAAGTAAGGAGGGGGGCTTTTTGGGGACCCTGATGTAAGGAGGGGGCTCTGGGGACCCTGATGTAAGAAAGGGGGCTCTGGGGACCCGATGTAAGGAGATGGTTCTGGGCACCCAATGTAAGGAGGGAGCTCTGGGGACCCTGATGTAAGGAGGGAGGGCTCTCTGGGAACCCTGATGTAAGGAGGGGGCTGTCTGGGGACCCTGATTAAGGAGGGGGGCTGTCTGAGGACCCTGGTGTAAGGAGGGGGGCTCTCTGGGGACCCTTATGTAAGAAGGGGGCTCTGGGGACCGCAATGTAAGGAGAGGGGCTCTCTGGGGACCCTGATGTAAGGAGAGGGGCTCTTTGGGAACCCTGGTGTAAGGAGGGGACTGTCTGGGGATCCTGATGTAAGGAGGGGGCTCTGGGGACCCTGATGTAAGGAGGGGGCTCTCTGGGGACCCTGATGTAAGGAGGGGGCTCTAGGGACCCAGATGTAAGGAGGGGGGCTCTCTGGGGACCCTAATATTAGAAGGGGCTCTGGGGATCCTAATGTAAGGAGGGGGCTCTCTGTGGACCCTGATGTTAGGAGGGGAGCTCTGGGTACCCTGATATAAGAAGGGGGGCTCTGGGGACCCTGATTTAAGGAGGGGGCTCTCTGGGGGACCTTGATGTAAGGTCAGGGCTCTGGGGACCCTGATGTAAGGAGGGGGCTCTCTTGAGACCCTGAAGTAAGGAGGGGCTCTGGGGACCCTGATGTAAGAAGAGGTGGCTCTGGGGACCCTGATGTAAGAAGGGGCCTCTGGGGACCCTGATGTAAAGAGGGAGGCTCTCTGGGGACCCTGATGTAAGGAGGGGGCTCTATGGACCCTGATGTAAGGAGGGGGACTCTTTGGGGACCCTGATATAATAAGGGAGCTCTGAGGACCCTGATGTAAGGAGGGTTTTTTTGGGGTCCCTGATGTAAGGAGGGGACTCTGGGGACCCTGATGTAAGAAGGGGCTTTGGGGACCCAATGTAAGGAGGGGGCTCTGGGGACCCTGATGTAAGGAGGGAGGGCTCTCTGGAGACCCTGATGTTAGGAGGGGAGCTCTGGGTACCCTGATATAAGAAGGGGGGCTCTGGGGACCCTGATGTAAGGAGGGGGCTCTCTGGGGACCTTGATGTAAGGAGGGGGCTCTCTGGGGGACCTTGATGTAAGGTCGGGGCTCTGGGGACCCTGATGTAAGGAGGGGGCTCTGGGGACCCTTATGTAAGGAGGGGGCTCTCTTGAGACCCTGATGTAAGGAGGGGCTCTGGGGACCCTGATGTAAGAAGGGGTGGCTCTGGGGACCCTGATGTAAGAAGGGGCCTCTGGGGACCCTGATGTAAGGAGGGAGGCTCTCTGGGGACCCTGATGTAAGGAGGGGGCCCTATGGGCCCTGATGTAAGGAGGGGGACTCTTTGGGGACCCTGATGTAAGAAGGGAGCTCTGAGGACCCTGATGTAAGGAGGGGGGTCTGGGGACCCAGATGTAAGAAGGGGGGCTCTGGGGACCAGATGTAAGGAGAGGGTTCTGGGGACCTGATGTAAGGAGGGGGCTTCAGGGACCCTGATGTAAGGAGGGGGGCTCTCTGGGGACCCAATGTAGGGAGGGGCTCTGGGGACCCTGATGTAAGGAGGGGGGCTCTGGGGACCCTGATGTAAGGGGGGGCTCTAGGGACCCTGATGTAAGGAGGGGGCTCTATGGGGACCCTGATGTAAGAAGGGGGCTCTGGGGACCCTGATGTAAGCAGGGGGGCTTTCTAGGGACCCTGGTGTAAGGAGTGGACTCTGGGAACCCAGATGTAAGAAGGGGGGCTCTGGGGACCCGATGCAGATAGGGGGCTCTGGGGACCTGATGTAAGGAGGGGGCTCTGGGGACCCTGATGTAAGGAGGGAGGGCTCTCTGGGGACCCTTATGTAAGAAGGGGGCTCTGGGGACCCTGGTGTAAGGAGGGGGCTCTCTGGGGACCCTGATGTAAGGTGGACTCTCTGGGGAACCTGATGTAAGGAGAGAGCTCTGGGGACCCTGATGTAATTAGGAGGGCTCTCTGGAGACCCTGATGTAAGGAGGGGGCTCTAGGGGTCCTGATGTAAGGAGGGGGGCTCTTTGGGAACCTTAATGTAAGAAGGGGGCTCTGGGGATCCTAATGTAAGGAGAGGGCTCTCTGGGGACCCTGATGTAAGAAGGGGGGCTCTGGGGAACCGATGTAAGGAAGGGGCTCTGGGGACCCTGATGTAAGGAGGGGGGCTCTCTGGGGACCCTTATCTTTGTGTGAGATGCCAACCGCATAGTACATGTGGATATGGACGTGAAGGAATCTGCAATGCATGACATGCTTGGTTTTACAGCTCGCTTGTGAGTATGTTTTAACTTTTTAATAAATATTCACCTGAGGATAATGTGCTAGGCCAGTGCACCATTGTTTCTTTGTATCTTTGCTACAGGGCTCTCTGGGGACCCTGATGTAAGGAGGGTGCTCTATGGACCCTGATGTAAGAAGGGGCTCTTGAAACCCGATGTAAAGAGGGGGCACTTGGGACCCTGATGTAAGGAGGGTGGGGAGTTCTCTGGAGACCTTGATGTAAGGATGAAATCCCCTTGCACGAATACACTGATCAGTGCTTTTAGCCTTTGGCTGAAAGTGCAGATCGAATGTTAGTTTTCCAGCATGCTCGTTCAACAGAAACCGGTCGTTAGACAGGCTACTCTTGAACAGACAGTGGTACATACAGGCTGAAAGGTGCTGGTTCCTGCTGAACAAGGCAATTTTTGGTCCATGTGTGTCAGGCTTTAGGCAAAATCTGTCTAAGCCCATCATACACTATGGCATGCAATGTGTGCCACTGGATTTGTTTTCCTGCTCTATCCCAAGGTTCTTCAGGTGTCTTTCATTATTCTAGTCATACTCATATTTTCTTACTTTGTTTTGAATTATTAATTGTGACGCTAGCAGATTACATGTTATGAGTGTCGTCAATGTTTGCATGTTGTTTATATTATTTAAATATTGATTTCTGGTTCTTAGTAAAAAAATATGCTCTGTCGGTAAATTTTTCATGGTTAGTCAGTAAAAAAAGTTGTGGAGGGTTGGCCTGTGCCAGTGACGGAAACTCCCAGGTTCGCAAAGGTCGCACTTGCGACTGGGCCCTAGTGTTCCACCAATGCGGTGGGGCCTGCTGACTGATGAGAAGAACTAGTTTTGCTCAGGTTGGGACTTGGGAGATAGTGCACACTCACCATAGTAACCCCACGGGGACTGCCAGCCCAGTCTCTCCACCTATTCAATGTGCAGCTGAAGGCAGATGGGGCATGCTGTCAGGGAGCAGAAACTGAAGTCAGCAGACCTGGGCCAGTATAGTGATGGGGGAGAGCTGGAGAAGGTCTCTGCTGTGTGAGGAGAACCATCTCGGGACACAGATTGATAGAAACACGTAGAGGGAGCCGAGAGCTTGCATGCAGGCAGGGGGGGCTGAGTGGACACTAACTGACAGGTGACAGCAAGTGAGTATCACTGATCCTATCCCCACCCATCACTGCCACTGAACCCACCCCCCGGCCAGCACTCCACTCATCCCTCCTCCCCAGCACTGGGCACTCATCCCACCCCCCAGCACTGCCACTGATCACACCTTCCAGCACTGCCACTCATCCCACCCCCTCACCACTGCCATTGATCACACCTTCCCCCTTGCTTCAGCAACCAATGGGTGAACATTAATGGTGTGCAGAAACCTCTAGCAACCAATCAGTGAGGAGTAATAATGTGCAAGATCCTCTAGCAATCAATCAGTGCAAGTAAGGATGTGCAGTAACCTCTAGCAACCAATCAGCAAGTGGTAAGGATGTGCAATAACCTCTAGCAACCAATCAGCAAGCAGCACTTATGTGCTATAATCTCTAACAACTAATCAGTGAGCCATAATGTGTGCTGTAACCTCTAGCAACCAGTCAATAAGCCTCTGACAACCAATTGCAATTGCTGCCTGATCTGCTGCAGTAAACTGATTTTGAGTCTAGCTGCTATTTATTGTATGTCTCAGAGCCCAAGAAAATATTTGCCCAGGGTCCAATCAATATTAAAGACGGCCCTGCATATCCCTATATACCTAGAGCAATTTCCTGGTGCTTTCCCACACTCAGGGAGCTGCACATGCCACATAGAGCCTGCCATACAAGTAAATGGCTGCTGCTGATGCCTCTTTACATCATTGTTTCCCAGCACATGAATGTCTGATGTACAGTATATTCTAAACATGTAAGATTTGTATTTGAAAAATGCACACAATAAAGTCATAATAAAATCACATAATAAAATCCGTGTAAGATACCAAAGTTATATTACAAAGTGATTATGGGTATTGGGAGCACTACATTGTTTATAGTTTATATATGGTAACAGGCTTTATGTGACTGGTGTTTGATCTATGAAGCAGTTGAGGAGTTCTTTTGGTTCTATGGCGTGGAGCTTATGCATTTTACATAACTGTACTTTTCACTTTGAAAGGATATTTTCCCTTAGCTTAGTGAATGAGAGAAGCTCTGTGACTTCTATAGTATCATCCAATCTGGTGCAAATAAATATACAGTCAGAGGAATTCAGTAAGATATTCCCATCCTTTTTTGGTATTATGGCCCTTTAAAAAGTCCTACGCCAAATTTAAAATGCTATGTCACCTGTTTTGGTAGCTTTGCAGATTCAGGTAACTCTTACAGCACCACTTTTGCAAATTAGTACAATTACTGCACCAAATTAAAAAAAGAATTACCTCCATTTCATAAATAACTAAACTGAAAGGGCTTGTAAAGTCCATGCATTCTATGCAGCAGCCCCCCTCAGCCACCCCTAATACTTACTGGAGCCCCATCTCTGTCCAGCGATGCCCACAAGTGTCTCAGCCATCAGGGACTCTCCCTTCTGATTGGCTAAGACACAGCAGTGGTGCCATTGGCTCCCGCTGCTATCAATCAAAGTCAGTTAGGCAATCAGGAGAGAGAGGAGGCCGATACCACAGCTCCATGTCTGAATGGACACATGGAACTGCAGCTCGGCTTGGGTGCCCCCATATAAACGAAAAGAGACTCCGGACGACCGCAGTCCTTTTCAATGCTTTTATTGACCCAAGTCCATGCATACAGACAAGAGATATGAGGTACTGCTAACGCGTTTCACGCCACCCTAAGGGCGCTTACTCATAGCTGCTTGCTGTGGAGGCACTCAACAGGAGGGAGGGGCCAGAAGAGCAGAAGAGGGACCCCAGAAGAGAAGGATCTGGGCTGCTCTGGGCAAAACCACTGCACAGGTAACTATAACATGTTTGTTATTTTTAAAGAAAAAAAAAATCAAGACTTTACAATCGCTTGAAGGTAATTGAGTCCAGCTGTAACTTGGCATACAGAAACGGTGCCAGTCTATGTATACTGTGTATCAGATGCCACCACTACTTCCCCCTACCTGTCTCTGGTTGTTACGGTCACTGTCTGTTTGGCCAACAGCCCCCTGGCATCCAGTGATGGATAGGGATGGGCCTGCGGTTCGAGTCGAGCATTCGCCTGTTTGTTGAATTCAGAACATTTTGGGATGTTCGCATCGTCTTCGCCGTCGTGGAGCGCCCCATAATGTATTGCGCGCGGACGGTGCACACAGCTCCTCCCGATTGGGAGGGCTCCCGTCGCCTGCACACTTTTTACTTTGACAGTTTATTTATATGGCAGGGCAGGGCCACCCAGTGACGTAAGCGAGCGACCCTGTCCCTTCTGACGTCATGTCCCCCCCTGCCCCTAAGCACCCATACTCCGCATGTTGAGGGCATGTAGCCTGGTATGGTTCAGGAGGGGGGAGGCTCGCTCGCCCCCCTTATCCTGGCCGGCCAGGTTGCATGCTCGGATAAGGGCCTGGTTTGGATTTTAGGGGGAACCCCACATCATTTTTTTCTTTTAATTTTGGCACAGGGTTCCGCTTAAAATCCATACCAGACGCAAAGGGCCAGGTATGGACTGGGAAAGGGGGGGACCCTACACAATTTTTTCAGTGATTTTTATCTATATTGCCGGGAGCCGGCAATACATTACAGCCGCGAGTGGTTTTAAATTACATTTTTTCCTTTAAAAATGTAATTTTGCTCTGCCACTTTTCTAAACATCACAGAGGTGCGCCCTTTTACAGGCAGACTAAGGGGACCCCCCAGGCACATTATTTAACTACTTACCGCCCCGGCCTTTTGACAAATGATGGCCGGGGGGTGGCTCTGTTATCCTGACTGGGCATCTATTGACGTCCTCAGGACGTCAGTCGGAAACTTTTTACCATATGATCAGCCGTGACCAATCACGGCTGATCACAGTGTAAACAAGAAAACCCGTTTATCGCCTTTTCCTCTACTCAGGTCTGCAGACCTAAGTAGTGGAGAGCCGATCGGCTGCTCTCCTAACGGGGGTCTGCACTGAATGTTTATCAGTGCAGCCCCCCTCAGGATCGCCACACTGGACCACCAGGGAGCCTGCCAAGGACTACTGGGGAGCCCTCCAGGGACACCATAAGGAGGCCGTCCATGGACCACCAGGGAGACAATTTGGAAGCCATCCAGGGACCACTAGGGAGCCCACACTAGACCACCAGGTAAGGGCATACATTGCACTGTAGGGGTGGCACTGTGCCCATATGTGATGCCTGCCAGTGCCATCCCTAACAGTGCTATATACAGTGCCATGTACCATGCATGGCCCCATTGACATTAATGGGTGAGTTTGACAGGAGCTGCAGCATGTCAACTCAACACAGCACGCTAAATTTGCCACAGCTACAAACCAGAGTGTGGCAGCTGCTGCATGTGAACAGCCCCCTGATTGTATGGTGGGCATTAAATGAGTGGCCGGGGGGTGGTAAAACTGCTGCTCAAACACCTCTATGGCCACCCATGTGAAAGAGTTGGCCATAAATGGGTAGAATGAACAAAAATTGGAACAAAAATCAAACTTTCTATTGATCTAAGATTGGATAGCCCAATCATTGTATGGGAAATTTTCCATCGAACTTCAATATGTTTCTGACCGTTTTCAACTTTAAACATTTTGTTTCTCTGATCCATTTCTACTACTATCCCCAATGCTTATAAACATTTTGTTTACTTTTTTTTTTTTTTTTTACAACTGAACTACAAATGATTAGAAAGTCGTTTGTTTAGAAACAATTTTCCAACATGTTTGTTCATTTTCGATCTTGGAATGTAAACCAACTGTTGCAGTAAGCACATTAACCATATGAAAGGTGAACAATCAGTCTGCTAACTTGATTTTCTATTCAATTTTCTATCCATCTATGGCCAGATTTAGATTATAGAGCTATACTTTGGGTTCATTATCTGTTGTACACTCTATCTTTCCAAGACATAAAGAATTGACTCAACCTGTCATTCTGCTCCTCTACAAGTAACACTTCTGTTCTGTAAATCTACTCCATCCCTAGGGAGTCCAGCCAGGTAACAGGAGAACCAACAGCTCCACGTCCGCATTGCTAAGTAATGTGTAACAGATGGATATTGATGCCGCTAACACTATAGAACACCCAGGGAATCCCTGATGCCTGAACAGAAAAAAAAAAAAACATGCAAACATCCCAGGGACAAAATCTATAGCATTAGAAATGAGAGGGACTCTGATTTCACGTGCTATTAGCAGATAACCTACCTATGCTGAAGTAGAGATCTGCTGATTTCCATCCAACTCTTTAATAGAGGAAGGATGTAATAACATGCCAGAGGTGATAAATCACTGGAACTTTTCTCCTCCCCCTGCTCTGCACTTCCAGGCTTCTCCTCTCCGAGTCCAGCTCATTCTTCACAGTGACTCTGCAAGAGAACATAGCCAGAGCTGAGCCTAACCATCCAGGAGCAGAACCGAACCTAGCCATCCAGGAGCAACATGGACCTGAGCAACCTGGCAATCCTCACCCTCCTGCTGGGGACAATCTGCCTCTCTGACGGTAAGTACACAGGACAGCATTCCACAAGAAAGATATAAGTGTGATCTGTTTATAAACACCGGAAAACATTGTTCAACTTCCACACATCGGATTTGTGTGAATTGTGTTGGCTCCGTCGCTTTTTTTATTCTATTAATCGTTGTAGAAAGTGCTATATTTTACATTAGCAGTCCCATCTGCTCGGTGTGATCTGTACTAGATGATGATGATGATGATTCGTTTTCTGCTGTTTGCATAAGGCGAGATACATGAAAAAGCAAAGGAGAACATGTGTTGAGCAGGGTCAGGCTTTACAAAGCACATTCGTTATTTTTGCACGAGTTGGTCTAAGTGTGGTTGTTTTTTGTGGTGATGAGAAGAACATACTGTTGAAATGTGGCTTTTCCCTTTGCAGGTGTTGGAGTGGTTTGGTGTGTTTCTTTACCTGGTTACTTTGTATTGGTTTCCCCGCTCAGTCATGGATCTATTACAGCTGTTCCATGTGTTGTGTTTGTGCTGACATAAGCATTGTTGCTCGGCTGCGCTGTTTCCCACAGAGTGACCTCCTTCCCTCTAGCCATGAGTGTCACCAGCACCATTTCTTATAGCTCCAGGCTACATTATTATGTGCTGCTGCTGGTGGTAGCTGCTATCACATCCTTCTTCCAACTGGGGGGCCCACTGGCTGTGGCTGCCATCACATCTTTCCTCCAACTGGGGAGCACTGACTGTAGCTGCCATCACACCCTTCACCCAAATGATGACCACCACTTACTGTGGCTGCCATCACCTTCATCCAACTGGGGAGCCCACTTACTGTGGCTGCCATAACCTTCATCCAACTGGGGAGCTCCCTGGCTGTGGCTGCCACCACATCCTTCATCCAACTGGGGAGCATCACATCCTTCATATAACTGGGGAGCACACTGACTGTGGCTGCCACCACATCCTTCATCCAACTGGGGAGCCCACTTACTGCGGCTACCATCACATCCTTCACCCAAATGATGACCCCACTTACTGTGGCTGCCATCACACCCTTCATCCAACTGGGGAGCCCACTGACAGTGTCTGCCACCACATCCCTCATCCAACTGGGGAGCCCACTGACTGTGGCTGCCATCACATCCTTCATCTAACTAGGGAGCACACTGACTGTGGCAGCCATCATATCATTAACCCAAATGATGACCCCACTTACTGTGGCTGCCATCACACCCTTCATCCAAATGGGGAGCTCACTGACTGTGTCGCACTTGGGGGCACATCATTTCCTATCCTGCTATATATAACATTATTTTATCACCCTGAATCTATGTCAGTCATCTTCTATTTGATTTTGTGTGTGTGGGGTTAATTTACTACAGGAGCAAAGAGAAGCGAATGCTTACTGTGAAAAGCGCATGCTACTATGCCAAGATGTGTACTTTTATGTATTTGAACTTCATGTGGGTCCCTGGGTATTGTTTATGAAAATAACTTTCCATAAAAATGTGTTAAATGATAGTAAATATTGAATAACCAATCATGTGCAGGAAAAATTAAGCGATATTCTAGCAGAAAACATGTCTTAAATGAAGACCACTTCAACATATTTACTGAGATCAATTAACGTTTACTTAGTGAACTTTATTATTATATTATTACTACTATTATTATTATACAGGATTTATATAGAGCTAAGGTTTACTTTACAACATGAGGGCAGACAGTACAGTTACAATACAATTAGATACAGGAGGAATCAAAGGGCCCTGCTCGTTAGAGCTTACAATCTAGGAACTGTCTTTATTCCCTCAATAAATCAACCACATTCTGTTAATTTGCTATCTATTGTAACTGATTTTTGCAGCAATTGTTGTGTCAATAAAAATAATAAGAAATGGAACTGTTTAAAGATTGGGTAGTGAAGATTTTCCATGATTTGGGTCCAGGATTTGACAGTTGGGGTCACCATATATCTTACAATCAAACTACAAGTTTTGTATTATCAACTTTAGATATAACAAAACCATGTACTATTAGGACCTAGCTAAACGATCCAATTAGTCTGTATCCAATCAGGTAGACCATTGGACTACCCAATGATGACAGATCTGAAGATAATTGTATAGTGTATAGTCAGCATATTTGCAATATCGTTCAAAACTCTGTTATCTTTAATGCCCGTTGTATATATTTATATATATTTATAGAACTTATCGGATTGTGCTGCTGAGTCTTGCATAACACAGAATTCAATATATTACGTTGGTTCTGGTGAATATATCTCATATAAGACTGAATGTTTGTCTTTTGATAGTGATGGTGATTGATAGCATCAGTTATCCGTTTGGTCTGCTTATGTGACCTGATAGGCATACCAAATGTGTGATTCTATAATATGACTAATCCTTGTTCATGTAGACATAACATCTCCTGGATATATGTTATGCATACAACAAGAGGGCTATACAAGTTATCCCAGGCTGGAGACTGTATGGCAGTGGCCAGGGGTCCTGGGGAGCTATACCTGAAATTTCCATCACCACCTTATTCAATCCAGTATTGTCACCTTTGTCAAGCCAAGACCACCTTTCATCAAGAGCATTCAGATGCCCGACTCCTTGTAGCCCCCAGCCTGTATTCACGTATAAAAGACACACAGTGATTTGTTTGGGGTCTGGAGCGGCCCATCAAATTACTTTCCATACGAAAGAAGGGAAAAGGCCACAACAGTATTAACATAGCAGGATAAAGGAAGCAGTAGTCAGGGAGGGTGGGGGACCCAGGACAACAGAGGAGAGCAGACCCCCTTCCACTGATTAGTCACCCTACAGCCAGTGTATCAGTGGCCAACATCTGGAACACAGACTATCACCGCCAGTTCAGCTCAATCAATAGACGTTTTAAAGGCTAGCCCCTAAAAGGTTAACAGATCCTTCGCCCTGATAACCCCGCTGATCTGCAAAGCCGAAGACAAAATGAAATCTGGAACAGATGAGGCCGGCAATAAATAGAGCCTGGCTTTTTTTATAGCATGATATATATTCAGGTGTGCGATGAGGTGCAGGAGAGGAATGTCAGAGGAGGCAGCAGAGCAGTGCCAGCCGGCCCACCCCGACTGCCTTAGCAGTCTTTGTGTTGTATAGCGCTTCTTTCATGGAGCAATGTCCTTCCATCCAAACTGTCAGTCATCAACTAAAATATACAACTAGTATATTTACTTTCAATTACAAGTAGAACCTACGCTGATTAAACTGGTGTTATAACACAACACAATGAACGATATTAAAGTTTGTATGTGCTAAGAAGTATTGCTAAAAAAACTGGTATGATACACAACCAAGGTATACGCTTATTAAAAGTATGTCTGTACTAGGAATAGTGCTAAGAACAGTGTGATACTCAGGACAAGATTTGAGGTTGTAATAGTCTGTATGTACTACTAGTGTGCTAAAATCTGATATAAAACACAACTCAAGGTATAAGCTTATTAATAGTCTGTATGTACTACTAGTGTGCTAAAATCTGATATAAAACACAACTCAAGGTATAAGCTTATTAATAGTCTGTATGTACTAGGAATAGTGCTAAAATCTAGTATGATACACAGAACAAAAAATGTTTTTATAATAGTCCGTATGTACTACTAAAGTGTGTTCAAATCTGATAAAATTCTCAGAATAAGGTATATAAATGCCTGTATGTACGAAGATTAATAAAAGCATTTGTATTACAAAACACATATAGTATGATCTTATAAGTATCCCTATGCATTAAGAAATATCTCCGACTCCTTATAGATATGGAAAGTAAACAAACAGACTATACAGTATGTCTATTAATGCCATTACCTGAAAAATGTTGCTTTGATTAATGTTTTGTTTGACTTTTAAACTTTCCAATACATATGTATTGTCAATATTACCACGCCTCAAAAATATCAATAAAAATATTGAAACATAGATATGGAAAGTAAAAAGTAGGATCATTGCTTGTGGCAAAACAAGCAAAACTTTTTATTTTGAACAAGCATTCTTTCTGATTTGTCTCTATCTTTCACAACTGCGTTTTGTCATTAAGTTTTTATGTTAATGATATACTTCGCTAGTAAAGAGTAATTTTCAGGAAATAATCATGCAATAACCAGCACAATTCAAGAGAAACAAAAAAACTCCTCCTTTTGGTGAATCGTATTAATTCAATACACCCGCATATCCTATGTAGAAGAGACGTCAAGTCTCGGTGTATCTGAATTTGCTAGTCTGCCAAAATGCCCCCTTGTTGGTATCCGATTTACTTATCTGGCAACGATCAGCCACATATAGCATATTGGTCAGGGTTATAATAATAAAGTATGCCTGGTGTTGAAGCAATGCACATACCTCTTTATTGCTTCAAAATTGAATATTAAACTTTCTGAAAACGTGATAAGGATTTGCAAGTAAATACGAGTTTGTTTTCTGTATTAAATTGTATTCTTTTAGTAAATCTGTAACAATCCACAATTACTCCATTATACAGTCTGTACATTTTAGTTTGCATATATTTCTACCTTTACAACAGTTCCACAAATCAGCATGTGGTACTTTAATTATTAGGTCTTCTATAAGGGTAAATAAAAGTTTAGACACCCCCCCCCCCCCTCAAACTCTCAAACTTTTCAACCAGCTTCAGGGGAAATATTTTTATTTTCATCAAGGTAAGCGAAGCTGAATTCCCAAGAATATTCCTATATATTTCAATTCTATTGCACATGACTGTGTGATCAAAGGAACACAAGTCTACCTGGCTATCTAAATAATTGCACGCTTTTAGTAAATAATTTGTGAAAATGTAGTCCAGGAGAAAAATTGCCTTCATCCATCTATCTGTTATTGATTACTTTGTTTCATTGAAAAGGAGAAGGATGCCTTAGAGTACAGGATTAATACTCGGGTGTCTGTTAATCTGGCTCTTTGTGCATGGTTGCAGAGTTGTATTGTTCCTATATGTTTCCTAATTTTGTGCCCATAAACAGATTTTAGTTTGCTCGGCCGAAGTTCCAGTTTGCATCAAACAACAGCTGGTGGCGCTGTTGTGCTCCTTTGCCAAGTCTCCCATGACTCTAGAAAAAAAAAAAAATAGTTGTTATATGCCAAGTTATTGTACTCCTTGCAGTACAACTCTGTACATTTATGGGAACATGACTCTGGCTGCAAGTACAATCAGTGAATTATTGCAAAACTAAAAGAACTGATAATTGTACATCTTCTATTGATAAAGTCAGTCTGTGACATTAATCCCACATTGATCTAAGCATATGATATCCTATAGGAATGTGTCCCGTCTGTAGCCTAGTGTAGGTTTACTACATACTGGCTCCATAAGTCACACAGGATCTGCTCTGAATTATATTTTTATTGTGTATCGCTATGGATGTAATTTTCCAACTTTGTATAGATTTCTTCTCAATCTGCATAGGAGGAGAATGAAAGAACTCATGGTGTGCAAGGTCTGGCCTGGCTAGATGTTTAACTGGCCACCCTGCCTCTTATCTCTCAGCCATGAGCCATCTCTGTATAAGCAGTGTAATCTCTAACAGCACAGCAGCCCCACCTTCCAGTCAAACACAAATGAACCTATATTTCCCATTTAACTCCAGAATTGGCTTAGGACATGGGGGAAAAAACCTAAAACACATCTGGTTTCATCAAATCTTTTTCATCATTATGGTCAAAAACAAAAAAAAAATAATTTGACCCCAGTAACAATCAGAAAATCAAACAAATGTTTACGAAATTAAAAATTTTGAACAAAATGCTACTAGTGTATGGCCAGCTTTATTGTTTACCCAATTTCTACCCTAAATCCTTCATCTTTAATGTATATTTTACCAGAAGATATGGTCAGATTAGGAAGTGTTTATAAATTGGTAGATCCTGGAGGGAAATACCTACCCGAGCCTGCGCTAGGAAATGTTGACTGGGATGTTCTGGTTTACTCACTATTGTGGCCACAAGATAGGCCAGGGAAACAAAACTCCCTTATAGGTATAATGATACAAATTCAACCATTGCATGCATAAATGTTGCACCCATAGACATGAGACAACCATAACCTGATCTGTCTAAAACAATCAGATTGCGATATAATCCTGTGTTTTGAGCACACAGATTGTGATCCGAGCACACATTCTCTAGCTGACTGATCTTGGGGGAAAAATTATTCAAGAGTGGATTTTCCCAGATAAACATTATTGGTTTCCTAGGAGTAGAGATGGGCTGAACACCCCCCTGTTCAGTTCACAGCAGAACTCCCGAACAGGGGAAAAGTTCTGACCTGAACGGCGGACCCCATTGAACTCTATTGGAGCCGAACAGGAAAAATCAAAAGTGCCCATTTGAAGGCTTAATTGGCCATAAAAGGGGTATGGGGGTCCGGGTACTGCCCTGGGGGACATGTATAAATGCAAAATCTTTTTTTTAAAACAATAGTTTTTCTCAGGAACAGCGATGCTTTAAGTGAAAGAATAAAAATGAAAAATGCCTTTAAATATTGTGCTTGGGGGGTCCTTTTAGTCTGCCTGTAAAGTGGTGCATCTGTAGCATGCATAGAACATGCTGCAGCAAAAATGATATTTCTAAAGAAAAAAAATGATCGAAATCACATTTAAATTGACTTGCGGTTGCAATTGCGGACACCTGGCTATTTAAAAAAACAAAGAAAAAAACGGCGTGGGGTTCCCCCCAAAATCCATAACAGACCCTTCTCCCAGCATGCAGCCTGGCAGGTCAGGAAAGGGGGGAGCAAGCGCCCCCCCTCTTGAACCATGCCGGGCCACATGCCCTCAACATGGGGGGTGGTGCTTTGGGGAAGGTGGGCTGTTGATGGGGACAAGGTTCTCTTCCCAACAACCCTGGGCTGTGGTCATAGGGGTATGTGGGCAGAGGGCTTATTGGAATCTGGAAGCCCCCTTTAACAAGGGTGCCCCCAGATCCCACCACCCCCCATGCGAATGAAACAGTTTTTAACAATTCCTTTATTAAAAAAAAAAAAAAAATTGTGTCCCCCAATGTAAATTCATCATTAACCATGCCGCCCGCAACACACGAAAAAGGAAAAAAAAAACGCTCTGCACTCATTAACAGTTGACTGCCAAATGCCTCCTCACTGTTTGACAGTTCTTATGGTGGCACCGCCCCCTTGTGATGTCACGGACCGGTGCATGCTGGGTCGGTGATGTCACAAGGGGGCTGTGCCACCAGGTGATGCCGCCAGGTGGCCCACCCTTATCTATTTAAGAACTGTCAAACAATGAGGAGGCATTCGGCGGTCTGCTGTCAATGAGTGCGCAGAATTTTTTCTTTTTCTGGTGCGGCGGGCTGCGTGATTGATGATGGATTTACTTCGGGGGACACGTTTTTTTTAATTTTTAATAAAGAAATTGTCAAAAACTGTGTCTGTTTTATTACTTCTTGAAACTTTTTTGGTGACTGGGTAGGGGTACTATGTACCCCATACACATTAAAATAGGGGGATCTGGGGGTCCCTTCTTAAAAGGAGGATTCAACAGCATACAATAATCATACTAGCCACCCACATACATGACAGTGACACAGCACACCTCTATGCCAGCCTGCAGTAGTGTGAGAAGAGCACCTTGGGTGCTCTTTTACAGGCACTTCCAGAGCACAACCAACACTGATTTAGTATGCCCTTAATTGCGCTCATTTGCCATTCCATTTTACAAGCGTTCCTATGGATCAGATCAAACAGGGGAAGTGGAGAGTGGGTTTTGATGAACCATTACAGCAGATAAAGGAAGTTCAAACAAAAATCACATGCTAAATGTATAGAGACACCAATTGCTAACATTGGTGCTGACAATAAAACAAACACAAATAAAATGAGCAGTTTACCATGCACTCTCAAAATCGTTCATGCTGTATGTAGAGAGCAAAAAAAAAAAAAAAGATAAGGAGATGTGCATACAAAATATAAATACAGACTGCTGTATTTCCAGCCAGAAAGCTCTGGGACAGAATTGGGTGTCTAAGAATAATTATCAAATTAAAGCACTCAGCAATTATGATAACAGTTGATGCTTTACATGCATTCGATGGAGCAGTAGCTGAATTTTGTTTGAAGAGCTGACAGTTTGAAATCAGAGTGAATTGTGCTCTAGGGAGTTTGTGAAGTTTGGAAAGCTGTTTGCACAACAAAGGTGAGAAGTGTATGTCTGTTTTGGGTGGGGAGGGGGACCTGCATGATCCTATCACTAATAGTAAATCCACACAAAATCAAAATATACATATGAAATTATACCCTAAAAAATACAAAAAGCTACATTTCAGCTTATCTGCTACAGATCTGAGAGTTCATGCATATAAATGGTTATTAAGGTACATTTTATTGTTTTCTCCACTACATATGGTAATGCATTCGTGTTTGTTTAAGTATGGTTCTTCATGCCCTCAGGTGCCACAAAAGACCTTACGCCCCAAGCAAAATCACAGACTAGACTTCATGTTAGAACTTGCACTATTTAAATAGAGGTGACGTGTTAACAACTGTTGCAAATGATACATTGAAAAGTTTGAATTAAATGAGTATATATGCATACATTCAAAGCAACTGTGAAAACTAACCATCATCAGTTATGAATGTATTTGAACAAATTTGTAACATGTGAGGCAGAGGACTACAAAAACACACAAGAAAAACAAAACACTGCTTAGATGCTGCATTGAGTCTTAGCTTCCTGTGCCTGAATGGTCCTAAGAATTATTCAACATGGTTTTACAAAGTAAATTTTTATGACATCAAGGGGTTGATTTACTAAAACTGCAGAGTGCAAAATCTGGTACAGCTGTGCATGGTAGCCAATCAGCTCATAAAGCTAGCCATACAGTATACAATTTTCTTGCTCAATTTCCTTTAGATGTACCTTTAACTATGTAGTGCAAGCGCTTGCCTGATTGCATGCAAACTGAAAGTGTTTAGAAAATTGTATAATGTATAGCCAGCCTAACTTCAGCTTGTTCAGTTAACCTTTGACAAAAAAACTGGAAGCTGATTGGTTTCTATTCAGAGCTGCACCAGATTTTTCACTCTTCACTTTTAAATCAACCCCAAAGTTACTCTGAGCATCTGAGTTCACATATCTGCAAAGTCATGCATTAACGTGTGTTGCACTGAGGCAGCCCATTCATTTGAATTGGCAGCCTAATGCATCAAAATGTAATAAAAAGGTGCAGATACAATTTTTTTTAATGCAGCACACCACAACACACAATAGTGTGTTACCATGTGTTGTGGTGCGCTGCAACGCATGTGCATTGGCAAGGTGCTTTGGGGTGCCATTAAAATGTTTGTGTTTTGCGCTAGTGTGTTGCATTATGTCATTGCAACGGTGTGAACTTAGCCTGGCCATACAAAGAGCAAGTTTTGAAATCTGAGCCATGGGTTGCCATGTCAGCATCCTTACATTTGACATCCTTCAATCTGAAAATCAGCCCCCATTCACACCGGAGCGACCTGTCATGCAATTTGATAAGTCAAATCGCATGACAAGTCGCACCTTATTGTCGGCAATGGAGCAGTTTAAATTGGTGCGACACCAACTTTGCAATTCAGCCGCATCAGTTTGAAAAAGTAGTTCCTGCACTACTTTTGGCGGTTTCAGTTGTGACTTGCATAAACATCTGTGCATGAAGCCACACAAATGTCTTCCAAGTCACACCAGAAGTCGCACTGACATGCGACTTTGAAATCACGCAATTTCAGATGAAGTTGCATGTTTTTGAAGCTCCATTCAATGTGAACAAAGGTTTAAAGGAGCTGTGCAGAACATTTTTGGGCAGACAGTGACTTTGTCTAATCAGTTGCAGTTACTGTTCGGGTATTCTGACAGCTGTTAATGGCAGCTATCAGAATACAATAGTCAGCTGGGGAAATGCGATCAGCCATGATTTTTAGTGTGAACGAGGGAATCAGGTGATTTCTCTCATTCAGCTCTGTGGTTTACAGCGTTTGCGTACTGCAACTGAAAGGGGATTTTTATTCGGCATATCATGCCGCAACCGTTAGCCAATTGTTATGCAGTTACGGAAATGACCTGCTCTCTCAAATGGGTCAGGTTTGGTGGTGGAACTGTATACCAATACTGGCCTATTGCATACATTTCTGCTGCACCAAGCCCCTGCCCCTGTTAACTTGACCATGTGTAGTTGGGGGGGTGGTAAAACCCTGGCTCTGCTGTCTATTTTTACCGCTCCCAGGCCGCTTACGTAATTGAACCAAAATGAGTTGAACATCTTCACAAAAAAAATGTGTAAATATTCACTTGAGTTATCCATAAAAGAAAAAGTATGTACATGTGATATGATTTGATATTTAAAATGAAGAGGAATTATAACTGGTTTAGGTAGTTCCAGCCTATTCTGCAGAGCTGAATATACAAGAACATACTGTATAAGGCCTCATGCACCCAGGGCGTTTTTTGACTGTTTTACAGCAGCTGTTTTTAGCTGCAGACGTTTTTTTTTCTACAGTCAATAAACCCTCCATCATGTTTATCCTATCCTAGGATATGTCTATCCTATACTATGTTCATGCACACATAGGCTGTTATCAACTGTTTTTAGCAGTGACGTTTTTGAGCTGTAAAAAACCCCCAAAACCAGTGGGTTCTGAGAGACGTTTTTCAGCTGTAAAAATGTTCAAATGCTCAAAAATGCACAAAAACGCGGCTAAACGCCGATCCCCAATGTTTTTGGAGGTTTTGGATCAATTGAGGAAAAAAAAAACACAAAAAAAGGCTGGCCCTTTAAAAACGCAAAAAAAACACGCAAAAACACCAGTAATATAACATAATAACAGCTGAAAAATCCCTGATAAGCTACTGACGTTTTTTGGACTTTTTTTAAGGTCCTGTGTGCATGAAGCCTAAGGCTAACAAAATACATTTAATATATATACAGGTGCATAACACCCTAGGAATGAGAGTTCTGGCCAAATAAGTCAAATAACAGCAGGCAGATGCCACAAACCATTACCCTGCTGACAGGGATCTGTTAGCAAAACATATAGAACGACCCTCTGGGAAAAGTAATAATAACAATCTATGTTTAAATGTTTACTGTACAGCCCTGTTATGGAAATAAATTCCTTAATTTAGAACATTTGGTTGATTCATTTATATATAAAATGTGAGGACTGGATCAGCCATTCTCAGATGGGTTAATTACTAGATAACATTTTCGTAACTATTGATTAGCCTCTACATCTTAGGGGCCTTTGTATACAAAAATCACTAGGATTGTGAGCACCATCTGGTAGCATTACTTCTGTATTTTTTTTAAAATACCTAGGTCAGGAAATAAACAGCATTATCGCCACTAGATGGCGATGACAATTGTAGGAAATAAACCCATTAGGGAAATTATGGAGACGATTCATGGAGCCTATGCAAATGATTGACATGTTCGTATGGTGCATTTTTTATATGAAGACCCCTTAAAGAAGGTATTGGTATAGTTATAGTTATTGGTATATATAAACAAATATGCAAAATTATAAAAAAAAGTCCAATAATGTAAGTGAATAGTGATGAAAAAAATATATGAATAGTCCAATCAAATGACTGAAATTATGACAAAGTGCCTTCAGTGCTTTGAAAGTGGTGACGTGCTCCAAACTGCTCCAAACAAAAACTGTGCAAGGTGCCAGAACCCCTCATGTGGCCCCACTCACCAGAATTATTGGACCCCCTGCTTTTCAGTCAGGAAGTCAGACAAGCCAAGTATTGGTGAGGGTAGATCCCAGCCGGAATCCACTGGTATAAGGGAAGTAAGTGGCGTGGGTCAAGATGTCCAAAAAGGAAACTCAATCCCCGGAGCTCAGGAGAACAGAAAAAAGCTCATAGTGTATACTGTAAAACCTCATTTATTTGCGCAAGTTAAAATGTGCTTACAGGAACATAGGATAAAAACAGCATCATCACTATTCACTTACATTATTGGACTTTTTTTTATAATTTTGCATATTTGTTTATATGGACTGCTTATGAGTATAATTGTTTACATGGACATTGTACGAGTTAAAGGGGTTGGCGCTGCTTTTGTCTACTTTTACCATTTCATTAGCAGGTTACTATTAGCCTGAGTGCAGCAGCCCTCCTTGTCATAAGTGTTCTTTACTTTTATATTGTATATGTTTTAGAGGTTGATCACATCACGTCCTTAGCACGGATTGTTTGGTATAACATAGTTATTGGTATAGTTAGTTAACTGTAAAACCCTTAAAAAAAGTGTTAAAATATATGTAGACCCCATTACTAAAATCTCAAGTATTAAAATATATATAAATCCCAACATTAAAGTATATATAAAACCTATCACTAAAATTTCCTCTTTAACTTGCTAGAATAATTTCAAAAAACATTTATACTATTTTTAAATCTATATCTTTAATTAAATTAGTATTTTGTAATACTTGGTGATCCTGCCATGAGAATCGTTAATCAAGCACTTCCTCTTATAGGATGACAATGTTTTGTTCCTCTCTCCTAATTGTCACCCTGTTACACAGTCATCCAAGCCATTTCAACACACATTACTCTAACAAGATTTACTGTTTGCAGCATTAGAAATGCACCCAGATAAATTACATGTAGCCCTCACTAGAAAACATACATTTAGGCAGAAAGTACCCAAAAAGGGGCTACACAATATCAGCAGCACTGAGATGCAATAAAAGATCAATAGAAAGTGAAAATATTTTATATTTAAAAAGTGGCAATGATGCACCATGCTTAGGCAAGCTAAATGGCATTTCTAATGGCTTAAACATCTACTAAAAGCCCATCTCTGCCCCCTACCCCAGTGGCCACCATTCTCCCCTTAATGCCTCTGCTAGCAGTAAATTATGCTTTGTTTAGACATTTTCTGTCTAGTCATAGGACTCACTGGATAGGTCTCCTTTCTCCATGGTCCTCTGGTGGGTTGTTCAAGATGGCAGTTACACCACATGTGAGTGCATGGTGCTGTGCTCAGGGGCAGGTTCATGACGCCCTTCATTTACAGTCATTTCTCTGTCTTCCAAACTGAATGGCACTGGGCATCTTTCAACCAAGAAGACGGAGGACTTCTTGTAGTGAAGAAGAGGTGGGTGGCTTCAGGTTGAAGGTGAGTAATTTTTTTTGTTTATTTTTTTGTAGTCATCATAACCTGGGGGACATTTAAAAAGAAAGTAACAGTAGTAGTTGGCTTTTAGGTGATAAAATACCCCTCTGTGATACTGCAAGGAGTGGTCACAAACAGAAATGTTTTTGTTTAACCACTTCCCACCCGGCTTATAGACAAATGACAGCCAATCGGTAGTTCAGTTATCCTGACCGGACGTCATATGGTGTAACGCAGCAATTGGTAGTGTGTTGTGTCACTCTGACACATCACAACTCCGATCGTGGCAAAGAGCCTCAAACGGCTCTTTACCACGTGATCAGCTGTGTCCAATCACAGCTGATCACCCTGTACACAGGAAACCCGTGTATCGGCTTTTTCTGTACTCGCGCTGCCAGATGTGAGTAGAGGACAGCTGATCGGCTGCTCTCCTCACGGGGGGGGGTCAGCACTGATTGATTATCAGTGCAGCCCCCCCCCCAAGGATGCCCACCCAGGACCACCAGGAATGCCACCCATGGCCACCGGGGATGTATCTACCCAGGACCACCAGGGATGCCACACAGGACCACCAGGGATGCCACACAGGACCACCAAGTATGCCCAATAGGGATGGCACTCAGTGCCCATCTGTGATGCCTGCCAGTGCCTCCTTATCAGTGCTGCATAACAGTGCCATCTCTCAGTTCCGCCTAGCAGTGCCCATCTCTGCCTGCCAGTGCCACCTAGCAGTGCCCAACAGTGCCACCTATCAGTGCACATCAGAGCCGCCTATGAGTACCCATCATTGGCATATCAGTGCTACCTATCAGTGCCCATCAGTGCTGCTTATCAGGGCCGCCTATCAGTGCCCATCAGTGCTGCATATAAGTGCCTCATCATCAGTGCCCATCAGTGCCACCTCATCAGTGCCCATCAGTGAAGGAGAAAACTTAGTTATTTACAAAATTATGTCTCAGAAATAAAGAAAACCTTTTTTTTTTTCAAAATTTTTGGTCTTTTTTTACTTGTAGCGCAAAAAAAAAAAATTCCAGAGGTGATCAAATACCACCAAAAGAAAGCTCTATTTGTGGGGGAAAAATTATAAAAATTTTGTTTGGGTACAGTGTTGCATGACTGCGCAAAAAGCTGCAAATTGATCTGAACGGGAAGGGGGGAAAGTGCCTGGTATTGAAGTGGTTAAGGATGTAACCATTATAAAGTCCTACAAATTAATGTTCTACACATTGTTTTTTTGTATAGCTGGAGGTGTGGGAGATTGTTGGGCTATCACAGGCACAGCATAATCACAGCTGGAAATTTGCAGTAAGACTTAGGACTGGATTGTTCTGCCATGTACTGAAATAACATGGCAGTAACACACCGATTGGTCAGTGAGTGTCTGCAGAGTGCCCAAAAGAAAACAAAACAACTATCCCATAATCTAACTGTTGTTCTAGTGGCTAGGATACCATCAATTATCTAATGTCTATAGGTGTCCTTCAAAAGGTCAACTCTTATGACCAAGATAAAAAGTGGTAGAATACAATTGGGGCTACTACTAGCTGTACTGGCCTGGAAGCAGCTACATCTTCTGCTGCCATGGTAATTATATCAGTATATTCACAATTTAACATACATACATCACAAAAATAGCTGTTTGCTTACAGCGCATATTTGATTAACTTTAATGCTCTGAGTTTTAATACAGTACTTTTAGGTCCATGACTTTTAAGCTAATTGGTCAACCCAAAATAGACTGTTTTTACAAGTGTGCTTATACTGTGATAATTTAAGTGTAGCATGCTTGCTTGGGACAGTTAGAGGCAAATGAAATATGTTCTTTCTGCAACAATAACAATCACTAATAAAACAATAGAGTTATGGCAATGTCACTATTGAGTTCAATGACAGGTTGACCTTTGACCATAAAAACAGCTACTGACCTGCTGCTGACAGCACTTTGAGGGGGACAGCAAATTGAACCACAACCGCTTCTCCTTCTCTTCTATTTACCCAGCAAATTGACGACCAAGATTTTCTTTCCAGGAGTTTTGTGTGTCATGATGACAACTGTCCCCCTGGCTGCTCCGCCTGCCCCTATACTACACTAGCCCATCCCTATACTGCCCTAGCCCACCCCTATACTGCCTTAGCCTGTCTATATACTACCCTAGCCTGCCCCTATACTACCCTAACCTGTCTATATACTGCCCTAGACCTGTCCCTACACTGCCCTAGCCCGTCCCCATACTACCTTATACTACCCTAGCCTGTCCATATACTGCCCTAGCCTGCCCCTTGGAATTGAACTTAATGGTATGTCATAACATTTTGCATATAGACAAGGTGCTGTTGCATGTCTATCTGAATTCCTTATACATTTAATTTTAGTTTTATTTATAATGATATAAAATAATGTATGTGGAGACCTTTTGGTGGGTGTGATTTTTTTTTTTGGGGGGGGGGGGCAGCATTTCAATCTTGGACCCAGGCAGCATAATGTCTCGGGCCAGCCTTGAATATCATACACTAGTAGAAAAGTTAAGGAGTTCACATTTGCTGTGACCTAATAAAGTCATCGATCTTGGACAGTTACTTACCACTTAACTTTAAAAATGCCCCCACTGGAACATTTTTTGCTTTCCATGTGGTATGCGTTGTTCACTTTGTAGGGTTAATGGTAGCAGATCTGTTGTAGATAAGAGGAGTTGACATTCCTCCAAAAACTAAAATGCTAAGGTCGGCTGCAAATACCTCCATGAGGGTAGAAATTAAAGCTGAAGAATCTTAAACTTCCCCCACTCCAATAGACCTCTATGTACATCATTAAACTTTCAAACCTTTACATGCACAAGTTACAAGATTCAATTTTACATACCATATAAGCTTCACTGACATCAAAACAATTAACAGCAGGGAGTTCAGGGATGACGTGACATATAAATTGGGTAATTTTGGCTAATAAGAGAGACTACATCCACTGGTACCAAACCTGAATCTGTCTTTTATTTTCAAATTCCTGTTGCTGAAACATAACACAGAGCTTCTGTACATCTCAAAATGCTCTCTAAGAAGACCGCCACTGGGAATAAAAAGGGAGACAAAATAATTCTGTGATATGGTACTAAAGAATTCATTTCACTAGTCTGTAGATTCTGTATCATTGGAAACAAGCAGGCAGCTCTCCTGTATTCTAGATCTGTGGATGTCTGTTAACATTTTAATTGAGAAAAAGTACATACTTGTCAACAGGTATTTAAATGAAATATGGATACATCTGCATCAAATACACTGCTAAAATGGCACTATATACACCTTGAGTATGGTTTACTAAAGGTGAGTTTACACTCACCAACATTTATTTTTCCACGCCAGCCTGTTAGCAGGCATGCTTGCTCATGCATATAAGCATTCACACACAAAAAAAAATGATTACAGCTATTGTGCTTTAATATCTTGAAACTATAGTAATAAATAGCTTAACAGCGATTTTACTAAATAATTAATTTCTTTATTCTCATAACCAAAAAAAGTGTATATTCTACAAAGTTTAGAATCAGACACATGGGAATGTAGGCAGCACTTATACTAATAACAGTCAATAATAAATAATACAAAAACAGCAGTTTGGTAATAAAATTTGGCCGCGGCACCTTTATTGGTATTTAAATGAATCCAACTTCTTAAATTTTAAATAAATAATTTCATATAATTCAAATATGCTAAAACTTTTCCATATATCTATAAATACCACTCAGTTATAGAACTCGAGTGAAAATATCAAGAAAAGATATAATCAAACGTCCCCCCTTGCATCAAGGGTGACAAACCACATATAGGTGCAGCGACGAGGGTGGGTGGGAGGGGAGCTCGCCAGACCGATCCTGAAACAACTGTGCCTCAGAGCCTTAAGGGGACCTTTATATACCCTCTCTTCACATGTTTCCCGCCTGAACTACATGTGAGGCGCGTGTTACTCACATGTTTGCCGCCTAGCACACATGTGAGAACGTTTCCCCACATTTAAAGGCACAGTAACTCTTTTTTTTTTTTTTTTTAATATACATATATTTTTTTTTTTTTTTTCATATAATTTTTTTTTTTTTTTTTCT